>CM060978.1:22272815-22875315 GCA_030765065.1 Deroplatys truncata
GGCCTCACCTGTGGTCCTGGTAACGAAAAAAAACGGCGAAATGCGTTTCTGTGTGGATTATCGCAAATTAAATGCGGTAACGGTAACCTCGGCATACCCTTTGCCCTTAATTGACGATTTACTTAGTTATCTTGGCAATTCCCGGTGGTACTGCACTTTGGATCTCTTAAGTGCATATTTTCAGGTACCTATCGAGGAGGATAGCAGGAAGTATACGAGCTTTGTTACGAGTCAAGGTCAATGGGAATTTTCGAGACTTTCGTTCGGGCTCGTTAACGCGCCGCGTTTGTTTTCTGAGATATCTGGTAAGTTGTTGGGAGAGTTGAAGTATAAGAAAGCCCTGGTATACCTCGACGATATCGTCGTGTTTGCCTCCTCTTTTTCGGAACTCTTAAGTAATCTGGAGGACGTTTTTTGCAAATTGCAGATGCATAATTTTAAACTCAAACCAGAAAAGTGTTTTTTCGGCATGTCTCGCATTAAGTTGCTCGGTTTTGAAGTTTCGGCCAAAGGTATTGAACCTGATTCGGACAAGATCCGAGCCATCATGAATTTGCCGACCCCCAAAAACGTACGTGATGTACGGAGGGTGTTAGGTCTATTTAGTTTTTATAGGCGTTTTGTTCCTAACTTTGCATCCATTGCAAAACCTTTACATGACCTAACTCGGAAAAATCAGGATTTCGAATGGACTAAGACTCAGCAGGAGTCGTTTGAAGAGCTCAAGAAATTGCTAACCACACCGCCTGTTTTGGCACACTATAGACCAGGGGCCTATACCGAAATACACACGGACGCCTGTTCCATTGGTATAGGGTCTGCCTTGCTTCAACGAATACAGGGCGGCTTCGAACCATATACGGTAATATCCGCTCGGACAATATGGAGACCCCGATAGAAGCCGGGCTTCTATATAAGCAGGCGAGCGAAGCCGCTCGGGGGTCTTGCTCTGCTTAAGTACGCATGGGAATCGTGTACCGCTGGTCACGATTGACATCGACTTGCAACTCCTTCCGGCGCAACGCACTTATCTCCAAGGTAAGCCCAGAAGGGTATTATTAGTAATAGCTTTTATTATCTAAAGTCATGTAGGTACAAAGTCATTGACAAAGCATTGTAAGTCACCATTTCAGGATTTCCGTCAAAATATATTCATGCAGTCAGTAGCTTAAGCGAGTGTCTTTGCCTTCTGATCCTGTCCACCTACGCTTCCCGGTCACACCCAGTGGTGGGTTGTGACAATACAACTAGCGACAGCATTTCACATACATGCAGTATTATTATGGGATGTCTTCCAAAAGTTAATTCACACTCTTTGGGGTCTTTCATATCCTTCACTCCCCCATCCATCTCTACAAGGGAAAAAAATTCTCGCTGGTTGACCTTCAATTGAAGTACTACAAAGAAAACTAACGGCCTTAATTTTTTTACAGGGAGACTAATCTCTCTCTCTCTCTCTCTCTCTCACACACACATCATTATCTCAATATTGTGCTCTTTAACAAAATTCTTACAGAACTAGAATAAGGATTTGGCTTTTGGGTTATCACGGTGTAAACAAGATCCTATTACATTTTTGTACACTATGAAATTGCTGTGTGAACAACAGTGATGCGACACTTGTTTCCCGTGTATCAGACCACTTCATTTTTAAGAAACCTCATTGGATAACTTGGTAGCTAAAGGTAAAAGACAAATAGAGTGGGGACAATATATCCGTCCTGAATACTCGCGCAGTCCGTAGATCGAGGAATTTTACTAAGTTGTTATACTATACATGCCATACATGATTGCGCACCGGTAGTGTTTTAAATCTCGAATGATGGTTTAATTTAATCTATTCTCTGTACTCTGTATGAAATTACTGTACAATGACCTAAAAGATTCTCTATGCTAAATTTTTCCCTTTATCCCTTAGAACTATGAATTCATAAAATTCCCATCCAACGCTATTCATAATATTGGATTAAAATTCACTATACTCAGGAAATGGGAATAAAATATCGGATTATTTTGCATTTCTAATCTTACACCGCCCCCATTCCCTCCTCCGCACCAATCATCATAATTCTGGAAATGTATAGGGTATAAAAAATTGGGGTGAAAAATTATGCAAACCAAGGGGCATTTTTATAGGATACAAAATTATGAAAACATTAAAAAACAAAACAAAACATTAAAAAAATACTTATTTGATTAACAAGTACCTATTTCAAAGAACCGATCACCTGAAAATGCAATCTGAAATAAATCAATGTTATATGGATACTTCATTCAATTTTTCCAGTACGTAATCGCTAATTCACGTATAATTTCAGTATATTCAGTATGTAAAAATTTCAAGGATATTTCCAATTTCAGTAGACACCCTATACAGAGGAAAGGGATGCTGACGATATTGTTAAACAATTATCTGAACTTAATGACTGAATGACCTTTAGTTTAGAAGAGTTAACAGGGTTAAGACACCATGGAGACTAATTGTGGTGGTCATACTTACAGAAATAGGCTAGGAATATAAAATAACCAACTGCAGTCTCGTTATAGTGAACTGGCTTGCAGCACCTGTAAACACACAACCCTAGGGAAGCCAAGCTCATCCATACCACGCTCTGAACCTGAAACACAATAAAACTATACCGTTATTACAAGCAGAGAAAATGGACCTAGCTTCTTAAATAATCATGAAGCCTATAACTACAGAACAAATAAAAAACAGCTGTTGTGTTACATTCACATGATTTTCACTGCATTCTATTGATTATTATTAGTGCGTATACACCATTTGTATTTAATATTCTTACGAAATTTTATTTTTATATCTTTTTCACGTTAATTCACGTAAACCTTTGCAAAAATAGCCACATGGCACATTTAGATATAGATACAAAGAGAATAGCAGTAGTCAAATGTTTAAGAACTGGACGCTATATACTGGCCTTATACTTCCAGACTGTTTCCATGACATCGCGAGAAACAACTGAATCTTGAAAGAACTTTAAAGAATGGCCAAGGAATAAACAGTTCGAACCATTAGTAACGGATATCTCAGAAATGGCTTATGCTACAAAACCTTATTTGAAATAAATTGTGTGTTTTAAAGAGGTACGTGTGTGTATAGTGTAGTTGGCTTTTGCCTATGGCTTAACGTTTACATGGCGGCGCCGTGGTATGGTGGTTGGAAACTCACAACCTGCTGACCAACATCCAGTGCGGTTTTTGAAGACACCGTTCAACAATGTACCACCTTGTGTCATTATCGACACAGATCATGAACGGATTCATGAAGAGTTGTCAAACCGTTCGATATTTTTGACCTTGAAAAGGCTTATGATACGTGTTGGCGAGCAGGGATACTACGTTCCCTACACGCCTGGAACATAAGTGGACGCTTACGACTGTTCAGTCAGGAATTTATGGAGGACAGCGTTTTTCGAGCAAGAGTCGGCTCGGTTTTTCGAACATTTTTGTTCAGGAGAACGGAGTACCTCAGGGGTCGGTACTAAGCGTTACACTGTTTGCTATAGCAATTAATTCTATCTGGAAATGCGTTCCTCCAGGGTTATCGTCATGCTCATACGTAGATGATTTTGGCCGTTTATTGTACTTCTCTGCGTACATCGTTTTTAGAACGCCGTATGCAGCAATGCTTAGATAATCTCCAAGAATTGACTTCTAAAAACGGCTTTTGTTTCTCAACTGAGAAGTCAATGTGCGTGAATTTCTGGCGCCGTAGGATACGATTACCAGCTTCGCTCCGATTCGGTCCGGATTTACTACCATTCGCAGATTCGACGAGCTTCCTGGGGTTGACATTTGATAGGAAACTTAGCTGTTCATTGCATATAGCACAGCTGAAAGCGCGATATGACGGTTCTCGGAATATCTTGCGGATATTAAATGGCAAACCTTATGGAGAGGATCGGACAGTTTTGCTGCGACCGTATCGCGCATTGATCCGATCACAAATAGATTATGGGTGTATCATTTCTTCCTCGGCACGATCATCTGTACTGGGGAGGTTTGACGCAGTCCATAACCGGGACATTCGAGTGGCTATTGGTGCTTTCCCCTCTAGCATATTTTTGATTGGCGTGAGGTCGTTTTAAGGTGTTGTGGCTGTGCGCTTAAATGTATGCCTCTACATTCAGCGTTCGCTTCTTTTTTACTTCCTCTACTACGTATAGTAAGTAGGTAAGTATTGTATTCCACCCAAAAATTCGATACCAAGATTTCACCGGAAATATATATTTTGAGACCCCCTGAATCCAAAAAAAAGCATTTTTGGAAACATGTCCGTGTTTGTGTCTGTGTGGGGCTGTGAACAGCATAACTCAGAAACAAACAGTCGGATAAACCCAAACTTGGTATTTAGGTTCAGTATCTTCCAGAGATGTGGCACGAAGATTTTCGAGAAAATCCCCCACCCCAGTTACCCCTGCTATGGAACATTTTTCGAAAATTTCAATTTTCTCAAAAATGGCTCTAACGATTTTGATTAAAATATCATATCATAAGATATTTTCATGACAAATGAAATGTATATCTCGAATTTTCTGGGAATGTCTTCAAAAGTGTTCTTCATTGTGAAAGACTTTGGCATAACTGGTAAACTATAAGCGATAGGCGAAATTTTACTGCACAAAGAATGTAGATCGCGTTAAAATACAGAATTTATGTCATACACATTTTCTTTGTTGAGAGAACCATTTTCGAGACATTGCTTGTTATTCCCTTAAATTTTTCAATACTATACTTTTTCTCAAATGGGAATTCGTTATTCATTTTTTATGTCCTGTACATACAAAGAGAATGGAATGCTCCACATAGCAACCAGTTCTTAAAATATTTGACTATCGCTTAAAACCTACCATATTCCCGTTGCATCTACAAGAAAATTAGCCATAAGATTAACATCTCGATTAACATGAAGCATATGGAGAATAAGCGTTTGAAAAAATAGTTTGTACAAGAGTAGAGAAAGTCATGTGAGTGTAACACATCAGAATTTTTTTTTTAGAATTTCTGTCAGGTTACAGTGACCGAATTTTGATCTTCACCGATGGATCTAAGTGCACCAAAGCTGTTGGATATACTTATGTTCATGGAACCGAATCCTATACATTCGGTTTTCATAATAGCACATCCATTTATATTGCAGAGTTGTATGCCATATACCGTTCCATTTTGTATGTGCTCCGTCGAAAATTGGGAGACTGTCTCATTTTTAGTTATTCGCTTAGTGCACTTCAGAACCTTCGTAAGCTATACAACTACCACCCCATTGTTCAGTGAATCCAGGATGCCTCCGTGTTTTATACGCTTCTGGCGTTAATTTGGAATGTGTTTGGATACCTGGTCACGTTGGTTTGCCGGGGAATGACCTTGCGGATTTGGCAGCTAAGGCGGCAACCACAGAGCCCAGTGTAACAATACCCCGGGTAGCGTCGGAAGACTTTAGGCTTTTTGTGCGGAGAACGGCGCTCTCGTGCTGGCGCGATGAGTGGTTATCTCTCCGCGGAAATAAGCTTAGAGTAGTGAAGTACATTCCAATAACCTGGGTAACTTCCTCTTGCGCATCTCGTTGTAAGGAGGTGATTTTGACTCGTTTGCGTATTAGCCACTACAATTTTACGCACGGTTATCTTTTTAAGGGTGACCCTGCTCCTATTTGTCCCACTTGTAGCGAAGGTCCGTCAGAGTTGCTAGAGCGTATTACTCTAGCACATCTTCGGGACACTCTGCAACTGTCGACCAGTCTTGTGGAGGTCTTAGCAGATGATAAGCAAGCGGTTAATAGGATTTTTAATTTTGTTTCGAAAGTGAATTTCCAAATGCTGATTTAGTCATCTTAATAGATGGGGTTTCGTATTTATCGGTTTAGTTTTATATATTTATATTTATTTAGGACTTGTGCTTTGATTTGCATTGATATTTATCTCTGGTTTTTGCTATATTTTCATATTCATGTTTATCTATGGCTTTTGCCATGATATTTTATACTGATTCTTATCTCTGGCCTTTTCCATGATCCGTTTCACAAGGGCGCTAATGACCTAACTGTTAAGTGTCCTTAAACAAAACAATGGCGGCGCAGTGGCAGAGTGGCTGGACGGTTTGCCTCCCACCAAGGCGGCCCGAGTTCGATCCCAGGGACCCGCTTGTGAGATTTGTGGTGGACAAAGCGCGTCTGGGTGGGTTTTCTTCGGGTCTCTGGCTTCCGGCGCTCCGTCTTCACCTTCCCTGTCATTCATCTCATCTATCATCTTCTTCGCTCTCATCGCGGGCGTCAGGCTGATCCCCCAGCCTGGTTGTCACTCTCTGATCCATAGACCCTCAACTCCCCGACAGGCATCTGACCACAAGCGTTGGCTGGTAAGTTCTGAGAGGTGTAAGTCATGGGAAGCGGAAAGTAAACAGAGATTGCTTTGCTTTTGGGGGTGGGGCTTAACGTTTACCAGTTATACAAGGTTATACAAAATGTTCCATGTAGAGATAGCTGGGATGGAGGGATTTTGTTGAAAATCTTTGTGTCGGTTCCCTGGAAGATATACTTAAGTATGGAACTTCATTACAAAGTTTGGTACTTATCTGACCTTTCGTTTTGAGTTATGCTGTTCACAGGCGGACACACACACACGGACATGTTTCCAAAAATGCTTTATTTGGATTCACCGGGCATCTAAACATGTATTTCTGGTGAGATCTCGCTATCAAATTTTTGGGTGGATGCAATACTTCCCCTACTTACTATACATAGTGGAGAAAGTAATAGCAGATGACAGGTATATACTGTTTCAAAAAGCGAGGTTTGCTTTCTGGAGATGTACAGTAAATATTTGTCTTATGTAGTTCATCTGGAAATTCTGAACTGCTGTGAAATTTATTTCATGGGTTTTAACAATAACGATTCTTAACTATATTTGTATTGTGTTTATAACACGATTTTAAACTGTACATAACCCCAAATATAACTTCTGTAGCCCGTATGCCCCAGTGACATATCGTAGTGCTAAATTGTTAAAATAGTTACTTACCAAGGTCACTATTCCTATAACAAATGTGACGCAACGTGCAACACAATTATTACATCCCATGGTGGAGCATTGCCGTGAAATAGAAGAATTTCTGTACGTTCAGCTAAAGATAAAACATTATAGCTTTCTGCAGATCATGACCTACTGTGTTTCCATCATCAGATCCCTGTGTTTCTGTCTCTGAAAAATATCATCGCTTCCTTTAGACTGATTGGGAGGAGGCTTTGCTTAACCAAATTCAAAATATATGGACAAATGATTCTCCAGCGTGTCGACTGCCTTGAAGGTTTAAAATTCTAGTATATTTCCAGTACAAGTTTTGACAAAATTCCAGTACTGCGTCAATTTATATTGCAGTAAAAATGCAGCAGTACTGAAATGTATGTTGTGGCTAGCTTAACATCTCTACTGTTTTTATTAGTTTTGACAAAATTCCAGCACTGCGTGGAGTTATATTGCAGTAAAAATGCAGCCGTACTCAAATGTATGTTGTGGCTAGCTTAACATCTTTACTGTTTTTATTAGTTTTGACAAAATTCCAGCACTGCGTGGAGTTATATTGCAGTAAAAATGCAGCAATATTCAAATGATGTGAATAACTTAAGATCTTTACTGTTTTTATTAGTTTTGATAAAATTCTGTTCCTGCATCGAGTCATATTGCAGTAAAATGCAGCAGTATTCAAATGATGTGACTAACTTAACATCTTTACTGTTTTTATTAGTTTTGACAAAATTCTAGTCCTGCATCGAGTCATATTGCAGTAAAAATGCAGCAGTATTCAAATACGTGTTGTGACTAGGTTAACATCTTTACTGTTTTTATTAGTGTTGACAAAATTCCAGCACTACGTCGAGTCATATTGCAGTAAAAATGCAGCAGTATTCAAATGTATGTTGTGGCTAGCTTAACATCTTTACTGTTTTTATTAGTGTTGACAAAATTCCAGCACTACGTCGAGTCATATTGCAGTAAAAATGCAGCAGTATTCAAATGTATGTTGTGGCTAGCTTAACATCTTTACTGTTTTTATTAGTGTTGACAAAATTCCAGCACTACGTCGAGTCATATTGCAGTAAAAATGCAGCAGTATTCAAATGATGTGACTAACTTAAAATCTTTACTGTTTTTGACACTTTTGACAAAAATCCAGAAGTGCATCGAGTCATCTTGTAGTGAAAATGCAGCGGTATTCAAATGCGTGTTGTGGCTATTTCTATCAGTTTTGACAAATTTCCAGTACTGCGTTGAATCTATTGCAATAAAAATGCAGCAATATTCAAATGATGTGACTGAGCTAACATGTTTATTCATTTTATTTGTTTCCACAGCCGTGATATGAAGCTGTGTTTATTACTAGCTGCCACAGTCGATGTTGCACGAATGGCTTTTCAAATCTCGAATGACTATTCAATAATTAAATTTTCTATCTGTACTTTTTATGAAATTATTGTACAATATTCTAGAATAACTTTTATGCTTGCTGATTTCTCCCCATTACCCCTTAGAATCGTAATTTCATAAAAATCGCATGTTGGTTGTACTAATGTACCAAACATTCACTGATATATCTCAGAAATGGGAATGAAGTATCAACAGATTTTGTATTTCTTATCTTAGCCTCCCCCACGCCCTCCCCTGACACAATCTTCAAACCTGGCAAATGTATAGAGTGTAAAAAAAAAATTGAGGGTGAAATTTTGTAGTGTGTATATGTGTGTATTGTCGCGTCGGACACATTATTGCTTTGTATCATGCATTGTTGTGTATAATTATTTTGATTGGGGTTTGAATTTTGTCCGACGCGGCATCTCTCTCCCCATCTCCTGGCCAAGAGGTGGAGAGAGGAAGAGGGAAAAGCGAGCGTTACTGTTTTTTTGTTTGGTGACGTCAATCAGTAGCGTGGGTCAGTCTTGTATGTGTCTTCAGGGCGAGTGAATGTAGCGTGTGAAACATCTCCCCCAATGTTTGTCCTTTAATCTTTTGTGTATATGTAGTGGCACCAAGCCAAACTTATAATAAACCACAGGTAATGTGTTAAATGTGAGTTTATGTGTATTTTGTTATGAATATCCCACGACTGCTTTTAAATGTAATGTTAATGTTCCTGGTCCTCTCGTTGCCACTGATGCTATGCTCCCCAATGTTTATCCCGGGGTAACTAACTTTAATATCTAGCTGCAAAACCTTTTGGCCGCACCCCCGTATATAGCAATATTATCCAAAAGTTTAAATAATTTTTACTTAAGATGAAAAATTGTGAAACAATGGATATCATGCAAAACGATAACATTCAAAAATTGTAGATTATGATACAAGGGTTAAAAATAAAGCAATTTTTAACACGTGTGGCTTGTACTATTTTTTTAGACAGGGCTCGAATTTTTAAAATTTCAATAATATTGTATTGATTCCTGAAACTAAGAGATATCACGTTAGAACTTGTTATTGAAACAAGAGAAATTTCGTTAAAAAAGTGAAATGTCAGGTGTTTTGGTATTTTGGTGATTCGCTAGCAGTCATTTTAGTGAAATTACTTTCACCATGTTTTCACTCCTTCCTCTAGAACGAATTACTCATATCTAATTGGTTTAGCCTTTCCTTGTTGCTTTGTGGGTGGATTCAAAATGATCGAAATGTTCACCATGGACACGATAAAACGTTAAATTTTATTGTATTATGTTGTAACTTAAGATTACAGACTGAATGAGACACAGTGCTATGATAGGCCAGAGCCTATCTGTGTGTCGATCCTTCATCCGGAACTTAAAACTTGATTGTACTACTAATGACCTTAGTAATCATAGCAAACATTCAGTAAGGAACGACGTGAATTGTAAAATCGCAAAATCTTACTCGCATTCTATGGCTGCGGGTATATGTTTCCCATTTTTGTGGCAGTTTTTGTCTATGTTTATGTTTTGAAGCGTAAAATATGAACTAGAAACCTGTGTATATCCTAGAAAGTGGTGTTCTTTGCTTTAATACTTCTTTGTTGTGGTACCAGTAAGAATTTCAGTATGGGTAATAGAAAGTAGTTCTACCAGGTCTTCCTAAGATTTCTCTGAAGCCAAACAATGCTCTCTTACTCTGATATCTTAATAAAGGGGCTTTAAAACAGATTTTTGTCATTTGAGTTAATGTGAATACAAATTTTTCGGTTCCTACGTTTTATTTTCTTTCTTGTTGACATTTTGTATTACGTTTTCAGAAAGGTATAGAACACAGACAATCACCTGTATATGAGCTGTAAGTTGTGAGGTTGTACGGTTGCGTAGTGGGATAGGCGGTGCCCAGGCACTCCTGGGGTCGTCCTCCGTGGACTAGTGGTACCGTGCTAGCTACCCGGCGGAGGACGATGGATTTTTTCGGGCGTAAAATCCTTAGCATGGCTTCCTTCGGAAGGGACGTAAAGCCGGTGGTCACGTGTCGTAGATTTACAGCACGTAAAAGAACCTCAAGCCTGATAAAGAGACCTCTGAGCAAAATTACCGGTCTTTCACGCCCAATATAGAATGGGACGCTAAGGCCCACAGCAGTTAAAGAGCGTCCATAAATAAAACTCAATTTCAGGCACTCCCGGCATACTTGGGTGGATGTCGTGGCAATATAAGTAAGTGATGTGATCACGCGCACTAATCTAACTGCTGCCGCCGATAAGCGCATTCCACCCCGGTACCTGTGTGGGGCCTTCAGAGGAATACCCAGGCAGCGAACCCATTGTGTGCCGCTTCCCCGCAGATTTCACTGCTCCAAAACATTCCTTTCCAACATTTCCAGTAGCTTCCCATTCTAGAACATTTCACTTTGTCGTGGGCACTATATATGGGCGTGCTCTGCCCGTGCGTGGAGTCAAGAACTTACAAGTTAAGGTGCAGTCAAGAAATCGAAGTGTTTGAACAGTTAAAACCGTACAGTGGCGAGTGCATTTCAGTTGTTAGTTGTGACTCGATGGGTCACTTGTCTTCTGTTCTGAGTGTGTATCAAACGTGTCTCAAGTGTAACGTTTGGGCTACGCTGAGCAGCTTCGTAACAAAGCGTGTTTAGCAGTAACTGGTGTTCCCATTTGTTACTTGGTGTCAGAAGTGGAAGACATGCTTAAAAATTATTGGCCAAAATGGAGAAGATGTAGGCGAAAATGTAAGCCGAAATGGAGATAAAAATGGAAGCTGGAAATGCGAAGATGGGGAGTGAAATGAAGAATGTAAATAGTAGAATGTTCTAGAATGAGAATATATTGGAAATTACTGAAAGTAATCTCCTGGTGCAGTAAAAACTGTGGGGAAGCGGCACATAATGGGTTCCCTGCCCCGCTATTGTTCTGAAGGCCGGTCAAATCCGCCAAGGTGCCGGGCTGGGATAGGCTTACCGTAGCCCGCAGGTAGCTTCGCGCTCGCGATCACAATAATTATAGTCTTCGACAAAATTGCAAGTCAATGAGAATGGATTAACTATTTAGAAATTAATAAGGAAGAAAATATTACTATCCATACCACGTTCACGCGACAGACGTCAAACATAACCACTACACTACCAAGAATGTCATGCAAGCTAGTGTGCTATAAAAGCAAATATTAATACTGATAGCGGAGTGGCTCCCCTGGCGGATTAAGGTTCGGAAATATATTTTAATTTGATTTTCTCATTACGTGGCGTCATAAACTGTTGAACTGATAAATTTGTTCACACGTCCTGCGTCCTAACGCCTCTAATAAGTGTTCATTTATATCATCCCATTGTACACTTTCCTTAGTATATTTTTCCAAAACGTCTACTAATCCTTAGAGGTCTGTTTGTTTTATCTACACTACAACAGATGGAATGGAAGAACAAAGGAATTACAATGCTGGTGAAAAGAAGGTAACCAAGCATGCACAATCTTGTTCCAGACACGGACTGCGCCGTTTCTCCAAATGTGGAACTAGGGATTGACCATTCAGCTACCAACAGTTCCACGAACGCAACAGTGACATGGCCAAGCAGGTCTGAATCGGTCTACACAGCGCATCAGTTAAACTTGGCTTATGCCGTTTTAAGTTGTTTATGGGCCACCACGTCTCTCGTCTTGCTAGGTATGTATGTGTTTGTAATAGCGTCCTTTTGGATTTATATAGGGTGAATCACCTAAAACTTGCACAGCAAATATTTCGGAAATGGAAAGTGCTATTGATGTGCAGTTTTCAGAGCATTTATTGGTAGTCAGGGGCTCGTACATTTAGCCTATAAACTGATTTTAATAATACTGAGAAAGTGTATTTTTGGAGCAAACATACGATTTTTAAAATGGAACAATGCTTAGTTGCATCAACAGAATAAAGGTAGGGTAAATTAGAATGCCAAGGTATTTGTAGCAGGATTCTAGTGCAAGTGGTTTACGAGAAATCTATTTTGAAAAGTTTCCACCCAGACGACAATTGTTTGTCCCATTCAACCTGCTTAGTTGCTAGGTACGATGTTGTTATGTTTGTTTGCATTGTTTTTTCTGTTCATTTATTGCATTGCGACTTTCTGGTCAGTTAGTTTGTGACAGTTCAAGCAGTAAGTCGTGAGTGGAAGATGGGGTTTACTAATGCAGAAAAAGCCGACATGTTCATGGTGTATGGAGAGTGTAGGAAGAATGCAGTTCGTTCCTGTGCGGTGTATGCGGAAAAGTATCCCAATAGACGTCAACCATCTCGGCAATTGTTTATCAACTTCTTCAACCAATTACGTGAAAGTGGTAGTGTAAAACTTAGAAAACGTAACAAAAACAAACAAGTGACTGGAGAAGAGGCAGAAATTAATGTTTTAGCTGCCGCTGCAGTAGATCCGCAAATTAGTTCCCGCACAATCGCACGTGGAATTGGCATAAGTCAGGCAAGTGTAGTGCGCATTCTCCATCGACATAGGTTCCATCCTTATCATATCTCTCTCTATCAAGAGCTGCATGGAAACGATTTGGAGAATCGTGTTAAGTTTTGTACATGGACATTACGACATGATACTCCAGATTCATCATGTATCTTTTTTAGTGATGAGGCAACATTTACTAATCATGGCCAGGTAAACCGCAGAAACATGCACTATTGGTCTGTTGACAATCCCCGTTGGCTTCGTCAGGTGGAACGTCAGCGTCCATGGAGTTTAAACGTGTGGTGTGGGATAGTGAACCATCGGCTCATAGGCCCTTTGATCATAGAAGGAACAATGAATTCGCACAAGTATCGCAGCCTCCTGACAGACCATCTGCCACAGATGCTAGAAGACGTTCCTTTACAGACTAGGAGGAACCTGTGGTACCAACATGATGGCTGTCCAGCCAATAGTGCACGAAGCACTACAGCTTGTCTTAACGGATTGTTTCCAAATCGTTGGCTAGGACGAAAAGGACCTGCGTTCACCGGATCTGACCCCTTTAGTCTTTTTTCTGTGGGGAAGGCTGAAAGACACTTTCTACAAGGATGTACCAACTACACCAGACTATGCAAAACGACATATTACTGCTGCCTGATCTGAAATTTCCGCTGAAATGCTAGAACGTGTGCAGCAGTCTTTCCATAGCAGACTGGAAGCGTGTATTGAAACTGCCGGTGGACATTTTGAACACAATCTTTGAAGGGCTATGTTCTCTTTACTTATATGAATCCACAGAAGTATTGTAATTCCGTTTTGTTTTTCTTTAGTTTGTGCTAGCACAGCTTGTATAAGTGTCGGTGCGTAAAAAGTTTCAAAATAATATTTCTCGTAAACCACATTCACTAGAATCTTGCAACAAACGCCACTGACATTCTAATTTACCGTGCCTTTATTCTGTTGATGTAACTAGCATTGTTCCATTTAAAAATTGTATGTTTGCTAAAAAATACACTTTCTCAATAATATTAAAAATCTGTTTATAGGCTAAATGTACGAGCCGCTGACAACCAATCAATGCTGTGAAAACTGCACATCAATAGCACTTTCCATTTCCGAAATATTTGCGGTGCAAATTTTAGGTGATCCACCCTGTATATAAATAGCCTTATCCAGTAAGTTAAAGAAACAACGTTTGTACTATATTATGGCATTATATATCGTATACCTAAGGTGACCGGATTAACAAATTCCAAAATATGAACGTTATAGTTATACCGTTTAAACTTCTCTCCACATGTTTAGTAGGTACAGGAAATACGAGATTATATTCCACCCAAACATTGCATGTTGAGATTTCAACAAAAATACTAATAAGTTAAGTACCAAGTTTGGTATTTATCCGTGCTTTCTTTAAATTTGCTATTCGCAGGCAAGCACACAAATATGGACCTTTTTGATTTTTTGACGGAGTGATTTAGAAAAATGCCCTTTGTGTAACCTGAAGGATAATAGTTGGCACTTAATTTTGGAATGCGAGGCAATTGGTGCTGAGGGAGAGGATGGGAAAAGGAGTGGTCAAATTTACGAAAAGAAATTCAAGAGATAACGTTTATGAATGTGAAATCTACAAAAAAAAAAATTCTGATGTGTTACATTCACATGACTTTCTCTACTCTTGTACAAACTATTTTTACAAACGCTTATTCTCCATATGCTTCATGTTAATAGATATATGGAGATGTTAATCTTATTGGTAATTTTCTTGTAGATGCAAGGGGAATTGGTAGGTTTTAAGCGATAGTCAAATGTTTTAAGAGCTGGTTGCTATGTGGAGTATTCCATTCTCTTTGCATTACCGGGACAAAAAAGATTAATACCGAATTTGAGAAAAAGTATAAGTATTGGAGAATTTAAGGGAATAACAAGCAATATCTCGAAAATGGTTCACTCAACAAAAAATATGTATATGACATAAATTGTGTATTTTAATGCGATCTACATTTTGTGTGTTGTAAAATTTTATGTATCTCTGGTTTACCAGCTATGCAAAAGTCGTTCACAATGAAGAACACTTTTGGAGACATTCCCAGAAAATTCAAGATATACTTTTTATTTTTCATGAAAGTATCTTAAACATATGCTATTTTAATAAAAATCGTTAGAGCCATTTTTCAGAAAATTAAACTTTTCGAAAAAAGTTCCATGTAAAGGGTAATCTGGGGTGGGGGAATTTTCTTGAAAACCTTTGTGTCGCATCTCTGGAAGATACTGAACCTAAATACCAAGTTTGGTGTTTATCCGACTGTTCGTTTCTGAGTTATGCTGTTCACAGACACACAGACACACACACACACACACACACACATACACACACACATACACACACACACACACATACACACACATACACACACATACACACACACATACACACACACATACACACACATACACACACACATACACACACACACACACACACGGACATGTTTCCAAAATGTGTGAAACAAATTTTTGGTTAAGGAAGAGTCAAATGGCTGAGGACAATTAACAAGCAAGGTGAACAAGAAAGTTAAATAATAGTTGGTATTACATAATCTATAAGCAGGGCCCAGTAGCTTGGCAACCTCAGGGTTTGAGTCTTTTGGGTCCCACAGCAACTCAGTGTAGTGATAAGAAATATAAGAAACACATACTAACTTCTATCTAGGTTTAGGCATACATCATTATTTCATTCGTATCCTGGATTATGTTTGTGGTAATACAACAAAATAAATTACAATGAAATGACATTTAATGTTTATTCAGGAGGTCTTTAAAAACATGTAGAGTGTTTTTCCTTCACACTGTGGCCACCACATGGCTGATCATGCGCCGACCTCCGCAACTCGGACTCCCGCCGAAACAGTGTAATATCCCGCAACCACCTCACGTTCTCACAGTTACAATTACAATGATAATAACCACATACCTTATCATAAGAGATGTTGTCCTTCTCTAACCACACATTTCTGGTATCTTCTCAGGAAGTTTTGATTCGTACTGGAGAGTTCTATATCCGAAATTGAGTGAATTTCTCGCCTGGTGTTTTCTTTTAGTTCTTACAATGTATAGTGTTTTTTTGTTTTTGCACACATCTTATTTTGCATGTGTTCATCAGAGTCGGGTAAATTTCTGTAATTGATTTTGTGAAATGATAGAATAAGTGACCCAAGATTAATGTTCTTCTCTGATGAAGCATGGTTCCATTTATATGGCTATCTTTCGTCACAAAATAACGCATATTGGAGTGCAGAGAAACCCGATTTTATACACGAGATTCCCTTGGTGTGTAGTAAAGCATGCAGAATAACAAGACGTGTATAAAAAGCATAAATTCAGGAGGGTAAAGGAATGACCCACACCATCTTTCTAACAGGTGACCAACATTAAATGTCAGTCCGGATTTCTTCAACAAGACTTTTGAGGTAGTATTTTTAACACTTAAATGATTTCAGTCTAATTATATAATATATAAATTCAATAACACCCCGCCTTAAAGCAATATGTGTATAAAATAACATATAAAATGTAAGAGTCGTTGTATTAATGTTTATATTATTGTGCACATGTTTAATAATGGTATGTGAATGTATTACGTAATTTAATCATGTAGGAGCTGTGAGAATATTGGTCAAACGTTGCTAACAATCAGGTAACCTTGAGGTATTAATGAATTGGAAAGTTTAATAATGCTACTAGTAATTCTTGGAAACAATATGCAATATTTTTTAAACAGTTTATAAAATAGCCAATCAACAGCCAGAAAAAACTTACGTTAAATAAAATTATTCTATTTGAGTAGAATTAGCCAATTAGAAACTGAAATAGAGCAAATTGTACAAATTCAGAAGTCAGTCGCTAGTAGACAGCGTTCCTAACCAGACGCTAGACGCGTACGTATCCAGTGTGAGACAAAAATTCAATATGGCGAGAATATTATAAAGTTTACGTGTTTAAAAGTGCAATTAATAAATAATCTCACAGCTCTCTATATAAGTGAAGTGTTATTTAATCGTGTGAAGGATTAATAAATGGAGTGAAGTAAAAACTATAATTTGTGTAAGCCTACATTCTTTAGCCGTATCACACCCTGTTAAGAGATACACGTTTCCACAAAATTAATACTGACGCAGCCGAGGCAAAACTAAATATATATAATATTTAAAGAAGCATTAAAATACTAAGTTGATTCCTAAACGTTGGGGCGAAAGCCACCATAAAGTAAAGTTGGGGCGAAGGCCACCGGAAACATTGTACCATACGTGGGTCAGTTACTACATCAAGTTTGGCTCCCCAACATTTGAACAACAATACAACTACTCCACCTAAAATATTACTACATTATTACTTTCTCTACTACGTATAGTAAGTAGGGGAAGTATTGTATTCCACCCAAAATTCGATACCGAGATTTCACCGCAAGTACATGTTTTGAGACCCCCTGAATCAAAAAAAGCATTTTTGGAAACATGTCCGTGTGTGTGTGTCTGTGTGTCTGTGAACAGCATAACTCAGAAACGAACAGTCGGATAAACACCAAACTTGGTATTTAGGTTCAGTATCTTCCAGAGATGCGACACGAAGGTTTTCAAGAAAATCCCCCCACCTCAAATTACCCTTTACATGTAACATTTTTCGAAAATTTTAATTTTCTCAAAAATGGCTCTAACGATTTTGATTAAAATATCATATGTTTAAGATATTTTTATGACAAATGAAATGTATATCTCGAATTTTCTGGGAATGTCTCCAAAAGTATTCTTCATTGTGAACGGCTTTTGCATAACTGGTAAACCATAAGAGATAGACAAAATTTTACTACACAAAAAATGTAGATCGCGTTAAAATACACAATTTATGTCATATACATTTTTTGTTTCTGGGTGAACCATTTTCGAGATATTGCTTGTTATTCCCTTAAATTTTTCAATACTTATACTTTTTCTCAAATTAGTTATTCATTTTTACTTTCTCTACTACGTATAGTAAGTAGGGGAAGTATTGCATTCGACCCAAAAAATTCGATACCGATATTTCACCGGAAATACATGTTTTGAGACCCCCTGAATCGAAAAAAAGCATTTTTGGAAACATGTCCGTGTATGTGTCTGTGTGTGTGTGTGTGTGTGTGTGTGTGTCTGTGTGTCTGTGAACAGCATAACTCAGAAACGAACAGTCGGATAAACACCAAACTTGGTATTTAGGTTCAGTATCTTCCAGAGATGCGACACGAAGGTTTTTAGGAAAATCCCCCCACCCCAGACTACCCTTTACATGGAACATTTTTCGAAAATTTTAATTTTCTCAAAAATGGCTCTAACGATTTTGATTAAAATATCATATGTTTAAGGTATTTTCATGACAAATGAAATGTATATCTCGAATTTTCTGGGAATGTCTCCAAAAGTGTTCTTCATTGTGAACGACTTTTGCATAACTGGTAAATCATAAGAGATAGAGAAAATTTTACTGCACAAAAAATGTAGATCGCGTTACAATACACAATTTATGTCATACATTTTTGTTGTTGAGTGAACCGTTTTCGAGATATTGCTTGTTATTCCCTTAAATTTTCTAATACTTATACTTTTTCTCAAATTCGTTATTCATTTTTTATGTCTTGGACATGCAAAGAGAATGGAATGCGCCACATAGCAACCAGCGTTAAAATATTTGACTATCGCTTAAAAGCTACCATATTCCCCTTGCATCTACAAGAAAATTACCAATAAGATTGACATCTCGATATCTCGATAACACGAAGCATATGGAGAATAGGCGTTTGTAAAAATAGATGGTACAAGAGTAGAGAAAGTCATGTGAGTGTAACACATCAGATTTTTTTGTCCTGGTAATGCAAAGAGAATGGAATGCTCCACATGGCAGCCAGCTCTTAAAACATTTGACTATCGCTTAAAGCCTACCATATTCCCCTTGCACCTACAAGAAAATTAACAATAAGATTAACATCTCGATTAACATGAAGCATGTGGAGAGTAAGCGTTTGCAAAAATAGTTTGTACAGGAGTAGGGAAAGTCATCTGAGTGTAACACACTATTTTTTTTCTATCTTATACATTTTAATCCAAATAAATCTTTGCAGAAACCACTACTTTACAATTTCGTTATAGATAAAAAGAGAACAGCCATAGTCAAATGTTTAACAACTGGACGCTATATGCTGGCCTTAAAATTCCATACTGTTTCCGTGACATCGCGAGAAACAACTGAATGTTGAAAGGACTTGAAAAGAATGACCAGCTAATGAACAATTCGAACCGTTAATAACTGATATCTCAGAATCGGCTTACTCCACAAAAAAAAGTTATTTTCAATAAATTGTTTGTTATAAAGAGATCTACATTTTTGTGTAGTACGTTTTCGTCTATGGTGTATTGATGATCCAATTAAACTTAAAACCGACTGCTGGTAATAAACAAAACATAATTTGACATGCCCTTAATTTTAAATATATACTTTTATCGTTTACATTGCCGACACATGTAGAAATAACGTATTGCTGTATATTTCAGTAACAAAACCCTCTGTCAGAAATAATGCTTCTCTTAACATTGAGGTTATACACAAGTGAAAGCATGCAGTAGATTCTTCCGACATCTCGAAACTTAGAGAGCTATCAAAATTGTTTCACACCCTTCGTATCGCAAATTTTCCCCGCGTTTACTTTTCCTTGCTCCATAGTAATTTGTCCGGTTGCTTGCACTCTATTACATGCATACACTGCTTCACAACTTCTAGGAGAATGCTGAGTTCTTGAGAAGTGATGTTCTACTCTTATTTTTTGGTCATTTTATCTTTATGTTGCTGGATAACCTAGAAAATCTTATAGGAACAACGTCGCCATAACAAACGATGGGAAATCGCTCGATGCCCGTGTGCAAGCGTTACCAACTTTACTGTTCCGGGAGTGGTTCAGTTCAGTAAAGCCGAAACCGGTTGCTCTACTGCAAAACTCGCAAGGTTTAAACCACATCTTAAGCGCCATCCGTAGCTTACTAAACCTTCGGCCCTTAATGCGAGCACAGCAGCGAATTCTGCAAGTGAACTGCACAAACAGCTCGGCGAGTCGGAGGAAAACTGTAGGCGAGAATGTTTTATATCCTACCCACTTCCTAGATGTCCAGGAACTCAAATATTATAATTAGTTTTAAAAACATATGATCAATTGTAATTAATTCATTAATAAATACAATATAATTGTCGATTTTATGGTATTTTCCTAATTCCATTTCTGCATCACCTTAACATTTATGTTAATGCATTGTGGCACGAGTAGTTTTCCATCACAAATAATAAAAATGTGCCGCGTTTAAGTTTCTGCAGCCTCGGTCTCGTCTTCATCACTGCAAAAAACAAAGTGAAAAACAGATCAGTATATTAGCCACTATTTACTATTTAATGAGAATTTAGAACGTTCAAAAATGTAGAAAATGTTATAGTCAACAAGTGAATAGACTGTGTAACTTTTCAGTAGAAAAATGTGTATAATGGCGTGCATAAAATGTGGCACATACTGGAACGGAGCTGTTTATCTTGGTACTGACAAAATCTAATCCCGCCCCTACTAGCGTGACCGCCTCTGTTTTTCGAGCATAATTCTAGCCACTGGATTGGCAGGGTACTTTACCTCCCCCAAAGTAAGTACACAAACTATCCTTATTAAAGCTTATTTTTCTATCTACTTAATTTTAGTCCCAATAAACCTTTACAGAAAGGTACATTACACATTTCGTAATAGTTACAAAGAGAACAGCGAGTCAAATGTTTAACAACTGGACGCTATATGCTGCCTTAAAATTCCATACTGTTTCCATGACATCGCGAGAAACAACTGAATGCTGACAGGCCTTAAAAGAATGACAAAGTAATGAACAATTCGAACCATTAACAACAATATCTCAGAAATGGCTTATGCTAGAAAAAAACTTGTGTGAAATAAATGGTGTGTTTTGAACAGATCTAAATTTCTTGTGTAGTATGTTTTCGTCTATCGCTTAACGTTTACCAGTTATATAACAGTCTACAAAATCCCTTCCGAATGAAGAGGACTTCACAGGCTCTTCCCAGAAAAGTTAAGGTATACTCTTATTTGCATTGTAAATATCTTTAATATGTGATATTTTATTCAAGATTGTTAGAGCCATTTTTTAGAAAATACAAATTTTCGAAAAATGCTCCGTGTAAAGCTTGGTTTGGGCGGGGGGATTTTCTTAAAAATCTTCGTGTCGCATCCTAGGAAGGTACTGAATTTAAATACCGTTTTGTGTTTATCCGACATTTCGTTTTTGAGTTATGCTGTTCACAGGCACACACATGGACGTTTTCTTAAAAATGCTTTATTATATTCAGGGGGCCACAAATTATGTGTTTCTGAGTAAATCTGGGTATCAAGTTTTGGGTGAAATGCAATACCATTTCAGCCTATTAGATAAATGGCAGAGAAAGTAAAAATAACCCCTTCGTCCAGAAAAAATGCATTGCTCTAAGAATTTTTGGAGTTACTGAAGTTGTAACGTATACACGTTTACATTATTTATTTTCGCAGTCTAAATAAGAACGGCATTGTCATTTGGATGGCTTTGTTAAAGAGCGGTGAACACAGCAGTTAAAGCTGGTGTTATGCACGTGTTTCTATTTATACTTGAAAAGAGAATGCACCAACATGTTGATACGTATTGTCAATAAATGGTTGCTTAACCTGTTGGCAGTTGGTTACCGAGCACGGACTAACCAACTTGCCCTGTTAAGTGAAGCAGGGGTCTCCAAGCTGTGACCTAGGCCACTCGCGTCCCGACCAGATAAAACATACAGCAGCAAAAATATTTCAACATTCAAGGACTCTCTTACTGTTTGTGAAGTTTTGTCGGAAGAGGCATGCGATTTTAGTGGTAAACAAGATTACATCGATGTTTAAATCTGGTATTCTAGATTTTATCTATGAAAAGCGAGAAGAAACGCCATTTAACTAATTATTATACAGGTGAATGACGTAAAACTTGCACCGCAAATATTTCGAAATGTAACCTGCTATTGATGTGTAGTCAGGGGCTCGTACATTTAGCCTTTAAACAGATTTTAATAATACTGAGAAAGTGTATTTTTTGAGCAAACATACATTTTTTAAATGGAACAATGCCTAGTTACATCAACAGAATAAAAGTAGGGTAAATTAGAATGTCAATGGTCTTTGTTGCAGGATTCTAGTGCAAGTAGTTTAGGAGAAATGTATTTTGAAAAGTTTCCACCCCGACAATTGTTTGTCCTATTCAACCTGCTTAGTTGCTAGGTACGATGTTATGTTTGTTTGCACTGTGTTTTGTGTTCATTGAGTGCATTGCGACTTTCTGGTCAGTTAGTTTGTGACAGTTCAAGCAGTAAGTCGTGAGTGGAAGATGGGGTTTACTAATGCAGAAAAAGCCGACATGTTCATGGTGTATGGAGAGTGTAGGAAGAATGCAGTTCGTTCCTGTGCGGTGTATGCGGAAAAGTATCCCAATAGACGTCAACCATCTCGGCAATTGTTTATCAACTTCTTCAACCAATTACGTGAAAGTGGTAGTGTAAAACTTAGAAAACGTAACAAAAACAAACAAGTGACTGGAGAAGAGGCAGAAATTAATGTTTTAGCTGCCGCTGCAGTAGATCCGCAAATTAGTTCCCGCACAATCGCACGTGGAATTGGCATAAGTCAGGCAAGTGTAGTGCGCATTCTCCATCGACATAGGTTCCATCCCTATCATATCTCTCTCCATCAAGAGCTGCATGGAAACGATTTGGAGAATCGTGTTAAGTTTTGTACATGGACATTACGACATGATACTCCAGATTCATCATGTATCTTTTTTAGTGATGAGGCAACATTTACTAATCATGGCCAGGTAAACCGCAGAAACATGCACTATTGGTCTGTTGACAATCCCCGTTGGCTTCTTCAGGTGGAACGTTAGCGTCCATGGAGTTTAAACGTTTGGTGTGGGATAGTGAACCATCAGCTAATAGGCCCTTTGTTCATAAAAGGAACAATGAACTCGCACAAATATCGCAGCCTCCTGACAGACCATCTGCCACAGATGCTAGAAGACGTTCCTTTACAGACTAGGAGGAACCTGTGGTACCAACATGATGGCTGTCCAGCCCATAGTGCACGAAGTACTATAGCTTGTCTTAACGGATTGTTTCCAAATCGTTGGATTGGACGAAAAGGACCTGTACCTTGGCCGGCCCGTTCACCGGATCTGACCCCTTTAGACTTTTTTCTGTGGGGAAGGCTGAAAGACACTGTCTACAAGGATGTACCAACTACACCAGACGATATGAAACGACGTATTACTGCTGCCTGCTCTGAAATTTCCGCTGAAATGCTAGAACGTGTGCAGCAGTCTTTCCATAGCAGACTGGAAGCGTGTATTGAAGCTGCCGGTGGTCATTTTGAACACAATCTTTGAGGCCTATGTTCTCTTTACTTGTAAGAATCCATAGAAGTATTGTAATTCCGTTTTGTTTTACTTTAGTTTGTGCTACCACAGGTTATACAAGTGTCGGTGTGTAAAGGTTTCAAAATAAGATTTCTCGTAAACCACTTGCACTATAATCTTGCAACAAACGCCACTGACATTCTAATTTACCGTGCCTTTATTCTGGCCATTGTTTCATTTAAAAAATTGTATGTGTGCTCAAAAATACACTTTCTGAATATTACTAAAATATGTTTATAGGCTGAATGTACGCGTCCCTGACCACCAATCAATGCTGTGAAAACTGCATATCAATAACACTTTCCATTTCCGAAATATTTGCGGTGCAAGTTTTAGATGATCACTCTGTATGCTGTAGAGGAACACCTACCCATAACCGATAACGTACACATAGGTAATATTCAGGATTTTAAATATAAATATTATATAAGATATCATAAAGAATTTATTGTTCTTTCACACAAGCTGTGTGTTGGACAGGGTTGGAAAGGTAGAATCAGATGACTGAAAAAATCAATGCCATAGCCGGGATTTGAACCACGGATCTCCCGGTCTCCATCTGGCTGCTCTAACCACTGAGCTGCCATGGCAACATGCCGACACCACATTAAATTCTCCAACTGAATTTTTTAGTCATCTGATTCTACTTTTCCAACCCTGTCCAACACACGGCTTGTGTGAAAGAACAATTAATTCCATTAATTGACCTAATAGTGGTTGTAACTATAAAGCCAGGGACTTAAGTACTTAGAAAGAATGCAATTCGCCATTGGGGTATGACATCTCGATACAATTTGAGATCTTCTTGTGCTATGGCATTGAATTTTTCAGTCATCTAATATTTGCGTGAAATGCAATACTTTCTTTGTCTACTATATACATGGAGAACGTAATAGTTCAAAGTGGCTAAAATATTTCAAATATTAATATGACAGCAAAACGAAAACTGCAACATTTTGACCAAAATCATGAGATAACCTCCCCTCAAGTGGATAGAAAGGGCCAATAAAGGTAACTGGTGAGGTAGATCTGTTGATTCTCACTTACTGTTCAGTGGTAGATGGTTTATCCGCAGATCTGTGAGTTTCGGGGCTGGACTCGCTGGACCTTACAGCTGATGGTTTTCTCTGCTTTACGATTTTCTGAAAACATCATACAAAATGTCACCAAGAAAGAAAACAAAGCATTTCAATCCAAAAAGTTGTATTCACATCAAACTTTCTGAGATCGTTCATTAAGCAAAGAGTAATAATTTTGCAGTGACATGAAATTTAGAATGAGTAGAATGTTCAGTGCAGTAAATGTACAAATATTGCATGTAAAATTAATGAGAGTGCCGTTACATAAGAATCGTTAAAGATCTGGTAGAACATATACTGAAATTCTATCTGGTATCAGAATAAAAACGTATTACAGCAAGTAACATCACTTCATTGGCTATACACAGATTTCTAGTGCATAGTTTACGCTTCATAAATCAACTATAGACAAAAAATGTCAAAAAAATTTGATGTGTTACACTCACATGACTTTCTCTACTCTTGTACAAACTATTTTTACAAACGATTATTCTCCATATGCTTCATGTTAATCGAGATGTTAATCTTATTGCTAATTTTCTTGTAGATGCAAGGGGAATTGGTAGGCTTTAAGCGACAGTCAAATATTTTAAGAGCTGGTTGCTATATCGAGTATTCCATTCTCTTTGCATTACCAGGACAAAAAAAATGAATAACGAATTTCCATTTGAGAAAAAGTATAAGTATTGGAAAAGTTAAGGGAATAACAAGCAATATCTCGAGAATGGTTCACTCAATAAAACAAATGTATATGACATAAATTGTGTATTTTAACGCGATCTACATTTTTGTGAAGTAAAATTTTGTCTATTTCTTATGGTTTATCAGTTATGCAAAAGTCGTTCACAATGAAGAATAGTTTTGGAGACATTCCCAGAAAATTCAAGATATATATTTTATTTGTCTTGAAAATATCTTAAATATATGATATTTTAATCAAAATCGTTATTGCCATTTCTGAGAAAATTAAAATTTTCGAAAAATGTTCCATGTATAGGATAATCTGGGATGGGGGTATTTTCTTGAAAACCTTTGTGTTGCATCTCTGGAAGATACTGAACCTAAATACCAAGTTTGGTGTTTATCCGACTGTTCGTTTCTGAGTTATGCTGTTCACAGACAGACACACACACACGTATATGTTTCCAAAAATGCTTTTTTTGATTCAGGGGGCCTCAAAACATATATTTCCGGTGAAATCTCGGTATCGAATTTTTGGGTGGAATACAATACTTCCCCTACTTACTATACGTAGTAGAGAAAGTAAAAATGGGAAACTGTTATCCGGCAGACAGAATACGAACAAGATAAACAATTTCCGTGAGGGAGTTGACTGTAAATCACGCCGTCCATTACTGAATGTTCGCGCCCTGGTTACTACTATACATTGTACCAAAAGTAGAATCCAGTTTTAAATCCTTACCGGGTTTATGATGAATGATACACATACAGATAAGCTCTGGCATTTCATAGCACTGTATGCAATTGTTCTATACTCTTTAAGTTACAATATAATACAGTTGAATTTAGGGATTTTTCATGTCCGTAGTGAAAATCTGTAACCTTTTAAATCTGCTCTCAAAGTCATAGAAAAGTTCCCTTTACGTTTTACGAGCCAATTGTAAAATTTCGCGAATATTCAATATACGTAAGAAGTTCAATTTTAGGCTGTCAGTTATTTCTGAATCCGTCCAGCTACTGCATGACCAACATTGACCACACTCTTAGAATATGCTTCCATTTATTAACTCTTGTAATGGTCACGTGGCCACCTATAGTATACTCTAAGCTATTTAATGGCAGTTCCCAGAAATTTAAAATGGCCGACATTACGCTAAACTACAGTACTGCCAACCTACAATGGAAGTTACGAGAGTGAGTCCAATATAAAGCGAACTTTTTATATACATAATTGGTCATGAAAAATTACAAAGAAAACCTCTAAATTTTCTCAGCACAGTCCCTATAACTTTTCTCCACCGTTTTGGAAGCTTGTAGACCTGTTCTTCAAAGAAAGTTTTAGTTGAATCGTCAACCAGTTGCACACGCAATCTTCTACTTCTTGGTTGTTATCAAATCATTCCCCTATCAGTGTTTCTTTTAAGGGGCAAAAACAAAATAGTCACACGGGGACAAATCTGGGCTGTAGGGAGGATGTTCAAGTGTATCCCAATGCATTTTCTCAAAACTCTGGGCGAGGTCTGGCATTGTTATGGAGAAGGATGACCTCTGTGATGATGGTACGGCTGATAAGCCACCTCTGAAGCGATTTCATCAACGGTTAACCGCCGGTCACCTTCCACAAGATCACGAACTACACGGATGTTGTCATCTTGGGCGTCGATCGTGTCTTTCATTTTCCACTTTTCCTTGCCCACCCTTAAACATGCTGGCGCAATCAAATACTTGGACCCGAGAAAGCGTAGCGTCCCCAAACGGCGCCGCAAAACCTACTCAACATTTCACATAATTTTACACCTTCATTCGTTAAAAAAGTATTATAATCGTTGCGCGACGGATGATGCCACCTCTTGCTCACTAATGGCTTGCTGAGGAGGTTGGGGAGAGAAGAGAAACAGCTTATCAAGCAGGTTCTACCACTTATAGTACTGTAACCGCCCGTGCGAAGCTACGTGCGGGGCACCAGTAGGCGCCTTATGGCCCGGCACCTGGGTGGGGCCCGGGCGTCGCAACAACGGCCAGTGCGGAGCAATAGCCTATTATGTGCTGCTTCCTTGTTCCAGAACATTCCGCTCGGCTTTTCTAGTATCCTCCCTGTTTACAATCTTCCGCTTGGTGTGCGAGGCGGCTGCTCTTGCCTGGACAGTTCAGTTGTATTAGTTAAGAAGTTACGAAGTGAAAAGTGGGCAATGCTAGTGCAGTTCAATTGTGAGTTGTGATTCGACGGATCAGTTGTGCTGTGAGTGTGCTAGTAGTGGCTCAGGTGTAGTGTTTGTGCTACGTTGAGAGTCTAGTGGATAAATCAGGTGTTTTTGGCAGTAACTGTGTTCTCATTTGTTACAGTACATTGAACTTGAACGCCCCACTCTACCGGTCCGCTCGTGGTTCCCTGAGACTACGAGGGGCTAAAGTCTGGTTTATATTTGAGTCATCCTCGTGCTAATTTCAAGTCAGTGAGTAAACTAGGAAACAGCACGTGATTTACTTCTCTCACTATCTTCCCTCACCTACATGTTTTCAGGCCCCCTGAATACAAAAAGAACATTTTTAGAAAAAGGTCTGTGTGACTTTGAAGAGCATAACTCAAAACTCTGATTTGTTACACTCATATGACTTTCTCTACTCTTGTACAAACTATTTTTACAAACGCTTATTCTCCATTTACTTCTTATTGCTAATTTTCTTGTAGATGCAAGGGGAATATGGTAGGCTTTAAGTGATAGTCAAACATTTTAAGAGCTGGCTGCTATGAGGAGTATTCCATTCACTTTGCATTACCAGGACAAAAAATGAATAACGAATTTCCATTTGAGAAAAAGTATTGGAAAATTTAAGGGAATAAAAAGCAATATCTCGAAAATGGTTCACTCAACAATAAAAATGTATATGACATAAATTGTGTATTTTATCGCGATCTACATTTTTTGTGTAGTAAACTTTTGTCTATCTCTTATGGTTTACCAGTTATGCAAAAGTCGTTCACAATGAAGAATACTTTTGGAGACATTCCCAGAAAATTCGATATATACATTTCATTTTTCATGAAAATATCTTAAACATAAGATATTTTAATCAAAATCGTTAGAGCCATTTTTTAGAAAATTAAAATTTTCGAAAAATGTTCCATGTAAAGGGTAATCTGGGGTGGGTGGATTTTCTTGAAAACCTTCGTGTCGCATCTCTGGAAGATACTGAACCTAAATACCAAGTTTGGTGTTTATCCGACTGTTCGTTTCTGAGTTATGCTGTTCACAGACACACGGACATGTTTCCAAAAATGCTTTTTTTGGATTCAGGGGGTCTCAAAACATGTATTTCCGGTGAAATCTCGGTATCGAATTTTTGGGTGGAATTCAATACTTCCCCTACTTACTATACGTAGTAGAGAAAGTAAAAGTGGCTCTAACGATTTTGGTTAACAAACCGTACTAAAGATATTTACATGACATATAAAATGTATATCTTCAACTTTCTGGGAACAGCCTAGAAAGTTCTCTTCATTTGGAAGGAATGTTGTATAACTGGTAAACGTTAAGCGATAGACAACACGTACTACACATAAAAATGTGGATATCGTTACCGAGCGGGATGGCTCAGACGGTACTCGTGGATACGATACCCGCGGCCACTTTCCTGATCAATGGGTTTTTTCGGGGGTTTCCCCGGGGCGTTGGGCGACTGCTGGGAAGGTTCACTACATCTCACGAATTTCCTGTTCCTCCATTTCACCTAAATTCTCATTTCACACCACCTTTCATCTGCTTGGTCTCCTTCAGGGTTGAAAGTGTCGGCAGGAATCTCGGAGTTGCATGCCGGGGAAAAAGGATGCTCTATGTAACCCTTCTTCGGCAGGAATGGAGGCGCTCTCCGAGTCTCGTCCCCCCAGGAGATGTGCAATCCCACGGAGGGAGGGGAGCCGGTTGCACCAGCTGCCACATCCGGGGAGTTTCAATAAGTAAAAAAGTAGGGACCCTGCCCTCTGCCAAGCCGTGTCTCCTGGTACGGCCACCCTCTGTCTCTCCTCACCTCGCCCCTCCCTCCCGGGGTACCCCGTCATGGGCTTCAGGCACAAAATATCTGTAGGTCGAGGTGCTAATTACCCTCCGCACTTTGTCCTAGTCCTAGATCCCTTTAAAACACATAATTTATTTCAAATAATTTCTTTCGTAGAATAAGCCATTTCCGAGATACCCGTTATTAATGTAGAGAAAGTCACGTGATACATCCACGTGACTTTCTCTATCCCCTATTGTTTATTAGTGCGTATACACATTATTCTTACTAAACCTTATTTTTATGTCTACTACATTTTAATCCAAATAAACCTTTACAGAAATAGCTACACTACACATTTCGTTATAGAGAACAGCGATAGTCAAATGTTTAACAACTGGACGCTATATGCTGGCCTTAAAATTCCTTACTGTTTCCATGACATCGCGAGAAACAACTGAATGTTGACAGGACTTCAAAGAATGGACAATTCGAACCAATAATAACGGATATCTCAGAAATGGCTGATGTCACAAAAAAAGCTATTTGAAATTAATTCTGTGTTTTAAAGAGATCTATATTTCTTGTATGGTACAATTGAGTCTATCGCTTAACATTTACCAGTTATACAAGATTATACAAAATTCCTTCAGAATGAAGAGGACTTCAAAGGCTATTCCAGAAAATTCAAGATATGCATTTCATTTGTCATATAGACTTCATTAATATACGGTATTTTAATCAAAATCGTTAGAGCCTTTTTTTAGAAAATCAAACATTTCGAAAAATGTTGCATGTAAAGTGTGGTTTGAGATGGGAAATTTTCTTGAAAATCGTGTTGCATATTCAGAAGCTAAACCTTGAGGCAGTATTTTTAACACTGAAATGATATCAGTCTAATTATATAATATTAAATATAATCAATAGCCCCCTTAAAGCAATACATGTATAATAATATATAAAATATATGTAACAGTCATTGTATTATGTTTATTTTTATTATGTACATGTATAATATAGTTTTGTGAATGTATTACGTAATTTAACAATGTAGGAGCTGTGAGAATAGAAGCAAAATACCTTCCGTAGCAAACAGAATTATAAAGTATAAGCCGAAAGTTGCTAACAATAAGGTAACCTTGAGACAACAATAAATTAGAAAGTTTAATAATGCTAATAATAATTCTTTCAAAAATAATGTAATATTTGAAAGTTTATAAATAACCAATCAAAAACTAGAAAAAGCTTGAGTTAAACAAAAGTATTCTATTGGAGTAGGACTAGCCAATCAAAAACTTGAAATAGAGAAAAAGTAAAAATTCAGGCGGGAGACCCTACAAGACAGTGTTCCCAACCAGTCCAGTTTAGATTCCGTACTCGATTGGTACGGTACGTGTTCAATGTGAGACATAAAAATTCATTGCGGTGAGAATAATATAAAGTTTACGTGTTAAAAAGTGCAATTAACAATATTCTCACAGATCTACAGTAGGATACATCAGTGAAGTGTTATTTAATCGTGTGAAATATTAATATAACAAAGTTAAATACCAGTATAATTTGTGTAAGCCTTGTTCTTTAGCCGTACTAGACCTGCTAAGAGATACGTGCTCTAAAAATACTACTTTCGCAGCTGAGGCATACACATATAATATTTAAATAAACATTAAAATACAAAGTTGATTTTTTAAACGTGGGAGCATAGGCCACCGGAAAAGTGAACGTGGGGCGAAGGCCACCGGAAACTTTGTACCGTACGTGGGGCGAACACTCCAAGAAACATATCTCCCGCAATACGTGGTGCAAACAGCAACAATAAACAACTTCAGGTTTGACTACCATACTTGGGGCAACAACCCTCTCAACCTAAATGCAAAGTTTGGTATTTATGCGACTTTTCGTTTTTGAGTTATGCTGTTCACAAACACACAAATACGGGCATTTTTCTAAAAAATGCTTTTTTGGATTCACTGGGCCTCAAAACATCTGTCTCTCATATAGAACTTTTGGGTAGGATGCAATAGCTTCTCTGTCTACTACGTATGTGCTAGAGAAAGTAAAATAACAAGAGTAATAATAAATATATCTGGAACTAATTTTAAAAATATGTGTGAAATGTGGTCTACATTTGTGTATTAAACCTTGAATGCTGTATTAAAGTTTCAATTGAATCACCAGAAGTTTTGGATTTTTCAAATATCACAAATGCATCCCCTTAAGCTTACTTCATTTAAAGTATACCTTATTTTGATGCCCTTTTTATATTTCTAAAATAGAATTTCAGATTTATATTTATTATTGGGCTAGAAAATAAGTTTCAAAAGAAGTAAGCTTTTAAAATTAAGTTTGTCCTTAAAATTATTGTTGTGAATATTTTGTTCAATTATCAGTTTTAAGTTTTGTAAAGCATTAATGTGCTTGAAGATATAAGACAGTGGTTTGCAGCAAAACAAGCTTTAGTCAGCATCTATTGGGGAAAATATTTTCAAAATTTCACTTCAATAACTTTAAATAGCATCACAATTTGCATTTTAAATGATGAAACACGCCCAAAAAATTGATAATCCGCGCATATTAAGTGACATATTTTCCATTTTTCACAAAGTGGTATACATTTTACGTAAGGTGCATCATTCAGAAGGTGGTTGAAACATAATGCACTAAACTTTGCAGAAATACTTCTGAATATACAGGATGATTTATGAAGAACTGACACATTTATTTCTTTAATTGTTTCAAAACGAGTTATGCTAGTGACAACTTATTATACCTGAAATGCAGAGGAATTTTGGAAGATTATTTACCTTTATAGCAAATGTTGAAAATATCCTCCATCCTGCATAAGGCACAACTCAACAAGCCCTTCCATGTTACTGGCCACTCGTTGGAGGACTCTGTTATCAATAGCTGGAATCTCTTGTGTAATGTTGTGCTTCAGATCGTCCAATGTCTGGGGATATGTGGCATAAACCCTGTCTTTTAGGTAACCACATAGAAAGAAGTCCGGCGATGTCAAATCCGAAGATATCAGTGGCCACAAGTTCTTGAAAATTATCCGGTCGTCAAAGAAACTTGCAATTAGTGCCATGGATTCATTTGATGTATGGCATGTAGCGCCGTCCTTGACTCAGCTCTACATCGTCTAGTTGATCAGCAAAGTCCATGAAAATCCGTCGGCACTCTGCGGTGTTCACATTGGTCCCACTATTCTCTGTCCGGATATTGCGCACCAAACTCCGATTTCAACCGGGTGCGTAGATGCTTCATGTATAACATGTGGATTTTCGCTGGCTCAATGGCGTAAGTTATATGAGTTCACATGGCTGGATAAATGGAACCATGCTTCATCTGTGAACAATATGATGGACAATATGGCAGGATTTTGCACAATGAACGCCTGAAACCAACGACAATAATTCAGTCGTCTATTCTTATCTGGTTTCTGTAACTGATGGACAACCGTAATCCTATACAGCTTTAGGCCTGATCTTTTCACATCTCTCTGACACGTTGAGTAGCTGTATCCTGTCTCCTGCGACAAACGTCTTAATAATTTTTTGGTTGACTGATCCAGTCGTGCTCTTACGTCAACAACAACCATGGGAAACTTTGCCTTTGCCTTTTTAACTCACCAGAGATCCAGTTGTTTAAAATTTGTTTGTCAGTCCGAGTATCGTGTTTCTTTGGGGAGGATTCCGAACACCCCATTCTCTCTGGTGTGTCCTTTCAGTAGCTGTAATTTAATCCGTAATCCTGCATTGCTTTACAAGGAAGAATCGTTCATTTAATGTGTACTCCATTTTCACGTTGACTCGAACAAAATCTCAGAAAGGTTGCCGACATTAAAACTAACAATTACGAATAAGACACGAACATTTGCGCATCTAGTGACAGTCAATCGAAACTCCAGAACATTGTACTTAATTTGGTGCTAAAATTGGGGCGTTGACTGAATTTCAAACAGAATAATTAAAGAAAGAAATGTATCAGTTCTTCATAAATCACCCTGTATATCTGTACGTACTGAAAAAAACCTTCGCTCGGACGCGTGGCTGGCCGAAAGGGGCTTTCTTAGTACGGTAAACAGTTCTTTGCCGGTAGAGACCCATATTCATAGCGCATAGATGTCCCATTCAAATTTGCCATAGAAAATGGAAATGATGTCCACCACGCATTTCTCAGAGCTTTTAACAAAATTTGTATTAACACTCATTAATTCTTCGTGGTCGTGTAAATGAAACCATGCGGTTCAATAAAGCGATCATTAACATTATCCAACACACAATTGTAGAAAATAACTCTACTGACATTGAGTGGTTGCAGTTCCTGATCTACAGTTATCTTATAGGGTTTTAATTCTAAAAGCGTAGTGACTTGATGTCGAGGTTTGCGAAATTCCTGATTCCTGTCCAATTTTATCAGAGATTTCTTTGGATTTCATTCGAACTTTTCTAGGATCTCATGGAGTGTTTCCTCTTTAAGAACGCGGTTTCCTATCAAGAATAGATCCCGTTTTCCTAAATCTATTCACAAAATTACGAAACTTTTCTCCGTGAGGCGCACAAACAGCAGGGAATCTGTCTTACTCCTCTATAAGATTTTGTTGTCACAAAGGAATCACACATGAAGATTCTGTGTGCTGTCATTATAACAGCAGGGAATCTGTCTCACTTATCTACAACAGTTTATTGTCACATAGGAATCATACATGAAGATTCTGTGTGCTGGTATTATAACAGCAGGGAATCTGTATCTCTTCTCTACAAAGTTTGTTGTCACATAGGAATCACACATGAAGATTCTGTGTGCTGACATTATAACAGCAGGGAATCTGTCTCACTTCTCTACAAGAGTTTGTTGTCACATAGGAACCATACATGAAGATTCTGTGTGCTGACATTATAACAGCAGGGAATCTGTCTCACGTCTCTACAAGAGTTTGTTGTCAGATAGGAATCATACATGCAAATTCTGTGTGTTGGCATTATAACTGCAAGGAATCTGTCTCACTTCTCCACAAGAGTTTGTTGTCAGATAGGAATCATACATGCAGATTCTGCGTGCAGGCACTATAACAGGAGGGAATCTGTCTCACTACTCCAAAAGAGTTTGTTGTCACATAGGAATCATATATGCAGATTCTGTGTGCTGGCATTATAACAGCAGGAAATCTATCTCACTTCTCTACAAGAGTTTGTTGTCACATAGGAATCATACATGAAGATTCTGTGTGCTGGTATTATAACAGCTGGGAATCTGTCTCACTTCTCTACAAGGGTTTGTCGTCACATAGGAATCATACATGAAGATTTTGTGTGTTGGCATTATAACAGCAGGGAATCTGTTTCACTTCTCCACAAGCGCTTGCTGTCATACATGCGGATTCTGTGTGCTGGTATTATAACAGCACGGAATCTGTCTCACTTCCCTACAAGGGTTTGTAGTCACATAGGACTCATACATGAATATTCTGTGTGCTGGCATTATGACCGCAGGGAATCTGTTTCACATCTCTACAAGAGTTTGTAGTCACATAGGACTCATACATGAATATTCTGTGTACTGACATTAAAACAGTAGGGAATCTGTCTCACTTCTCCACAAGAGTTTGTTGTCACATAGGAATCATAGATGAAAATTCTGTGTGCTGGCATTATAACAGCAGGGAATCTGTCTCACTTCTCCACAAGAGTTTGTTGTCACATATGAATCATACATGAAGATTCTCTGTGCTGGCATTATAACAGCAGGGAATCTGTATCACTTTTCTACAAGGGTTTGTTGTCACATATGAATCATACATGAAGATTCTCTGTGCTGGCATTATAACAGCAGGGAATCTGTATCACTTTTCTACAAGGGTTTGTTGTCACATATGAATCATACATGAGGATTCTGTGTGCTGCCATTATAACAGCAGGGAATCTGTCTCACTTCTCCACAAGAGTTTGTTGTCACATATGAATCATACATGAAGATTCTCTGTGCTGGCATTATAACAGCAGGGAATCTGTATCACTTTTCTACAAGGGTTTGTTGTCACATATGAATCATACATGAAGATTCTGTGTGCTGGCATTATAACAGCAGGGAACCTGTCTCACTTCTCTACACGAGTTTCTTGACACATAGGAATCATACATGAAGATTCTGTGTGCTGGCATTATAACAGCAGAGAATGTGTCTCACTTCTCCACAAAATTTTTTGTCACATAGGAATCACACATGAAGATTCTGTGTGCTGGCATTATAACAGTAGGGAATCTGTCTCACTTCTCCACAAGAGTTTGTTGTCGCAAGGAAATCATACATGAAGATTCTGTGTGCTGGCATTATAACAGCAGAGAATCTGTCTCACTTCTCCACAAGAGCTTGTTGTCAGATAGGAATCATACATGCAGATTCTGTGTCCTGGCACAATAAAAGGACGGAATCTGTCTCAGTTCCCCACAAGAGTTTGTAGTCACATAGGAATCATACATGCAGATTCTGTGTGTTGACATTATAACAGCAGGGAATCTGTCTCTCTTCTCCACAAGCGTTTGTTGTCACATAGGAATCATATATGAAGAGTTTGTGTGTTGGCATTATAACAGCAGGGAATCTGTCTCACTTCTCTACAAGAGTTTGTTTCCACATAGGAATCATACATGCAGATTCTGTGCGCTAGCATTATAACAGCAGGAATTCTGTCTCACTTCTCTACAAGAGTTTGTTGTCACATATGAATCATACATGAATATACTGTGTACTGGAATTATAACAGCAGGGAAACTGTCTCACTTTTCTACAGGAGTTTGTTGTCACATACGAATCATACATGAAGATTCTGTGTGCTGGCATTATAAAAGCAGGGAATCGGTCTCACTTCTCCACAAGTTTGTTGTCATATAGAAATCATACATACAGATTCTGTGTGCTGGCATTATAACAGCAGGGAATCTGTCTCACTTCTCTACAAGAGTTTGTTGTCGCATAGGAATCATACATGAAGATTCTGTGTGCTGGCATTATAACAGCAGGGAATCTGTCTCACCTCTATACAAGAGTTTGTTGTCGCATAGGAATCATACATGAAGATTCTGTGTGCTGGCATTATAACAGCAGGGAATCTGTCTCACTTCTCCACAAGAGATTTTTGTCACATAGGAATCTTACATGCGGATTCTGTGTGCTGGCATTATAACACAGGGAATCAGTCTCACTTCTCCACAAGATTTTTTTGTCGCATAGGAATCATACATGAAGATTCTGTGTGCTGGCATTATAACAGCAGAGAATCTGTCTCACTTCTCCACAAGAGTTTGTTGGTACATAGGAATCATACATGCAGATTCTGTGTGCTGGCACTATAACAGGAGGGAATCTGTCTCACTTGTCCACAAGAGTTTGGTGTCACATAGGAATCATACATGCAGATTCTTTGTGCTGGCATTATAGCAGCAGGGAATCTGTTTCACTTCTCTACAAGGGTTTGACGTCACATAGGAAACATACATGAAGGTTTTGTGTGTTGGCATTATAACAGCAGGCGATCTGTTGCACTTCTCCACAAGAGCTTGTTGTCAGATAGGAATCGTACATGCAGATTCTGTGTGCTGGCATTATAACAGCAGGGAATCTGTCTCACTTCTCCACAAGAGTTTCTTGTCGCATAGGAATCATGCATGAAGATTTTGTGTGCTGGCATTATAACAGCAGAGAATCTGTCGCACTTCTCCATAAGAGTTTGTTGGTACATAGGAATCATACATGCAGATTCTGTGTGCTGGCACTATAACAGGAGGGAATCTGTCTCACTTCTCCACAAGAGTTTGTTGTCACGTAGGAATCATACATGCAGATTCTGTGTGCTGGCAGTATAGCAGCAGGGAATCTGTGTCACTTCTCTACAAGTGTTTGACGTCACATAGTAATCATACATGAAAGTTTGGTGTGTTGGCATTATAACAGCAGGGAATCTGTCGCACTTCTCCACAAGAGCTTGTTGTCAGATAGGAATCGTACATGCAGAATCTGTGTGATGGCACAATAAAAGGAGGGAATCTGTCTTATTTCTCTACAAGGGTTTGTAGTCACATAGGACTCATACATGAATTTTCTGTGTGCTGGCATTATGACCGCAGGGAATCTGTCTCACTTATCTACAAGAGTTTCTAGTCACATAGGACGCATACATGAAGATTCTGTGTACTGGCATTATAACAGCAGCGAATCTGTCTCACTTCTCTACAAGAGTTTGTTGTCACATATGAATCATACATGAAGATTCTGTGTACTGGCATTATAACAGCAGAGATCCTGTCTCAATTCTCTACAAGAGTTTGTTGTCGCATATGAATCATACATGAAGATTCTGTGTGCTGGCATTATAACAGCAGAGAGTCTGTCTCACTTCTCCACAAGAGTTTGTTGGTACATAGGAATCATACATGCAGATTCTGTGTGCTGGCACTATAACAGGAGGGAATCTGTCTCACTTCTCCACAAGAGTTTGTTGTCACATAGGAATCTTACATGCGGATTCTGTGTGCTGGCATTATAACACAGGGAATCTGTCTCACTTCTATACAAGAGTTTGTTGTCGCATAGGAATCATACATGAACAAGCTGTGTGCTGGCATTATAGCAGCAGGGAATCTGTCTCACTTCTCTACAAGAGTTTGTTGTCACATAGGAATCATACATGAAGAATCTGTGTGCTGGCATTATAGCAGCAGGGAATCTGTCTCACTTCTATACAAGAGTTTGTTGTCGCATAGGAATCATACATGAATATTCTGTGTGCTGGCATTATAGCAGCAGGGAATCTGTCTCACTTCTCTACAAGGGTTTGTCGTCACAAAGGAATCATACATGAAGGTTTTGTGTGTTGGCATTGTAACAGCAGGGAATCTGTCTCACTTTTCCACAAGAGTTTGTTGTCAGATAGGAATCGTATATGCAGAATCTGTGTGATGGCACAATAAAAGGAGGGAATCTGTCTCATTTCTCTACAAGGGTTTGTAGTCACATAGGACACAAACATGAAGATTCTGTGTACTGGCATTATAATAGCAGGGAATCTGTCTCACTTCCCTACAAGGGTTTATATTCACATAGGAATCATACATGCAGATTCTGTGTGCTGGCACTATAACAGGAGGGAATCTGTCTCACTTCTAACAAGAGTTTTTGTCACATAGGAATCTTACATGCAGATTCTGTGTGTTGCCATTATAACACAGGGAATCTGTCTCACTTCTCCACAAGAGTTTGTTGTCGCATAGGAATCATGCATGAAGATTCTGTGTGCTGCCATTATAACACAGGGAATCTGTCTCACTTCTCCACAATAGCTTTTGTCACATAGGAATCTTACATGCAGATTCTGTGTGCTGGCATTATAACACAGGGAATCTGACTCACTTCTGCACAAGAGTTTTTGTCACATAGGAATCTCACATGCAGATTCTGTGTGCTGGCATTATAACAACAGAGAATCTGTCTCACTTCTTCACAAGAGTTTGTTGGTACATAAGAATCACACATGCAGATTCTTTGTGCTGGCACTATAGCAGCAGGGAATCTGTCTCACTTCTCCACAAGAGTTTTGTTGTCACATAGGAATCATACATGAAGATTCTGTGTGCTGGCATTATAACAGCAGGGAATCGGTCTCACTTCTCCACAAGGGTTTGTTGTCGCATAGGAATCATACATGAAGATTCTGTGTGCTGGCATTATAACAGCAGAGATTGTGTCTCACTTCTCCACAAGAGTTTGTTGTCACATAGGAATCATACATGAAAATTTTGTGTGTTGGCATTATAACAGCAGGGAATCTGTGTCACTTCTCCACAAGAGCTTGTAGTCAGATAGGAATCATACATTACAGATTCTGTGTGCTGGCACTATAACAGGAGGGAATCTGTCTCACTTCTCCACAAGAGTTTTTGTCACATAGGAATCATACATGCAGATTCTGTGTGCTGCCATTATAACACAGGGAATCTCTCTCACTTCTCCACAAGAGTTTGTTGTCGCATAGGAATCATGCATGAAGATTCTGTGTGCTGGCATTATAACAACAGAGAATCTGTCTCACTTCTTCACAAGAGTTTGTTGGTACATAAGAATCACACATGCAGATTCTTTGTGCTGGCACTATAGCAGCAGGGAATCTGTCTCACTTGTCCACAAGAGTTTTGTTGTCACATAGGAATCATACGTGAATGTTCTGTGTGCTGGCGTTATAACAGCAGGGAATCTGTCTCTCTTCTCCACAACAGTTTGTTGTCACATAGGAATCATACATGCATATTCTGTGTTCTGCCATTATAACAGCAGGGAATTTGTTTTGCTTATCCACAAGAGTTTGTTGTCACATTGTAATCATACATGAAAATGTTGTGTGTTGGCATTATAACAAGAGGGAATCTGTGTCACTTCTCCACAAGAGCTTGTTGTCAGATAGGAATCATACATTCAGATTCTGTGTGCTGGCACTATAACAGGAGGGAATCTGTCTCACTTCTCCACAAGAGATTTTGTCACATAGGAATCATACATGCAGATTCTGTGTGCTGGCATCATAACGGCAGGCAATCTGTATCACTTCTCTACAAGGGTTTGTCGTCACATAGGAATCATACATGAAGGTTTTGTGTGTTGGCATTATAACAGTAGGGAATCTGTCTCACTTCTCCACAAGAGCTTGTTGGCAGATAGGAATCGTACACGCAGATTCTGTGTGCTGGCACAATAAAAGGAGGGAATCTGTCTCACTCTCTACAAGGGCTTGTTTTCACATAGGACACATACATGAAGATTCTGTGTACTGGCATTATAACAGCAGGGAATCTGTCTCACTTCTCTACAAGGGTTTGTAGTCACATAGGACACATACATGAAGATTCTGTGTACTAGCATTATAACAGCAGGGAATCTGTCTCACTTCTCTACAAGAGTTTGTTGTCACATATGAATCATACATGAAGATTCTGTGTGCTGGCATTATAACACTAGGAAATCTATCTTACTCCTCTATAAGTGTTTGTTGTCACATATGAATCATTCATGAATATTCTGTGTACTGGCATTATAACAGGAGAGCGTCTGTCTTACTTCTCTACAAGAGTTTGTTGTCACATATGAATCATACATGAACATTCTGTGTTATGGAATTATAGCAGCAGGGAACCTGTCTTACTTCTCTACAGCAGTTTGGTGTCACATAGCAATCATACATAAAGATTCTGTGTGCTGGCATTATAACAGCAGGGAATCTGTCACACTTCTATACAAGTGTTTGTTCTCGCATAGGAATCATAGATGAAGATTCTGTCTGCTGCCCTTATAAAAGCAGGGAATCTGCCTCACTTCTCCACAAGAGTTTGTTGTCACATTGGAATCATACATGAAAATGTTGTGTGTTGGCATTATAACAACAGGGAATCTGTGTCACTTCTCCAAAGAGCTTGTTTTCAGATAGGAATCATACATTCAGATTCTGTGTGCTGGCACTATAGCAGGAGGGAATCTGTCTCACTTCTCCACAAGAGATTTTGTCACATAGGAATCATATATGCAGATTCTGTGTGCTGGCATCATAACGGCAGGGAATCGGTCTCACTTCTCCACAAGAGCTTCTTGTCAGATAGCAATCATACATGCAGATTCTGTGTGCTGGAACAATAAAGGAGGGAATCTGTCTCACTTGTCCACAAGAGTTTGTAGTCACATAGAAATCATACATGCAGTTTCTGTGTGTTGGCATTATAACAGCAGGGAATCTGTCTCTCTTCTCCACAAGAGCTTGTTGTCAGATAGCAATCATACATGAAGAATTTGTGTGTCGGCATTATAACAGCAGGGAATCTGTCTCACTTCTATACAAGTGTTTGTTCTCGCATAGGAATCATACATGAAGATTCTGTGTGCTGGCATTATATCAGCAGGTAATCTGTCTCACTTCTCCACATGAGTTTGTTGTCACATAGGAATCATACATGCAGTTTCTGTGTGCTGCCATTATAACAGCAGGGAATCTGTCTCACTTCTCTACAAGGGTTTCTAGTCACATAGGACTCATACATGAAGATTCTGTGTACTGGCATTATAACAGCAGGGAATCTGTCTCACTTCTCTACAAGAGTTTGTTGTCACATATGAATCATACATGAAGATTCTGTGTGCTGGCATTATAACAGTAGGGAATCTGTCTCACTTCTCTACAAGAGTTTGTTGTCACATATGAATCATACATGAACATTCTGTGTTATGGAATTATAACAGCAGGGAACCTGTCTCACTTCTCTATAGGAGTTTGTTGTCACATAGGAATCATACATGCAGATTCTGTGTGCTGCTATTATAACAGCAGGGAATCTGTCTCACTTATCCACAAGAGTTTGTTGTCACATTGGAATCATACGTGCAGATTCTGTGTGCTGCCATTATAACACAGGGAATCTGTCTCACTTCTCCACAAGAGTTTGTTGTCGCATAGGAATCATGCATGAAGATTCTGTGTGCTGGCATTATAACAGCAGAGAATCTGTCTCACTTCTCCACAAGAGTTTGTTGGTACATAAGAATCACACATGCAGATTCTGTGTGCTGGCATTATAGCATAAGGGAATCTGTCTCACTTCTCCACAACAGTTTGTTGTCACATAGGAATCATACATGAATATTCTGTGTGCTGGCATTATAGCAGCAGGGAATCTGTCTCACTTCTCTACAAGGGTTTGTCGTCACATAGGAATCATACATTAAGGTTTTGTGTGTTGGCATTATAACAGCAGGGAATCTGTCTCATTTCACCATAAGAGCCTTTTGTCAGATAGGAATCGTATATGCAGATTCTGTGTGCTGGCACAATAAAAGGAGGGAACCTGTCTCACTTCTCTACAAGGGCTTGTTGTCACATAGGACTCATACATGAAGATTCTGTGTACTGGCATTATAACAGCAGGGAATCTGTCTCACTTCTCTACAAGGGTTTGTAGTCACATAGGACACATACATGAAGATTCTGTGTACTGGCATTATAATAGCAGGGAATCTGTCTCACTTCTCTACAAGAGTTTGTTGTCACATATAAATCATACATGAAGATTCTGTGTGCTGGCGTTATAACAGTAGGAAATCTATCTTACTTCTCTATAAGAGTTTGTTGTCACATATGAATCATACATGAAGATTCTGTGTGCTGGCATTATAACAGTAGGAAATCTATGTTACTCCTCTATAAACGTTTGTTGTCACATATGAATTATACATGATTATTCTGTGTGCTGGCATTATAACAGGAGAGAATGGGTCTCACTTCTCCACAAGAGCTTGTTGTCAGATAGGAATCATACATGAAGATTCTGTGTGCTGGCATTATAACAGCAGGGAATCTGTCTCACTCATCCACAAGAGTTTGTTGTCACATTGGAATCATACATGAAAATTTTGTGTGTTGGCATTATAACAGCAGGGAATCTGTGTCACTTCTCCACAAGAGCTTGTTGTCAGATAGGAATCATACATTCAGATTCTGTGTGCTGGCACTATAACAGGAGGGAATGTGTCTCACTTCTCACCAAGAGATTTTGTCACATAGGAATCATACATGGAGATTCAGTGTGCTGGCATTATAACAGAAGAGAATGGGTCTCACTTCTCCACAAGAGCTTGTTGTCAGATAGGAATCATACATGCAGATTCTGTGTGCTGGCACAATAAAAGGAGGGAATCTGTCTCACTTCTCCACAAGAGCTTGTAGGCACATAGGAATCATACATGCAGATTCTGTGTGTTGGCATTATAACAGCAGGGAATCTGTCTCTCTTCTCCACAAGAGCTTGTTGTCAGATAGGAATCATACATGAAGATTTTGTGTGTTGGCATTATAACAGCAGGGAATCTGTCTCACTTCTCCACAAGAGCTTGTTGTCAGATAGGTATCATACATGCAGATTCTGTGTCCTGGCATTATAACAGCAGGGAATCTGTCTCACTTCTCTACAAGGGTATGTAGTCACATAGGACTCATACATGAATATTCTGTGTGCTGGTATTATGACCGCAGGGAATCTGTCTCACTTCTCTACAAGAGTTTGTTGTCACATATGAATCATACATGAAATTCTGTTTGCTGCCATTATAACAGTAGGGAATCTATCTTACTTCTCTACAAGGGTTTGTCGTCACATAGGAATCATACATGAAGGTTTTGTGTGTTGGGATTATAACAGCAGGGAATCTGTCTCACTTCTCCACAAGAGCTTGTTGTCAGATAGGAATCGTATATGCAGATTCTGTGTGCTGGCACAATAAAAGGAGGGAATCTGTCTCACTTCTCTACAAGAGTTTTTGTCACATAGGAATCATACATAAAGATTCTGTGTGCTGGCATTATAACAGCAGAGAATCTGTCTCACTTCTCCACAAGAGTTTGTTGTTACATAGGAATCATACATGCAGATTCTGTGTGCTGGCACTATGATAGCAGGGAATCTGTCTCACTTCTCTACAAGAGCTTGTTGTCACATAGGAGTCATACATGCAGATTGTGTGTGCTGGCATTATAGCAGCAGGGAATCTGTCTCACTTCTCCATAAGAGCTTGTTGTCAGATAGGAATCGTATATGCAGATTCTGTGTGCTGGCATTATAACACAGGGAATCTGTCTCACTTCTCCACAAGTGTTTCTTGTCGCATAGGAATCATGCATGAAGATTCTGTGTGCTGGCATTATAACAGCAGAGAAACTGTCTCACTTCTCCACAAGAGTTTGTTGGTACATAGGAATCATACATACAGATTCTGTGTGCTGGCACTATAACAGGAAGGAATCTGTCTCACTTCTCCTCAAGAGTTTGTTGTCAGATAGGAACCGTACATGCAGATTCTGTGTGCTGTCATTATAACTGCAGGGAATCTGTCTCACTTCTCCACAAGGGTTTGTAGTCACATAGGACTCATACATGAAGTTTCTGTGTGCTGGCATTATGACCGCAGGGAATCTGTCTCACTTCTCTACAAGAGTTTGTACTCTCATAAGACTCATACATTAAGATTTTGTGTACTGGCATTATAACAGCAGGGAAGCTGTCTCACTTCTCTACAGGAGTTGGTTGTCACATATGAACCATACATGAAGATTCTGTGTGCTGGCATTTGAATAGTAGGGAATCTATCTTACTCCTCTATAAGAGTTTGTTGTCACATATGAATCATACATGAATATTCTGTGTACTGGCATTATAACAGCAGAGATTCTGTCTCACTTCTCTACAAGAGTTTGTTGTCACATATGAATCATACATGAACATTCTGTGTGCTGGCATTATAACAGCAGGGAACCTGTCTCACTTCTATACAGGAGTTTTTTGTCACATAGGAATCATACATGAAGATTCTGTGTGCTGGCATTAAAACAGCAGGGAAATATTCTCTCTCTTCCACAAGTTTGTTGTCATATAGGAATCATACATACAGATTCTGTGTGCTGGCATTATAACAGCAGGGAATCTGTCTCACTTCTATACAAGAAATTGTTCTCGCATAGGAATCATACATGAAGATTCTGTCTGCTGGCATTATAACAGCTGAGAATCTGTCTCACTTCTCCACAAGAGTTTCTTGTCACATAGGAATTATACATGAAGATTCTGTGTGCTGGCATTATAACAGCAGGGAATCTGTCTCACTTCTCCACAAGAGTTTGTTGTCGCATAGGAATCATACATGAAGATTCTGTGTGCTGGAATTTTAACAGCAGAGAATCTGTCTCACTTCTCCACAAGATTTTGTTGTCACATAGGAAACATACATGCAGATTCTGTGTGCTGGCATTATAACAGCAGGGAATCTGTGTCTCTTCTCCACAAGAGCTTGTTGTCAGGTAGGAATCATACATGCGATTTTGTGTGCTGGCGCTATAACAGGAGGGAATCTGTCTCACTTCTCCACAGGAGTTTTTGTCACATAGGAATCATATATACAGATTCTGTGTGCTGGCATTATAGCAGCAGGGAATCTATCTCACTTCTCTACAAGGGTTTGTCGTCACGTAGGAATCATATATGAAGATTTTGTGTGTTGCATTATAACAGCGTTGAATCTGTCTCACTTCTCCACAAGAGCTTGTTGTCCGATAGCAATCATACATGCAGATTCTGTGTGCTGGCATTATAGCAGCAGGGAATCTGTCTCACTTCTCTACAAGGGTTTGTAGTCACATAGGACACATACATGAAGATTCTGTGTACTGGCATTATAACAGTAGGGAATCTGTCTCACTTCCCTACAAGGGTTTATAGTCACATAGGAAACATGCATGAAGATTCTGTGTACTGGCATTATAACAGCAGGGAATCTGTATCACTCCTCTACAAGAGTTTGTTGTCACATATGAATCATACATGAAGATTCTGTGTGCTGGCATTATAACAGCAGGGAATCTATCTTACGCCTCTATAAGAGTTTGTTGTACATATGAATCATACAAGAACATTGTGTGTTATGGAATTATAACAGCAGGGAACCTGTCTCACTTCTCTACAGGAGTTTGTTGTCACATAGGAATCATACATGAAGATTCTGTGTGCTGGTATTATAACAGCAGTGAATCTGTCTCACTTCTATACAAGAGTTTGTTCTCGCATAGGTATCATACATGAAGATTCTGTCTGCTGTCATTATAACAGCAGGGAATCTGTCTCACTTGTCCAAAAGAATTTGTTGTCACATAGGAGTCATACATGAAGATTCTGTGTGCTGGCATTACAACAGCAGGGAATCTGTCTCACTTCTCCACAAGATTTTGTTGTCGCATAGGAATCAAACATGAAGATTCTGTGTGCTGGCATTATAACAGCAGAGATTCTGTCTCACTTCTCCAAGAGAGTTTGTTGTCACATAGGAATCATACGTGCAGATTCTGTAAGCTGCCATTATAACAGCAGGGAATCTGTCTCACTTCTCCACAAGAGTTTGTTGTCACATTGGAATCATACATGAAAATTTTGTGTGTTGGCATTATAACAGCAGGGAATCTGTGTCACTTCTCCACAAGAGCTTGTTGTCAGATAGGAATCATACATGCAGATTCTGTGTGCTGGCACTATAACAGGAGGGAATCTGTCTCACTTCTCCACAAGAGCCTTTGTCACATAGGAATCATACATGCAGTTTCTGTGTGCTGCCATTATAACACAGGGAATCTGTCTCACTTCTCCACAAGAGTTTGTTGTCGCATAGAAATCATGCATGAAGATTCTGTGTGCTGGCATTATAACAGCAGAGAATCTGTCTCACTTCTCCACAAGAGTTTGTTGGTACATAAGAATCACACATGCAGATTCTGTGTGCTGGCATTATAGCAGCAGGGAATCTGTCTCACTTCTCCACAAGAGTTTGTTGTCACATAGGAATCATACATGAATATTCTTGCGTGCTGGCATTATAGCAGCAGGGAATCTGTCTCATTTCTCTACAAGGGCTTGTCGTCACATAGGAATCATACATGAAGGTTTTGTGTGTTGCCATTATAACAGCAGGGAATCTGTCTCATTTCTCCACAAGAGCTTGTTGTCAGATAGGAATCGTATATGCAGATTCTGTGTGCTGGCACAATAAAAGGAGGGAATCTGTCTCACTTCTCTACAAGGGCTTGTTGTCACATAGGACACATACATGAAGATTCTGTGTACTGGCATTATAACAGCAGGGAATCTGTCTTACTGCTCTGCAAGGGTTTGTAGTCACATAGGACACATACATGAAGATTCTGTGTACTGGCATTATAATAGAAGGGAATCTGTCTCACTTCTCTGCAAGAGTTTGTTGTCACATATAAATCATACATGAAGATTCTGTGTGCTGGCGTTATAACAGTAGGAAATTTATCTTACTCCTCTATAAGAGTTTGTTGTCACATATAAATCATACATGAATATTCTGTGTATTGGCATTATAACAGGAGAGAATCTGTCTTACTTCTCTACAAGAGTTTGTTGTCACATAGGAATCATACATGAACATTCTGTGTTATGGAATTATAGCAGCAGGGAACCTGTCTTACTTCTCTACAGGAGTTTGTTGTCACATAGGAATCATACATGAAGATTCTGTGTGCTGGCATTATAACAGCAGGGAATCTGTCTCACTTCTATACAAGTGTTTGTTCTCGCATAGGAATCATACATGAAGATTCTGTCTGCTGCCATTATAACAGCAGGGAATCTGTCTCACTTCTCCACAAGAGATTTTGTCAAATAGGAATCATACATGCAGATTCTGTGTTCTGGCATCATAACGGCAGGGCATCTGTCTCACTTCTCCGAAGAGTTTGTTGTCGCAAGGGAATCATACATGACGATTCTGCGTGCTGGCATTATAACAGCAGAGAATCGGTCTCACTTCTCCACAAGAGCTTGTTGTCAGATAGGAATCATACATGCAGATTCTGTGTGCTGGCAGAATAAAAGGAGGGAATCTGTCTCACTTCTCCACAAGAGTTTGTACTCACATAGGAATCATACATGCAGTTTCTGTGTGGTGGCATTATAACAGCAGGGAATCTGTCTCTCTTCTCCACAAGAACTTGTTGTCAGATAGGAATCATAAATGAAGATTTTGTGTGTTGGCATTATGACAGCAGGGAATCTGTCTCACTTCTATAGAAGTGTTTGTTCTCGCATAGGCATCATACATGAAGATTCTGTCTGCTGCCATTATAACAGCAGGAATTCTGTCTCACTGCTCCACAAGATTTTGTTGTCACATAGGAATCATACATGCAGATTCTGTGTGCTGCCATTATAACAGCAGGGAATCTGTCTCACTTATCCAAAAGACTTTGTTGTCACATTGGAATCATACATGAAAATTTTGTGTGTTGGCATTATAACAGCAGGGAATCTGTGTCACTTCTCCACAAGAGCTTGTTGTCAGATAGGAATCATACATTCAGATTCTGTGTGCTGGCACTATAACAGGAAGGAATGTGTCTCACTTCTCCACAAGAGATTTTGTCACATAGGAATCTAACATGCAGATTCTGTGTGCTGGCATCATAACGGCAGGGAATCTGTCTCACTTCTCCACAAGAATTTGTTGTCGCAAGGGAATCATACATGGAGATTCAGTGTGCTGGCATTATAACAGCAGAGAATTGGTCTCACTTCTCCACAAGAGCTTGTTGTCAGATAGGAATCATACATGCAGATTCTGTGTGCTGGCACAATAAAAGGAGGGAATCTGTCTCACTTCTCCACAAGAGTTTGTAGTCACATATGAATCATACATGCAGATTCTGTGTGTTGGCATTATAACACCAGGGAATCTGTCTCTCTTCTCCACAAGAGCTCGTTGTCAGATAGGAATCATACATGAAGATTTTGTGTGTTGGCATTATAACAGCAGAGAATCTGTCTCACTTCTCCACAAGAGCTTGTTGTCAGATAGGTATCATACATGCAGATTCTGTGTCCTGGCATTATAACAGCAGGGAATCTGTCTCACTTCTCTACAAGGGTTTGTAGTCACATAGGACTCATACATGAATATTCTGTGTGCTGGTATTATGACCGCAGGGAATCTGTCTCACTTCTCCACAAGAGTTTGTTGTCACATATGAATCATACATGAAGATTCTGTTCTGGCATTATAACAGTAGGGAATCTATCTTACTTCTCTACAACAGTTTGTTGTCACATATGAATCATACATGAACATTCTATGTACTGGCATTATAACAGCAGGGAAACTGTCTCACTTCTCTACAGGAGTTTGTTGTCACAGTCGAATCATACATGAAGATTCTGTGTGCTGGCATTATAACAGCAGGGAATCGGTCTCACTTCTACACAAGTTTGTTGTCATATAGGAATCATACATACAGATTCTGTGTGCTGGCATTAGAACAGCAGGGAATCTGTCTCACTTCTAAACAAGTGTTTGTTGTCGCATAGGAATCATACATGAAGATTGTGTGTGCTGGCGTTATAACAGCAGAGAATCTGTCTCACTTCTCTACAAGGGTTTGTCGTCACATAGGAATCATACATGAAGGTTTTGTGTGTTGGCATTATAACAGCAGGGAATCTGTCTCACTTCTCCATAAGAGCTTGTTGTCAGATAGGAATCGTATATGCAGATTCTGTGTGCTGGCATTATAACACAGGGAATCTGTCTCACTTCTCCACAAGTGTCTCTTGTCGCATAGGAATCATGCATGAAGATTCTGTGTGCTGGCATTATAACAGCAGAGAATCTGTCTCACTTCTCCACAAGAGTTTGTTGGTACATAGGAATCATACATGCAGATTCTGTGTGCTGGCACTATAACAGGAAGGAATCTGTCTCACTTCTCCTCAAGAGTTTGTTGTCAGATAGGAATCGTACATGCAGATTCTGTGTGCTGTCATTATAACTGCAGGGAATCTGTCTCACTTATCTACAAGGGTTTGTATTCACATAGGACTCATACATGAATTTTCTGTGTGCTGGCCGTATGACCGCAGGGAATCTGTCTCACTTCTCTACAAGAGTTTGTACTCACATAAGACCCATACATTAAGATTTTGTGAACTGGCATTATAACAGCAGGGAATCTGTCTCACTTCGCTACAGGAGTTAGTTTTCACATATGAATCATACATGAATTTTCTGTGTACTGGCATTATAACAGTAGGAAATCTATCTTACTCCTCTATAAGAGTTTGTTGTCACATATGAATCATTCATGAATATTCAGTGTACTGGCATTATAACAGGAGAGCGTCTGTCTTACTTCTCTACAAGAGTTTGTTGTCACATATGAATCATACATGAACATTCTGTTATGGAATTATAGCAGCAGGGAACCTGTCTCACTTCTCTACAGGAGTTTTTTGTCACATAGGAATCATACATGAAGATTCTGTGTGCTGGCATTATAACAGCAGGGAATCTGTCTCACTTCTATACAAGTGTTTGTTCTGGCATAGGAATCATAGATGAAGATTCTGTCTGCTGCCCTTATAACAGCAGGGAATCTGCCTCACTTCTCCACAAGAGTTTGTTGTCACATAGGAATCATACATGAAGATTCTGTGTGCTGGCATTATAACAGCAGGGAATCTGTCTCACTTCTCCACAAGCGTTTGTTGTCACATAGGAATCATACATGCATATTCTGTGTGCTGCCGTTATAACAGCAGGGAATTTGTCTCACTTATCCACAAGAGTTTGTTGTCACATTGGAATCATACATGAAAATGTTGTGTGTTGGCTTTATAACAACAGGGAATCTGTGTCACTTCTCCACAAGAGCTTGTTCTCAGATAGGAATCATACATTCAGATTCTGTGTGCTGGCACTATAACAGAAGGGAATTCGTCTCACTTCTCCAGAAGAGATTTTGTCACATAGGAATCATACATGGAGATTCTGTGTGCTGGCATCATAACGGCAGGGTATCTGTCTCACTTCTCCACAAGGGTTTGTTGTCGCAAGGGAATCATACATGACGATTCTGTGTGCTGGCATTATAACAGCAGAGAATCGGTCTCACTTCTCCACAAGAGCTTCTTGTCAGATAGAAATCATACATGAAGAATTTGTGTGTCGGCATTATAACAGCAGGGAATCTGTGTCACTTCTATACAAGTGTTTGTTCTCGCATAGGAATCATACATGCAGATTCTGTGTGCAGCCATTATAACAGCAGGGAATCTGTCTCACTTCTCTACAAGGGTTTCTAGTCACACAGGACTCATACATGAAGATTCTGTGTACTGGCATTATAACAGCAGGGAATCTGTCTCACTTCTCTACAAGAGTTTGTTGTCACATATGAATCATACATGAACATTCTGTGTTATGGAATTATAACAGCAGGGAACCTGTCCCACTGCTCTACAGGAGTTTGTTGTCACATAGGAATCATACATGCAGATTCTGTGTGCTGCTATTATATCAGCAGGGAATCTGTCTCACTTATCCACAAGAGTTTGTTGTCACATTGGAATCATACATAAAAATTTTGTGTGTTGGCATTATAACAGCAGGGAATCTGTGTCACTTCTCCACAAGAGCTTTTTGTCAGATAGGAATCATACATGCAGATTCTGTGTGCTGGCACTATAACAGGAGGGAATCTGTCTCCCATCTGCACAGGAGTTTTTGTCACATAGGAATCATACATGCAGATTTCGTGTGCTGCGAATATAACACAGAGAATCTGTCTCACTTCTCCACAAGAGTTTGTTGTCGCATAGGAATCATGCATGAAGATTCTGTGTGCTGGCATTATAACAGTAGAGAATCTGTCTCACTTCTCCACAAGAGTTTGTTGGTACATAAGAATCACACATGCAGATTCTTTGTGCTGGCATTATAGCAGCAGGGAATCTGTCTCACTTCTCTACAAGGGTTTGTCGTCACATAGGAAGCATACATGAAGGTTTTGTGTGTTGGCATTATAACAGCAGGGAATCTGTCTCAGTTCTCTACAGGAGTTTTTTGTCACATAGGAATCATACATGAAGATTCTGTGTGCTGGCATTATAACAGCAGGGAATCTGTCTCACTTCTATACAAGTGTTTGTTCTGGCATAGGAATCATAGATGAAGATTCTGTCTGCTGCCCTTATAACAGCAGGGAATCTGCCTCACTTCTCCACAAGAGTTTGTTGTCACATAGGAATCATACATGAAGATTCTGTGTGCTGGCATTATAACAGCAGGGAATCTGTCTCACTTCTCCACAAGCGTTTGTCGTCACATAGGAATCATACATGAAGATTCTGTGTGCTGGCATTATAACAGCAGGGAATCTGTCTCACTTCTCCACAAGAGTTTGTTGTCACATATGAATCATACATGGAGATTCTGTGTGCTGGCATTATAACAGCAGGGAATCTGTCTCACTTCTCCACAAGAGTTTGTTGTCACATAGGAATCATACATGATTATTCTGTGTGCTGGCATTATAGCAGCAGGGAATCTGTCTCACTTCTCTACAAGGGTTTGTCGTCACATAGGAATCATACATGAAGGTTTTGTGTGTTGGCATTATAACAGCAGGGAATCTGTCTCACTTCTCCACAAGAGCTTGTTGTCAGATAGGAATCGTATATGCAGATTCTGTGTGCTGGCATTATAACAGTAGGGAATCTGTCTCACTTCTCCACAAGAGCTTGTTGTCAGATAGGAATCGTATATGCAGATTCTGTGTGCTGGCACAATAAAAGGAGGGAATCTGTCTCACTTCTCCACAAGAGTTTTTGTCACATAGGAATCATACATGCAGATTCTGTGTGCTGCCATTATAACACAGGGAATCTGTCTCACTTCTCCACAAGAGTTTGCTGTCGCATAGGAATCATGCACGAAGATTCTGTGTACTGGTATTATAACAGCAGGGAATCTGTCTCACTTCTCTACAAGGGTTTGCAGTCACATAGGACACATACATGAAGATTCTGTGTACTGGCATTATAACAGCAGGGAATCTGTCTCACTTCTCTACAAGAGTTTGTTGTCACATAGGACACATACATGAAGATTCTGTGTACTGGCATTATAACAGCAGGGAATCTGTCTCACTTCTCTACAAGAGTTTGTTGTCACATAGGACACATACATGAAGATTCTGTGTACTGGCATTATAACAGCAGGGAATCTGTCTCACTTCTCTACAAGAGTTTGTTGTCACATAGGAATCATAGATGATGATTCTGTGTGCTGGTATTATAACAGCAGGTATTCTGTCTCACTTCTCTACAAGAGTTTGTTGTCACATAGGAATCATACATGAAGATTCTGTGTGCTGGCATTATAACAGCAGGGAATCTGTCTCACTTCTCTACAAGAGTTTGTTGTCACATAGGAATCATACATGAAGATTCTGTGTGCTGGCATTATAACAGTAGGGAATCTGTCTCACTTCTCTACAAGAGTTTGTTGTCACATAGGACACATACATGAAGATTCTGTGTCCTGGCATTATAACAGCAGGGAATCTGTCTCACTTCTCTACAAGAGTTTGTTGTCACATAGGAATCATAGATGAAGAATCTGTGTGCTGGTATTATAACAGCAGGTATTCTGTCTCACTTCTCTACAAGAGTTTGTTGTCACATAGGAATCATACATGAAGATTCTGTGTGCTGGCATTATAACAGTAGGGAATCTGTCTCACTTCTCTACAAGAGTTTGTTGTCACATAGGACACATACATGAAGATTCTGTGTACTGGCATTATAACAGCAGGGAATCTGTCTCACTTCTCTACAAGTGTTTGTTGTCACATAGGACACATACATGAAGATTCTGTGTACTGGCATTATAACAGCAGGGAATCTGTCTCACTTCTCTACAAGAGTTTGTTGTCACATAGGACACATACATGAAGATTCTGTGTACTGGCATAATAACAGCAGGGAATCTGTCTCACTTCTCTACAAGAGTTTGTTGTCACATAGGACACATACATGAAGATTCTGTGTACTGGCATTATAACAGCAGGGAATCTGTCTCACTTCTCTACAAGAGTTTGTTGTCACATAGGACACATACATGAAGATTCTGTGTACTGGCATTATAACAGCAGGGAATCTGTCTCACTTCTCTACAAGAGTTTGTTGTCACATAGGACACATACATGAAGATTCTGTGTGCTGCCATTATAACACAGGGAATCTGTCTCACTTCTCTACAAGGGTTTGCAGTCACATAGGACACATACATGAAGATTCTGTGTACTGGCATTATAACAGCAGGGAATCTGTCTCACTTCTCTACAAGTGTTTGCAGTCACATAGGAGACATACATGAAGATTCTGTGTGCTGGCATTATAACAGCAGGGAATCTGTCTCACTTCTCTACAAGAGTTTGTGTCACATATGAATCATACATGAACATTCTGTGTTATGGAATTATAGGAGCAGGGAACCTGTCTAACTTCTCTGCAGGAGTTTGTTGTCACATAGGAATCATACATGAGGATTCTGTGTGCTGCCATTATAACAGCAGGGAATCTGTCTCACTTATCCACAAGAGTTTGTTGTCACATTGGAATCATACATGAAAATTTTGAATGTTGGCATTATAACAGCAGGGAATCTGTGTCACTTCTCCACAAGAGCTTGTTGTCAGATATGAATCATTTATTCAGATTCTGTGTGCTGGCACTATAACAGGAGGGAATCTGTCTCACTTCTCCACAAGAGATTATGTCACATAGGAATCATTCATGCAGATTCTGCGTGCTGGCATCATAACGGCAGGGAACCTGTCTCACTTCAACACAAGAGTTTGTTTTCGCAAGAGAATCAAACATGACGATTCTGTGTGCTGGCAATATAACAGCAGAGAATCGGTCTCACTTCTCCACAAGAGCTTCTTGTCAGATAGCAATCATACATGCAGATTCTGTGTGCTGGCACAATAAAAGGAGGGAATCTGTCTCACTTCTCCACAAGAGTTTGTAGTCACATAGGAATCATACATGCAGTTTCTGTGTGTTGGCTTTATAACAGCAGGGAATCTGTCTGTCTTCTCCACAAGAGCTTGTTGTCAGATAGGAATCATACATGAAGACTTTGTGTGTTGGCATTATAACAGCAGGGAATCTGTCTCACTTCTATACAAGTGTTTGTTCTCGCATAGGAATCATACATGAAGATTCTGTGTGCTGGCATTATAACAGCAGGGAATCGGTCTCACTTCTACACAAGTTTGTTGTCATATAGGAATCATACATACAGATTCTGTGTGCTTGCATTAGAACAGCAGGGAATCTGTCTCACTTCTACACAAGTGTTTGTTGTCGCATAGGAATCATACATGAAGATTGTGTGTGCTGGCGTAATAACAGCAGAGAATCTGTCTCACTTCTCTACAAGGGTTTGTCGTCACATAGGAATCATACATGAAGGTTTTGTGTGTTGGCATTATAACAGCAGGGAATCTGTCTCACTTCTCCATAAGAGCTTATTGTCAGACAGGAATCGTATATGCAGATTCTGTGTGCTGGCATTATAACACAGGGAATCTGTCTCACTTCTCCACAAGTGTCTCTTGTCGCATAGGAATCATGCATGAAGATTCTGTGTGCTGGCATTATAACAGCAGAGAATCTGTCTCACTTCTCCACAAGAGTTTGTTGGTACATAGGAATCATACATGCAGATTCTGTGTGCTGGCACTATAACAGGAAGGAATCTGTCTCACTTCTCCTCAAGAGTTTGTTGTCAGATAGGAATCGTACATGCAGATTCTGTGTGCTGTCATTATAACTGCAGGGAATCTGTCTCACTTATCTACAAGGGTTTGTAGTCACATAGGACTCATACATGAATTTTCTGTGTGCTGGCCGTATGACCGCAGGGAATCTGTCTCACTTCTCTACAAGAGTTTGTACTCACATAAGACCCATACATTAAGATTTTGTGAACTAGCATTATAACAGCAGGGAATCTGTCTCACTTCGCTACAGGAGTTAGTTTTCACATATGAATCATACATGAATTTTCTGTGTACTGGCATCATAACAGTAGGAAATCTATCTTACTCCTCTATAAGAGTTTGTTGTCACATATGAATCATTCATGAATATTCAGTGTACTGGCATTATAACAGGAGAGCGTCTGTCTTACTTCTCTACAAGAGTTTGTTGTCACATATGAATCATACATGAACATTCTGTGTTATGGAATTATAGCAGCAGGGAACCTGTCTCACTTCTCTACAGGAGATTTTTGTAACATAGGAATCATACATGAAGATTCTGTGTGCTGGCATTATAACAGCAGGGAATCTGTCTCACTTCTATACAAGCGTTTGTTCTGGCATAGGAACCATAGATGAAGATTCTGTCTGCTGCCCTTATAACAGCAGGGAATCTGCCTCACTTCTCCACAAGAGTTTGTTGTCACATAGGAATCATACATGAAGATTCTGTGTGCTGGCATTATAACAGCAGGGAATCTGTCTCACTTCTCCACAAGAGCTTGTTGTCACATAGGAATCATACATGCATATTCTGTGTGCTGCCATTATAACAGCAGAGAATCGGTCTCACTTCTCCACAAGAGCTTCTTGTCAGATAACAATCATACATGCAGTTTCTGTGTGTTGGCATTATAACAGCAGGGAATCTGTCTCTCTTCTCCACAAGAGTTTGTTGTCACATAGGAATCATACATGCAATTTCTGTGTGCTGCCATTATAACAGCAGAGAATCGGTCTCACTTCTCCACAAGAGCTTCTTGTCAGATAACAATCATACATGCAGATTCTGTGTGCTGCCATTATAACAGCAGGGAATCTGTCTCACTTCTCTACAAGGGTTTCTAGTCACACAGGACTCATACATGAAGATTCTGTGTACTGGCATTATAACAGCAGGGAATCTGTCTCACTTCTCTACAAGAGTTTGTTGTCACATATGAATCATACATGAACATTCTGTGTTATGGAATTATAACAGCAGGGAACCTGTCCCACTGCTCTACAGGAGTTTGTTGTCACATAGGAATCATACATGCAGATTCTGTGTGCTGCTATTATATCAGCAGGGAATCTGTCTCACTTATCCACAAGAGTTTGTTGTTACATTGGAATCATACATAAAAATTTTGTGTGTTGGTATTATAACAGCAGGGAATCTGTGTCACTTATCCACAAGAGCTTGTTGTCAGATAGGAATCATACATGCAGATTCTGTGTGCTGGCACTATAACAGGAGGGAATCTGTCTCCCTTCTGCACAAGAGTTTTTGTCACATAGGAATCATACATGCAGATTTCGTGTGCTGCCATTACAACACAGGGAATCTGTCTCACTTCTCCACAAGAGTTTGTTGTCGCATAGGAATCATGCATGAAGATTCTGTGTGCTGGCATTATAACAGTAGAGAATCTGTCTCACTTCTCCACAAGAGTTTGTTGGTACATAAGAATCACACATGCAGATTCTTTGTGCTGGCACTATAGCAGCAGGGAATCTGTCTCACTTCTCCACAAGAGTTTGTTGTCACATAGGAATCATACATGAATATTCTGTGTGCTGGCATTATAGCAGCAGGGAATCTGTCTCACTTTTCTACAAGGGTTTGTCATCACATAGGAATCATACATGAAGGTTTTGTGTGTTGGCATTATAACAGCAGGGAATCTGTCTCACTTCTCCACAAGAGCTTGTTGTCAGATAGGAATCGTATATGCAGATTCTGTGTGCTGGCACAATAAAAGGAGGGAATCTGTCTCACTTCTCCACAAGAGTTTTTGTCACATAGGAATCATACATGCAGATTCTGTGTGCTGCCATTATAACACAGGGAATCATTCTCACTTCTCCACAAGAGTTTGTTGTCGCATAGGAATCATGCACGAAGATTCTGTGTACTGGCATTATAACAGCAGGGAATCTGTCTCACTTCTCTACAAGGGTTTGCAGTCACATAGGAGACATACATGAAGATTCTGTGTGCTGGCATTATAACAGCAGGGAATCTGTCTCACTTCTCTACAAGAGTTTGTTGTCACATATGAATCATACATGAACATTCTGTGTTATGGAATTATAGGAGCAGGGAACCTGTCTCACTTCTCTGCAGGAGTTTGTTGTCACATAGGAATCATACATGAGGATTCTGTGTGCTGCCATTATAACAGCAGGGAATCTGTCTCACTTCTCCACAAGAGTTTGATGTCACATAGGAATCATACATGAAGATTCTGTGTGCTGGCATTATAACAGCAGGGAATCTGTCTCACTTCTCCACAAGCGTTTGTTGTCACATAGGAATCATACATGCATATTCTGTGTGCTGCCATTATAACAGCAGGGAATCTGTCTCACTTATCCACAAGAGTTTGTTGTCACATTGGAATCATACATAAAAATTTTGAATGTTGGCATTATAACAGCAGGGAATCTGTATCACTTCTCCACAAGAGGTTGTTGTCAGATATGAATCATTTATTCAGATTCTGTGTGCTGGCACTATTACAGGAGGGAATCTGTCTCACTTCTCCACAAGAGATTATGTCACATAGGAATCATTCATGCAGATTCTGCGTGCTGGCATCATAACGGCAGGGAACCTGTCTCACTTCAACACAAGAGTTTGTTTTCGCAAGAGAACCATACATGACGATTCTGTGTGCTGGCATTATAACAGCAGAGAATCGGTCTCACTTCTCCACAAGAGCTTCTTGTCAGATAGCAATCATACATGCAGATTCTGTGTGCTGGCACAATAAAAGGAGGGAATCTGTCTCACTTCTCCAAAAGAGTTTGTAGTCACATAGGAATCATACATGCAATTTCTGTGTGTTGGCTTTATAACAGCAGGGAATCTGTCTGTCTTCTCCACAAGAGCTTGTTGTCAGATAGGAATCATACATGAAGACTTTGTGTGTTGGCATTATAACAGCAGGGAATCTGTCTCACTTCTATACAAGTGTTTGTTCTCGCATAGGAATCATACATGAAGATTCTGTCTGCTGCCATTATAACAGCAGGGAATCTGTCTCACTTCTCCACAAGAGTTTGTTGTCACATAGGAATCATACATGAAAATTCTGTGTGCTGGCATTATAACAGCAGGGAATCTGTCTTACTCATCCACAAGAGTTTGTTGTCACATTGGAATCATACATGAAAATTTTGTGTGTTGGCATTATAACAGCAGGGAATCTGTGTCACTTCTCCACAAGAGCTTGTTGTCAGATAGGAATCATACATTCAGATTCTGTGTGCTGGCACTATAACAGGAGGGAATGTGTCTCACTTCTCACCAAGAGATTTTGTCACATAGGAATCATACATGCAGATTCTGTGTGCTGGCATCATTACGGCAGGGAATCCGTCTCATTTCTCCATAAGAGCTTGTTGTCGCAAGGGAATCATACATGGAGATTCAGTGTGCTGGCATTATAACAGCAGAGGATGGTTCTCACTTCTCCACAAGAGCTTGTTGTCAGATAGGAATCATACATGCAGATTCTGTGTGCTGGCACAATAAAAGGAGGGAATCTGTCTCACTTCTCCACAAGAGTTTGTAGGCACATAGGAATCATACGTGCAGATTCTGTGTGTTGGCATTATAACAGCAGGGAATCTGTCTCTCTTCTCCACAAGAGCTTGTTGTCAGATAGGTATCATACATGAAGATTTTGTGTGTTGGCATTATAACAGCAGGGAATCTGTCTTACTTCTCCACAAGAGCTTGTTGTCAGATAGGAATCGTATATGCAGATTCTGTGTGCTGGCACAATAAAAGGAGGGAATCTGTCTCACTTCTCCACAAGAGTTTTTGTCACATAGGAATCATACATGAAGATTCTGTGTGCTGGCATTATAACAGCAGGGAATCGGTCTCACTTCTCCACAAGTTTGTTGTCATATAGGAGTCATGCATACAGATTCTGTGTGCTGGCATTATAACAGCAGGGAATCAATCTCACTTCTATACAAGAGTTTGTTGTCGCATAGGAATCATACATGAAGATTCTGTATGCTGGCATTATAACAGCAGGGAATCTGTCTCACTTCTATACAGGAGTTTGTTGTCACATAGGAATCATACATGCGGATTCTGTGTGCTGGCATTATAACACAGGGAATCTGTCTCACTTCTCCACAAGATTTTTTGTCGCATAGGAATCATACATGAATATTCTGTGTGCTGGCAATATAACAGCAGAGAATCTGTCTCACTTCGCCACAAGAGTTTGTTGTTACATAGGAATTATACATGAAGATTCTGCGTGCTGGCACTATGATAGCAGGGAATCTGTCTCACTTCTCTACAAGAGCTTGTTGTCACATAGGAGTCATACATGCAGATTCTGTGTGCTGGCATTATAGCAGCAGGGAATCTGTCTCACTTCTCCAAAAGAGCTTGTTGTCAGATAGGAATCGTATATGCAGATTCTGTGTGCTGGCATTATAACACAGGGAATTTGCCTCACTTCTCCACAAGTGTTTCTTGTCGCATAGGATCCATGCATGAAGATTCTGTGTGCTGGCATTATAACAGCAGAGAAACGGTCTCACTTCTCCACAAGATTTTGTTGGTACATAGGAATCATACATGCAGATTCTGTGTTCTGGCACTATAACAGGAAGGAATCTGTCTCACTTCTCCTCAAGAGTTTGTTGTCAGATAGGAATCGTACATGCAGATTCTGTGTGCTGTCATTATAACTGCAGGGAATCTGTCTCACTTCTCTACAAGGGTTTATAGTCACATAGGACTCATACATGAAGTTTCTGTGTGCTGGCATTATGACCGCAGGGAATCTGTCTCAATTCTCTACAAGATTTTGTACTCACATGTCTCATACATTAAGATTTTGTGTACTGGCGTTATAACAGCAGGGAACCTGTCTCACTTCTCTACAGGAGTTAGTTGTCACATATGAATCATACATGAAGATTCTGTGTGCTGGCATTTTAATAGTAGGGAATCTATCTTACTCCTCTATAAGCGTTTGTTGTCACATATGAATCATACATGAATATTCTGTGTACTGGCATTATAACAGCAGAGATTCTGTCTCACTTCTCTACAAGAGTTTGTTGTCACATACGAATCATACATGAACATTCTGTGTGCTGGCATTATAACAGCTGGGAACCTGTCTCACTTCTATACAGGAGTTTTTTGTCACATAGGAATCACACATGAAGATTCTGTGTGCTGGCATTAAAACAGCTGGGAAATATTCTCTCTTCTCCACAAGTTGGTTGTCATATAGGAATCATACATATAGATTCTGTGTGCTGGCATTTTAACAGCAGGGAATCTCTCTCACTTCTATACAAGAGTTTGTTCTCGCATAGGAATCATACATGAAGATTCTGTCTGCTGGCATTATAACAGCAGAGAATCTGTCTCACTTCTCCACAAGAGTTTGTTGTCACATAGGAATCATACATGAAGACTCTGTGAGCTGGCATTATAACAGCAGGGAATCTGTCTCACTTCTCCACAAGAGCTTCTTGTCAGATAGAAATCATACATGAAGAATTTGTGTGTCGGCATTATAACAGCAGGGAATCTGTGTCACTTCTATACAAGTGTTTGTTCTCGCATAGGAATCATACATGCAGATTCTGTGTGCTGCCATTATAACAGCAGGGTATCTGTCTCACTTCTCTACAAGGGTTTCTAGTCACACAGGACTCATACATGAAGATTCTGTGTACTGGCATTATAACAGCAGGGAATCTGTCTCACTTCTCTACAAGAGTTTGTTGTCACATAGGAATCATACATGAAGATTCTGTGTGCTGGCATTATAACAGTAGGGAATCTGTCTCACTTCTCTACAAGAGTTTGTTGTCACATATGAATCATACATGAACATTCTGTGTTATGGAATTATAACAGCAGGGAACCTGTCCCACTGCTCTACAGGAGTTTGTTGTCACATAGGAATCATACATGCAGATTCTGTGTGCTGCTATTATATCAGCAGGGAATCTGTCTCACTTATCCACAAGAGTTTGTTGTCACATTGGAATCATACATAAAAATTTTGTGTGTTGGCATTATAACAGCAGGGAATCTGTGTCACTTCTCCACAAGAGCTTGTTGTCAGATAGGAATCATACATGCAGATTCTGTGTGCTGGCACTATAACAGGAGGGAATCTGTCTCCCATCTGCACAGGAGTTTTTGTCACATAGGAATCATACATGCAGATTTCGTGTGCTGCCAATATAACACAGGGAATCTGTCTCACTTCTCCACAAGAGTTTGTTGTCGCATAGGAATCATGCATGAAGATTCTGTGTGCTGGCATTATAACAGTAGAGAATCTGTCTCACTTCTCCACAAGAGTTTGTTGGTACATAAGAATCACACATGCAGATTCTTTGTGCTGGCACTATAGCAGCAGGGAATCTGTCTCACTTCTCCACAAGAGTTTGTTGTCACATAGGAATCATACATGAATATTCTGTGTGCTGGCATTATAGCAGCAGGGAATCTGTCTCACTTTTCTACAAGGGTTTGTCGTCACATAGGAATCATACATGAAGGTTTTGTGTGTTGGCATTATAACAGCAGGGAATCTGTCTCACTTCTCCACAAGAGCTTGTTGTCAGATAGGAATCGTATATGCAGATTCTGTGTGCTGGCACAATAAAAGGAGGGAATCTGTCTCACTTCTCCAGAAGAGTTTTTGTCACATAGGAATCATACATGCAGGTTCTGTGTGCTGCCATTATAACACAGGGAATCTGTCTCACTTCTCCACAAGAGTTTGCTGTCGCATAGGAATCATGCACGAAGATTCTGTGTACTGGCATTATAACAGCAGGGAATCTGTCTCACTTCTCTACAAGGGTTTGCAGTCACATAGGACACATACATGAAGATTCTGTGTACTGGCATTATAACAGCAGGGAATCTGTCTCACTTCTCTACAAGAGTTTGTTGTCACATATGAATCATACATGAACATTCTGTGTTATGGAATTATAGGAGCAGGGAACCTGTCTCACTTCTCTGCAGGAGTTTGTTGTCACATAGGAATCATACATGAGGATTCTGTGTGCTGCCATTATAACAGCAGGGAATCTGTCTCACTTCTCCACAAGAGTTTGTTGTCACATAGGAATCATACATGAAGATTCTGTGTGCTGGCATTATAACAGCAGGGAATCTGTCTCACTTCTCCAGAAGAGTTTGTTGTCACATAGGAATCATACATGCATATTCTGTGTGCTGCCATTATAACAGCAGGGAATCTGTCTCACTTATCCACAAGAGTTTGTTGTCACATTGGAATCATACATGAAAATTTTGAATGTTGGCATTATAACAGCAGGGAATCTGTGTCACTTCTCCGCAAGAGCTTGTTGTCAGATATGAATCATTTATTCAGATTCTGTGTGCTGGCACTATAACAGGAGGGAATCTGTCTCACTTCTCCACAAGAGATTATGTCACATAGGAATCATTCATGCAGATTCTGCGTGCTGGCATCATAACGGCAGGGAACCTGTCTCACTTCAACACAAGAGTTTGTTTTCGCAAGAGAATCATACATGACGATTCTGTGTGCTGGCATTATAACAGCAGAGAATCGGTCTCACTTCTCCACAAGAGCTTCTTGTCAGATAGCAATCATACATGCAGATTCTGTGTGCTGGCACAATAAAAGGAGGGAATCTGTCTCACTTCTCCACAAGAGTTTGTAGTCACATAGGAATCATACATGCAGTTTCTGTGTGTTGGCTTTATAACAGCAGGGAATCTGTCTGTCTTCTCCACAAGAGCTTGTTGTCAGATAGGAATCATACATGAAGACTTTGTGTGTTGGCATTATAACAGCAGGGAATCTGTCTCACTTCTATACAAGTGTTTGTTCTCGCATAGGAATCATACATGAAGATTCTGTGTGCTGGCATTATAACAGCAGGGAATCGGTCTCACTTCTACACAAGTTTGTTGTCATATAGGAATCATACATACAGATTCTGTGTGCTGGCATTAGAACAGCAGGGAATCTGTCTCACTTCTATACAAGTGTTTGTTGTCGCATAGGAATCATACATGAAGATTGTGTGTGCTGGCGTTATAACAGCAGAGAATCTGTCTCACTTCTCTACAAGGGTTTGTCGTCACATAGGAATCATACATGAAGGTTTTGTGTGTTGGCATTATAACAGCAGGGAATCTGTCTCACTTCTCCATAAGAGCTTATTGTCAGATAGGAATCGTATATGCAGATTCTGTGTGCTGGCATTATAACACAGGGAATCTGTCTCACTTCTCCACAAGTGTCTCTTGTCGCATAGGAATCATGCATGAAGATTCTGTGTGCTGGCATTATAACAGCAGAGAATCTGTCTCACTTCTCCACAAGAGTTTGTTGGTACATAGGAATCATACATGCAGATTCTGTGTGCTGGCACTATAACAGGAAGGAATCTGTCTCACTTCTCCTCAAGAGTTTGTTGTCAGGTAGGAATCGTACATGCAGATTCTGTGTGCTGTCATTATAACTGCAGGGAATCTGTCTCACTTATCTACAAGGGTTTGTAGTCACATAGGACTCATACATGAATTTTCTGTGTGCTGGCCGTATGACCGCAGGGAATCGGTCTCACTTCTCTACAAGAGTTTGTACTCACATAAGACCCATACATTAAGATTTTGTGAACTGGCATTATAACAGCAGGGAATCTGTCTCACTTCGCTACAGGAGTTAGTTTTCACATATGAATCATACATGAATTTTCTGTGTACTGGCATTATAACAGTAGGAAATCTATCTTACTCCTCTATAAGAGTTTGTTGTCCAATATGAATCATTCATGAATATTCAGTGTACTGGCATTATAACAGGAGAGCGTCTGTCTTACTTCTCTACAAGAGTTTGTTGTCACATATGAATCATACATGAACATTCTGTGTTATGGAATTATAGCAGCAGGGAATCTGTCTCACTTCTATACAAGCGTTTGTTCTGGCATAGGAACCATAGATGAAGACTCTGTCTGCTGCCCTTATAACAGCAGGGAATCTGCCTCACTTCTCCACAAGAGTTTGTTGTCACATAGGAATCATACATGAAGATTCTGTGTGCTGGCATTATAACAGCAGGGAATCTGTCTCACTTCTCCACAAGAGCTTGTTGTCACATAGGAATCATACATGCATATTCTGTGTGCTGCCATTATAACAGCAGAGAATCGGTCTCACTTCTCCACAAGAGCTTCTTGTCAGATAACAATCATACATGCAGTTTCTGTGTGTTGGCATTATAACAGCAGGGAATCTGTCTCTCTTCTCCACAAGAGTTTGTTGTCACATAGGAATCATACATGCAATTTCTGTGTGCTGCCATTATAACAGCAGAGAATCGGTCTCACTTCTCCACAAGAGCTTCTTGTCAGATAACATTCATACATGCAGATTCTGTGTGCTGCCATTATAACAGCAGGGAATCTGTCTCACTTCTCTACAAGGGTTTCTAGTCACACAGGACTCATACATGAAGATTCTGTGTACTGGCATTATAACAGCAGGGAATCTGTCTCACTTCTCTACAAGAGTTTGTTGTCACATATGAATCATACATGAACATTGTGTGTTATGGAATTATAACAGCAGGGAACCTGTCCCACTGCTCTACAGGAGTTTGTTGTCACATAGGAATCATACATGCAGATTCTGTGTGCTGCTATTATATCAGCAGGGAATCTGTCTCACTTATCCACAAGAGTTTGTTGTTACATTGGAATCATACATAAAAATTTTGTGTGTTGGTATTATAACAGCAGGGAATCTGTGTCACTTATCCACAAGAGCTTGTTGTCAGATAGGAATCATACATGCAGATTCTGTGTGCTGGCACTATAACAGGAGGGAATCTGTCTCCCTTCTGCACAAGAGTTTTTGTCACATAGGAATCATACATGCAGATTTCGTGTGCTGCCATTACAACACAGGGAATCTGTCTCACTTCTCCACAAGAGTTTGTTGTCGCATAGGAATCATGCATGAAGATTCTGTGTGCTGGCATTATAACAGTAGAGAATCTGTCTCACTTCTCCACAAGAGTTTGTTGGTACATAAGAATCACACATGCAGATTCTTTGTGCTGGCACTATAGCAGCAGGGAATCTGTCTCACTTCTCCACAAGAGTTTGTTGTCACATAGGAATCATACATGAATATTCTGTGTGCTGGCATTATAGCAGCAGGGAATCTGTCTCACTTTTCTACAAGGGTTTGTCGTCACATAGGAATCATACATGAAGGTTTTGTGTGTTGGCATTATAACAGCAGGGAATCTGTCTCACTTCTCCACAAGAGCTTGTTGTCAGATAGGAATCGTATATGCAGATTCTGTGTGCTGGCACAATAAAAGGAGGGAATCTGTCTCACTTCTCCACAAGAGTTTTTGTCACATAGGAATCATACATGCAGATTCTGTGTGCTGCCATTATAACACAGGGAATAATTCTCACTTCTCCACAAGAGTTTGTTGTCGCATAGGAATCATGCACGAAGATTCTGTGTACTGGCATTATAACAGCAGGGAATCTGTCTCACTTCTCTACAAGGGTTTGCAGTCACATAGGAGACATACATGAAGATTCTGTGTGCTGGCATTATAACAGCAGGGAATCTGTCTCACTTCTCTACAAGAGTTTGTTGTCACATATGAATCATACATGAACATTCTGTGTTATGGAATTATAGGAGCAGGGAACCTGTCTCACTTCTCTGCAGGAGTTTGTTGTCACATAGGAATCATACATGAGGATTCTGTGTGCTGCCATTATAACAGCAGGGAATCTGTCTCACTTCTCCACAAGAGTTTGATGTCACATAGGAATCATACATGAAGATTCTGTGTGCTGGCATTATAACAGCAGGGAATCTGTCTCACTTCTCCACAAGAGTTTGTTGTCACATAGGAATCATACATGCATATTCTGTGTGCTGCCATTATAACAGCAGGGAATCTGTCTCACTTATCCACAAGAGTTTGTTGTCACATTGGAATCATACATGAAAATTTTGAATGTTGGCATTATAACAGCAGGGAATCTGTATCACTTCTCCACAAGAGGTTGTTGTCAGATATGAATCATTTATTCAGATTCTGTGTGCTGGCACTATAACAGGAGGGAATCTGTCTCACTTCTCCACAAGAGATTATGTCACATAGGAATCATTCATGCAGATTCTGCGTGCTGGCATCATAACGGCAGGGAACCTGTCTCACTTCAACACAAGAGTTTGTTTTCGCAAGAGAACCATACATGACGATTCTGTGTGCTGGCATTATAACAGCAGAGAATCGGTCTCACTTCTCCACAAGAGCTTCTTGTCAGATAGCAATCATACATGCAGATTCTGTGTGCTGGCACAATAAAAGGAGGGAATCTGTCTCACTTCTCCAAAAGAGTTTGTAGTCACATAGGAATCATACATGCAGTTTCTGTGTGTTGGCTTTATAACAGCAGGGAATCTGTCTGTCTTCTCCACAAGAGCTTGTTGTCAGATAGGAATCATACATGAAGACTTTGTGTGTTGGCATTATAACAGCAGGGAATCTGTCTCACTTCTATACAAGTGTTTGTTCTCGCATAGGAATCATACATGAAGATTCTGTCTGCTGCCATTATAACAGCAGGGAATCTGTCTCACTTCTCCACAAGAGTTTGTTGTCACATAGGAATCATACATGAAAATTCTGTGTGCTGGCATTATAACAGCAGGGAATCTGTCTTACTCATCCACAAGAGTTTGTTGTCACATTGGAATCATACATGAAAATTTTGTGTGTTGGCATTATAACAGCAGGGAATCTGTGTCACTTCTCCACAAGAGCTTGTTGTCAGATAGGAATCGTACATTCAGATTCTGTGTGCTGGCACTATAACAGGAGGGAATGTGTCTCACCTCTCACCAAGAGATTTTGTCACATAGGAATCATACATGCAGATTCTGTGTGCTGGCATCATTACGGCAGGGAATCCGTCTCATTTCTCCATAAGAGCTTGTTGTCGCAAGGGAATCATACATGGAGATTCAGTGTGCTGGCATTATAACAGCAGAGGATGGTTCTCACTTCTCCACAAGAGCTTGTTGTCAGATAGGAATCGTACATGCAGATTCTGTGTGCTGGCACAATAAAAGGAGGGAATCTGTCTCACTTCTCCACAAGAGTTTGTAGGCACATAGGAATCATACGTGCAGATTCTGTGTGTTGGCATTATAACAGCAGGGAATCTGTCTCTCTTCTCCACAAGAGCTTGTTGTCAGATAGGTATCATACATGAAGATTTTGTGTGTTGGCATTATAACAGCAGGGAATCTGTCTTACTTCTCCACAAGAGCTTGTTGTCAGATAGGAATCGTATATGCAGATTCTGTGTGCTGGCACAATAAAAGGAGGGAATCTGTCTCACTTCTCCACAAGAGTTTTTGTCACATAGGAATCATACATGAAGATTCTGTGTGCTGGCATTATAACAGCAGGGAATCGGTCTCACTTCTCCACAAGTTTGTTGTCATATAGGAGTCATGCATACAGATTCTGTGTGCTGGCATTATAACAGCAGGGAATCTGTCTCACTTCTATACAAGAGTTTGTTGTCGCATAGGAATCATACATGAAGATTCTGTATGCTGGCATTATAACAGCAGGGATCTGTCTCACTTCTATACAGGAGTTTGTTGTCACATAGGAATCATACATGCGGATTCTGTGTGCTGGCATTATAACACAGGGAATCTGTCTCACTTCTCCACAAGATTTTTTGTCGCATAGGAATCATACATGAATATTCTGTGTGCTGGCAATATAACAGCAGAGAATCTGTCTCACTTCGCCACAAGAGTTTGTTGTTACATAGGAATCATACATGAAGATTCTGCGTGCTGGCACTATGATAGCAGGGAATCTGTCTCACTTCTCTACAAGAGCTTGTTGTCACATAGGAGTCATACATGCAGATTCTGTGTGCTGGCATTATAGCAGCAGGGAATCTGTCTCACTTCTCCAAAAGAGCTTGTTGTCAGATAGGAATCGTATATGCAGATTCTGTGTGCTGGCATTATAACACAGGGAATTTGCCTCACTTCTCCACAAGTGTTTCTTGTCGCATAGGATCCATGCATGAAGATTCTGTGTGCTGGCATTATAACAGCAGAGAAACGGTCTCACTTCTCCACAAGATTTTGTTGGTACATAGCAATCATACATGCAGATTCTGTGTTCTGGCACTATAACAGGAAGGAATCTGTCTCACTTCTCCTCAAGAGTTTGTTGTCAGATAGGAATCGTACATGCAGATTCTGTGTGCTGTCATTATAACTGCAGGGAATCTGTCTCACTTCTCTACAAGGGTTTATAGTCACATAGGACTCATACATGAAGTTTCTGTGTGCTGGCATTATGACCGCAGGGAATCTGTCTCAATTCTCTACAAGATTTTGTACTCACATGTCTCATACATTAAGATTTTGTGTACTGGCGTTATAACAGCAGGGAACCTGTCTCACTTCTCTACAGGAGTTAGTTGTCACATATGAATCATACATGAAGATTCTGTGTGCTGGCATTTTAATAGTAGGGAATCTATCTTACTCCTCTATAAGAGTTTGTTGTCACATATGAATCATACATGAATATTCTGTGTACTGGCATTATAACAGCAGAGATTCTGTCTCACTTCTCTACAAGAGTTTGTTGTCACATACGAATCATACATGAACATTCTGTGTGCTGGCATTATAACAGCTGGGAACCTGTCTCACTTCTATACAGGAGTTTTTTGTCACATAGGAATCACACATGAAGATTCTGTGTGCTGGCATTAAAACAGCTGGGAAATATTCTCTCTTCTCCACAAGTTTGTTGTCATATAGGAATCATACATATAGATTCTGTGTGCTGGCATTTTAACAGCAGGGAATCTCTCTCACTTCTATACAAGAGTTTGTTCTCGCATAGGAATCATACATGAAGATTCTGTCTGCTGGCATTATAACAGCAGAGAATCTGTCTCACTTCTCCACAAGAGTTTGTTGTCACATAGGAATCATACATGAAGACTCTGTGAGCTGGCATTATAACAGCAGGGAATCTGTCTCACTTCTCCACAAGAGCTTCTTGTCAGATAGAAATCATACATGAAGAATTTGTGTGTCGGCATTATAACAGCAGGGAATCTGTGTCACTTCTATACAAGTGTTTGTTCTCGCATAGGAATCATACATGCAGATTCTGTGTGCTGCCATTATAACAGCAGGGTATCTGTCTCACTTCTCTACAAGGGTTTCTAGTCACACAGGACTCATACATGAAGATTCTGTGTACTGGCATTATAACAGCAGGGAATCTGTCTCACTTCTCTACAAGAGTTTGTTGTCACATAGGAATCATACATGAAGATTCTGTGTGCTGGCATTATAACAGTAGGGAATCTGTCTCACTTCTCTACAAGAGTTTGTTGTCACATATGAATCATACATGAACATTCTGTGTTATGGAATTATAACAGCAGGGAACCTGTCCCACTGCTCTACAGGAGTTTGTTGTCACATAGGAATCATACATGCAGATTCTGTGTGCTGCTATTATATCAGCAGGGAATCTGTCTCACTTATCCACAAGAGTTTGTTGTCACATTGGAATCATACATAAAAATTTTGTGTGTTGGCATTATAACAGCAGGGAATCTGTGTCACTTCTCCACAAGAGCTTGTTGTCAGATAGGAATCATACATGCAGATTCTGTGTGCTGGCACTATAACAGGAGGGAATCTGTCTCCCATCTGCACAGGAGTTTTTGTCACATAGGAATCATACATGCAGATTTCGTGTGCTGCCAATATAACACAGGGAATCTGTCTCACTTCTCCACAAGAGTTTGTTGTCGCATAGGAATCATGCATGAAGATTCTGTGTGCTGGCATTATAACAGTAGAGAATCTGTCTCACTTCTCCACAAGAGTTTGTTGGTACATAAGAATCACACATGCAGATTCTTTGTGCTGGCACTATAGCAGCAGGGAATCTGTCTCACTTCTCCACAAGAGTTTGTTGTCACATAGGAATCATACATGAATATTCTGTGTGCTGGCATTATAGCAGCAGGGAATCTGTCTCACTTTTCTACAAGGGTTTGTCGTCACATAGGAATCATACATGAAGGTTTTGTGTGTTGGCATTATAACAGCAGGAAATCTGTCTCACTTCTCCACAAGAGCTTGTTGTCAGATAGGAATCGTATATGCAGATTCTGTGTGCTGGCACAATAAAAGGAGGGAATCTGTCTCACTTCTCCAGAAGAGTTTTTGTCACATAGGAATCATACATGCAGGTTCTGTGTGCTGCCATTATAACACAGGGAATCTGTCTCACTTCTCCACAAGAGTTTGCTGTCGCATAGGAATCATGCACGAAGATTCTGTGTACTGGCATTATAACAGCAGGGAATCTGTCTCACTTCTCTACAAGGGTTTGCAGTCACATAGGACACATACATGAAGATTCTGTGTACTGGCATTATAACAGCAGGGAATCTGTCTCACTTCTCTACAAGAGTTTGTTGTCACATATGAATCATACATGAACATTCTGTGTTATGGAATTATAGGAGCAGGGAACCTGTCTCACTTCTCTGCAGGAGTTTGTTGTCACATAGGAATCATACATGAGGATTCTGTGTGCTGCCATTATAACAGCAGGGAATCTGTCTCACTTCTCCACAAGAGTTTGTTGTCACATAGGAATCATACATGAAGATTCTGTGTGCTGGCATTATAACAGCAGGGAATCTGTCTCACTTCTCCACAAGTGTTTGTTGTCAGATAGGAATCATACATGCATATTCTGTGTGCTGCCATTATAACAGCAGGGAATCTGTCTCACTTATCCACAAGAGTTTGTTGTCACATTGGAATCATACATGAAAATTTTGAATGTTGGCATTATAACAGCAGGGAATCTGTGTCACTTGTCCGCAAGAGCTTGTTGTCAGATATGAATCATTTATTCAGATTCTGTGTGCTGGCACTATAACAGGAGGGAATCTGTCTCACTTCTCCACAAGAGATTATGTCACATAGGAATCATTCATGCAGATTCTGCGTGCTGGCATCATAACGGCAGGGAATCTGTGTCACTTCTATACAAGTGTTTGTTCTCGCATAGGAATCATACATGCAGATTCTGTGTGCTACCATTATAACAGCAGGGAATCTGTCTCACTTCTCTACAAGGGTTTCTAGTCACACAGGACTCATACATGAAGATACTGTGTACTGGCCTTATAACAGCAGGGAATCTGTCTCACTTCTCTACAAGAGTTTGTTGTCACATAGGAATCATACATGAAGATTCTGTGTGCTGGCAATATAACAGTAGGGAATCTGTCTCACTTCTCTACAAGAGTTTGTTGTCACATGTGAATCATACATGAACATTCTGTGTTATGGAATTATAACAGCAGGGAACCTGTCCCACTGCTCTACAGGAGTTTGTTGTCACATAGGAATCATACATGCAGATTCTGTGTGCTGCTATTATATCAGCAGGGAATCTGTCTCACTTATCCACAAGAGTTTGTTGTCACATTGGAATCATACATAAAAATTTTGTGTGTTGGTATTATAACAGCAGGGAATCTGTGTCACTTATCCACAAGAGCTTGTTGTCAGATAGGAATCATACATGCAGATTCTGTGTGCTGGCACTATAACAGGAGGGAATCTGTCTCCCTTCTGCACAAGAGTTTTTGTCACATAGGAATCATACATGCAGATTTCGTGTGCTGCCATTATAACACAGGGAATCTGTCTCACTTCTCCACAAGAGTTTGTTGTCGCATAGGAATCATGCATGAAGATTCTGTGTGCTGGCATTATAACAGTAGAGAATCTGTCTCACTTCTCCACAAGAGTTTGTTGGTACATAAGAATCACACATGCAGATTCTTTGTGCTGGCACTATAGCAGCAGGGAATCTGTCTCACTTCTCCACAAGAGTTTGTTGTCACATAGGAATCATACATGAATATTCTGTGTGCTGGCATTATAGCAGCAGGGAATCTGTCTCACTTTTCTACAAGGGTTTGTCGTCACATAGGAATCATACATGAAGGTTTTGTGTGTTGGCATTATAACAGCAGGGAATCTGTCTCACTTCTCCACAAGAGCTTGTTGTCAGATAGGAATCGTATATGCAGATTCTGTGTGCTGGCACAATAAAAGGAGGGAATCTGTCTCACTTCTCCACAAGAGTTTTTGTCACATAGGAATCATACATGCAGATTCTGTGTGCTGCCATTATAACACAGGGAATCATTCTCACTTCTCCACAAGAGTTTGTTGTCGCATAGGAATCATGCACGAAGATTCTGTGTACTGGCATTATAACAGCAGGGAATCTGTCTCACTTCTCTACAAGGGTTTGCAGTCACATAGGAGACATACATGAAGATTCTGTGTGCTGGCATTATAACAGCAGGGAATCTGTCTCACTTCTCTACAAGAGTTTGTTGTCACATATGAATCATACATGAACATTCTGTGTTATGGAATTATAGGAGCAGGGAACCTGTCTCACTTCTCTGCAGGAGTTTGTTGTCACATAGGAATCATACATGAGGATTCTGTGTGCTGCCATTATAACAGCAGGGAATCTGTCTCACTTGTCCACAAGAGTTTGATGTCACATAGGAATCATACATGAAGATTCTGTGTGCTGGCATTATAACAGCAGGGAATCTGTCTCACTTCTCCACAAGAGTTTGTTGTCACATAGGAATCATACATGCATATTCTGTGTGCTGCCATTATAACAGCAGGGAATCTGTCTCACTTATCCACAAGAGTTTGTTGTCACATTGGAATCATACATGAAAATTTTGAATGTTGGCATTATAACAGCAGGGAATCTGTCTCACTTCTCTACAAGAGTTTGTTGTCACATATGAATCATACATGAACATTCTGTGTTATGGAATTATAGGAGCAGGGAACCTGTCTCACTTCTCTGCAGGAGTTTGTTGTCACATAGGAATCATACATGAGGATTCTGTGTGCTGCCATTATAACAGCAGGGAATCTGTCTCACTTCTCCACAAGAGTTTGTTGTCACATAGGAATCATACATGAAAATTCTGTGTGCTGGCATTATAACAGCAGGGAATCTGTCTTACTCATCCACAAGAGTTTGTTGTCACATTGGAATCATACATGAAAATTTTGTGTGTTGGCATTATAACAGCAGGGAATCTGTGTCACTTCTCCACAAGAGCTTGTTGTCAGATAGGAATCATACATTCAGATTCTGTGTGCTGGCACTATAACAGGAGGGAATGTGTCTCACTTCTCACCAAGAGATTTTGTCACATAGGAATCATACATGCAGATTCTGTGTGCTGGCATCATTACGGAAGGGAATCCGTCTCATTTCTCCATAAGAGCTTGTTGTCGCAAGGGAATCATACATGGAGATTCAGTGTGCTGGCATTATAACAGCAGAGGATGGTTCTCACTTCTCCACAAGAGCTTGTTGTCAGATAGGAATCATACATGCAGATTCTGTGTGCTGGCACAATAAAAGGAGGGAATCTGTCTCACTTCTCCACAAGAGTTTGTAGGCACATAGGAATCATACGTGCAGATTCTGTGTGTTGGCATTATAACAGCAGGGAATCTGTCTCTCTTTTCCACAAGAGCTTGTTGTCAGATAGGTATCATACATGAAGATTTTGTGTGTTGGCATTATAACAGCAGGGAATCTGTCTTACTTCTCCACAAGAGCTTGTTGTCAGATAGGAATCGTATATGCAGATTCTGTGTGCTGGCACAATAAAAGGAGGGAATCTGTCTCACTTCTCCACAAGAGTTTTTGTCACATAGGAATCATACATGAAGATTCTGTGTGCTGGCATTATAACAGCAGGGAATCGGTCTCACTTCTCCACAAGTTTGTTGTCATATAGGAGTTATGCATACAGATTCTGTGTGCTGGCATTATAACAGCAGGGAATCTGTCTCACTTCTATACAAGAGTTTGTTGTCGCATAGGAATCATACATGAAGATTCTGTATGCTGGCATTATAACAGCAGGGAATCTGTCTCACTTCTATACAGGAGTTTGTTGTCACATAGGAATCATACATGCGGATTCTGTGAGCTGGCATTATAACACAGGGAATCTGTCTCACTTCTCCACAAGATTTTTTGTCGCATAGGAATCATACATGAATATTCTGTGTGCTGGCAATATAACAGCATGAGAATCTGTCTCACTTCGCCACAAGAGTTTGTTGTTACATAGGAATCATACATGAAGATTCTGCGTGCTGGCACTATGATAGCAGGGAATCTGTCTCACTTCTCTACAAGAGCTTGTTGTCACATAGGAGTCATACATGCAGATTCTGTGTGCTGGCATTATAGCAGCAGGGAATCTGTCTCACTTCTCCAAAAGAGCTTGTTGTCAGATAGGAATCGTATATGCAGATTCTGTGTGCTGGCATTATAACACAGGGAATTTGCCTCACTTCTCCACAAGTGTTTCTTGTCGCATAGGATCCATGCATGAAGATTCTGTGTGCTGGCATTATAACAGCAGAGAAACGGTCTCACTTCTCCACAAGATTTTGTTGGTACATAGGAATCATACATGCAGATTCTGTGTTCTGGCACTATAACAGGAAGGAATCTGTCTCACTTCTCCTCAAGAGTTTGTTGTCAGATAGGAATCGTACATGCAGATTCTGTGTGCTGTCATTATAACTGCAGGGAATCTGTCTCATTTCTCTACAAGGGTTTATAGTCACATAGGACTCATACATGAAGTTTCTGTGTGCTGGCATTATGACCGCAGGGAATCTGTCTCAATTCTCTACAAGATTTTGTACTCACATGTCTCATACATTAAGATTTTGTGTACTGGCGTTATAACAGCAGGGAACCTGTCTCACTTCTCTACAGGAGTTAGTTGTCACATATGAATCATACATGAAGATTCTGTGTGCTGGCATTTTAATAGTAGGGAATCTATCTTACTCCTCTATAAGAGTTTGTTGTCACATATGAATCATACATGAATATTCTGTGTACTGGCATTATAACAGCAGAGATTCTGTCTCACTTCTCTACAAGAGTTTGTTGTCACATACGAATCATACATGAACATTCTGTGTGCTGGCATTATAACAGCTGGGAACCTGTCTCATTTCTATACAGGAGTTTTTTGTCACATAGGAATCACACATGAAGATTCTGTGTGCTGGCATTAAAACAGCTGGGAAATATTCTCTCTTCTCCACAAGTTTGTTGTCATATAGGAATCATACATATAGATTCTGTGTACTGGCATTTTAACAGCAGGGAATCTCTCTCACTTCTATACAAGAGTTTGTTCTCGCATAGGAATCATACATGAAGATTCTGTCTGCTGGCATTATAACAGCAGAGAATCTGTCTCACTTCTCCACAAGAGTTTGTTGTCACATAGGAATCATACATGAAGACTCTGTGAGCTGGCATTATAACAGCAGGGAATCTGTCTCACTTCTCCACAAGAGCTTCTTGTCAGATAGAAATCATACATGAAGAATTTGTGTGTCGGCATTATAACAGCAGGGAATCTGTGTCACTTCTATACAAGTGTTTGTTCTCGCATAGGAATCATACATGCAGATTCTGTGTGCTGCCATTATAACAGCAGGGTATCTGTCTCACTTCTCTACAAGGGTTTCTAGTCACACAGGACTCATACATGAAGATTCTGTGTACTGGCATTATAACAGCAGGGAATCTGTCTCACTTCTCTACAAGAGTTTGTTGTCACATAGGAATCATACATGAAGATTCTGTGTGCTGGCTCTATAACAGTAGGGAATCTGTCTCACTTTTCTACAAGAGTTTGTTGTCACATATGAATCATACATGAACATTCTGTGTTATGGAATTATAACAGCAGGGAACCTGTCCCACTGCTCTACAGGAGTTTGTTGTCACATAGGAATCATACATGCAGATTCTGTGTGCTGCTATTATATCAGCAGGGAATCTGTCTCACTTATCCACAAGAGTTTGTTGTCACATTGGAATCATACATAAAAATTTTGTGTGTTGGCATTATAACAGCAGGGAATCTGTGTCACTTCTCCACAAGAGCTTGTTGTCAGATAGGAATCATACATGCAGATTCTGTGTGCTGGCACTATAACAGGAAGGAATCTGTCTCCCATCTGCACAGGAGTTTTTGTCACATAGGAATCATACATGCAGATTTCGTGTGCTGCCAATATAACACAGGGAATCTGTCTCACTTCTCCACAAGAGTTTGTTGTCGCATAGGAATCATGCATGAAGATTCTGTGTGCTGGCATTATAACAGTAGAGAATCTGTCTCACTTCTCCACAAGAGTTTGTTGGTACATAAGAATCACACATGCAGATTCTTTGTGCTGGCACTATAGCAGCAGGGAATCTGTCTCACTTCTCCACAAGAGTTTGTTGTCACATAGGAATCATACATGAATATTCTGTGTGCTGGCATTATAGCAGCAGGGAATCTGTCTCACTTTTCTACAAGGGTTTGTCGTCACATAGGAATCATACATGAAGGTTTTGTGTGTTGGCATTATAACAGCAGGGAATCTGTCTCACTTCTCCACAAGAGCTTGTTGTCAGATAGGAATCGTATATGCAGATTCTGTGTGCTGGCACAATAAAAGGAGGGAATCTGTCTCACTTCTCCAGAAGAGTTTTTGTCACATAGGAATCATACATGCAGGTTCTGTGTGCTGCCATTATAACACAGGGAATCTGTCTCACTTCTCCACAAGAGTTTGCTGTCGCATAGGAATCATGCACGAAGATTCTGTGTACTGGCATTATAACAGCAGGGAATCTGTCTCACTTCTCTACAAGGGTTTGCAGTCACATAGGACACATACATGAAGATTCTGTGTACTGGCATTATAACAGCAGGGAATCTGTCTCACTTCTCTACAAGAGTTTGTTGTCACATATGAATCATACATGAACATTCTGTGTTATGGAATTATAGGAGCAGGGAACCTGTCTCACTTCTCTGCAGGAGTTTGTTGTCACATAGGAATCATACATGAGGATTCTGTGTGCTGCCATTATAACAGCAGGGAATCTGTCTCACTTCTCCACAAGAGTTTGTTGTCACATAGGAATCATACATGCATATTCTGTGTGCTGCCATTATAACAGCAGGGAATCTGTCTCACTTATCCACAAGAGTTTGTTGTCACATTGGAATCATACATGAAAATTTTGAATGTTGGCATTATAACAGCAGGGAATCTGTGTCACTTCTCCGCAAGAGCTTGTTGTCAGATATGAATCATTTATTCAGATTCTGTGTGCTGGCACTATAACAGGAGGGAATCTGTCTCACTTCTCCACAAGAGATTATGTCACATAGGAATCATTCATGCAGATTCTGCGTGCTGGCATCATAACGGCAGGGAACCTGTCTCACTTCAACACAAGAGTTTGTTTTCGCAAGAGAATCATACATGACGATTCTGTGTGCTGGCATTATAACAGCAGAGAATCGGTCTCACTTCTCCACAAGAGCTTCTTGTCAGATAGCAATCATACATGCAGATTCTGTGTGCTGGCACAATAAAAGGAGGGAATCTGTCTCACTTCTCCACAAGAGTTTGTAGTCACATAGGAATCATACATGCAGTTTCTGTGTGTTGGCTTTATAACAGCAGGGAATCTGTCTGTCTTCTCCACAAGAGCTTGTTGTCAGATAGGAATCATACATGAAGACTTTGTGTGTTGGCATTATAACAGCAGGGAATCTGTCTCACTTCTATACAAGTGTTTGTTCTCGCATACGAATCATACATGAAGATTCTGTGTGCTGGCATTATAACAGCAGGGAATCGGTCTCACTTCTACACAAGTTTGTTGTCATATAGGAATCATACATACAGATTCTGTGTGCTGGCATTAGAACAGCAGGGAATCTGTCTCACTTCTATACAAGTGTTTGTTGTCGCATAGGAATCATACATGAAGATTGTGTGTGCTGGCGTTATAACAGCAGAGAATCTGTCTCACTTCTCTACAAGGGTTTGTCGTCACATAGGAATCATACATGAAGGTTTTGTGTGTTGGCATTATAACAGCAGGGAATCTGTCTCACTTCTCCATAAGAGCTTATTGTCAGATAGGAATCGTATATGCAGATTCTGTGTGCTGGCATTATAACACAGGGAATCTGTCTCACTTCTCCACAAGTGTCTCTTGTCGCATAGGAATCATGCATGAAGATTCTGTGTGCTGGCATTATAACAGCAGAGAATCTGTCTCACTTCTCCACAAGAGTTTGTTGGTACATAGGAATCATACATGCAGATTCTGTGTTCTGGCACTATAACAGGAGGGAATCTGTCTCACTTCTCCACAAGAGATTATGTCACATAGGAATCATTCATGCAGATTCTGCGTGCTGGCATCATAACGGCAGGGAACCTGTCTCACTTCAACACAAGAGTTTGTTTTCGCAAGAGAACCATACATGACGATTCTGTGTGCTGGCATTATAACAGCAGAGAATCGGTCTCACTTCTCCACAAGAGCTTCTTGTCAGATAGCAATCATACATGCAGATTCTGTGTGCTGGCACAATAAAAGGAGGGAATCTGTCTCACTTCTCCAAAAGATTTTGTAGTCACATAGGAATCATACATGCAGTTTCTGTGTGTTGGCTTTATAACAGCAGGGAATTTGTCTGTCTTCTCCACAAGAGCTTGTTGTCAGATAGGAATCATACATGAAGACTTTGTGTGTTGGCATTATAACAGCAGGGAATCTGTCTCACTTCTATACAAGTGTTTGTTCTCGCATAGGAATCATACATGAAGATTCTGTCTGCTGCCATTATAACAGCAGGGAATCTGTCTCACTTCTCCACAAGAGTTTGTTGTCACATAGGAATCATACATGAAAATTCTGTGTGCTGGCATTATAACAGCAGGGAATCTGTCTTACTCATCCACAAGAGTTTGTTGTCACATTGGAATCATACATGAAAATTTTGTGTGTTGGCATTATAACAGCAGGGAATCTGTGTCACTTCTCCACAAGAGCTTGTTGTCAGATAGGAATCATACATTCAGATTCTGTGTGCTGGCACTATAACAGGAGGGAATGTGTCTCACTTCTCACCAAGAGATTTTGTCACATAGGAATCATACATGCAGATTCTGTGTGCTGGCATCATAACGGCAGGGAATCCGTCCCATTTCTCCATAAGAGCTTGTTGTCGCAAGGGAATCATACATGGAGATTCAGTGTGCTGGCATTATAACAGCAGAGGATGGTTCTCACTTCTCCACAAGAGCTTGTTGTCAGATAGGAATCATACATGCAGATTCTGTGTGCTGGCACAATAAAAGGAGGGAATCTGTCTCACTTCTCCACAAGAGTTTGTAGGCACATAGGAATCATACGTGCGGATTCTGTGTGTTGGCATTATAACAGCAGGGAATCTGTCTCTCTTCTCCTCAAGAGCTTGTTGTCAGATAGGTATCATACATGAAGATTTTGTGTGTTGGCATTATAACAGCAGGGAATCTGTCTTACTTCTCCACAAGAGCTTGTTGTCAGATAGGAATCGTATATGCAGATTCTGTGTGCTGGCACAATAAAAGGAGGGAATCTGTCTCACTTCTCCACAAGAGTTTTTGTCACATAGGAATCATACATGAAGATTCTGTGTGCTGGCGTTATAACACAGGGAATCTGTCTCACTTCTCCACAAGATTTTTTGTCGCATAGGAATCATACATGAATATTCTGTGTGCTGGCAATATAACAGCAGAGAATCTGTCTCACTTCCCCACAAGAGTTTGTTGTTACATAGGAATCATACATGAAGATTCTGCGTGCTGGCACTATGATAGCAGGGAATCTGTCTCACTTCTCTACAAGAGCTTGTTGTCACATAGGAGTCATACATGCATATTCTGTGTGCTGGCATTATAGCAGCAGGGAATCTGTCTCACTTCTCCAAAAGAGCTTGTTGTCAGATAGGAATCGTATATGCAGATTATGTGTGCTGGCATTATAACACAGGGAATCTGCCTCACTTCTCCACAAGTGTTTCTTGTCGCATAGGATCCATGCATGAAGATTCTGTGTGCTGGCATTATAACAGCAGAGAAACGGTCTCACTTCTCCACAAGATTTTGTTGGTACATAGGAATCATACATGCAGATTCTGTGTTCTGGCACTATAACAGGAAGGAATCTGTCTCACTTCTCCTCAAGAGTTTGTTGTCAGATAGGAATCGTACATGCAGATTCTGTGTGCTGTCATTATAACTGCAGGGAATCTGTCTCACTTCTCTACAAGGGTTTATAGTCACAAAGGACTCATACATGAAGTTTCTGTGTGCTGGCATTATGACCGCAGGGAATCTGTCTCAATTCTCTACAAGATTTTGTACTCACATGTCTCATACATTAAGATTTTGTGTACTGGCGTTATAACAGCAGGGAACCTGTCTCACTTCTCTACAGGAGTTAGTTGTCACATATGAATCATACATGAAGATTCTGTGTGCTGGCATTTTAATAGTAGGGAATCTATCTTACTCCTCTATAAGAGTTTGTTGTCACATATGAATCATACATGAATATTCTGTGTACTGGCATTATAACAGCAGAGATTCTGTCTCACTTCTCTACAAGAGTTTGTTGTCACATACGAATCATACATGAACATTCTGTGTGCTGGCATTATAACAGCAGGGAACCTGTCTCACTTCTATACAGGAGTTTTTTGTCACATAGGAATCATACATGAAGATTCTGTGTGCTGGCATTAAAACAGCTGGGAAATATTCTCTCTTCTCCACAAGTTTGTTGTCATATAGGAATCATACATATAGATTCTGTGTGCTGGCATTTTAACAGCAGGGAATCTCTCTCACTTCTATACAAGAGTTTGTTCTCGCATAGGAATCATACATGAAGATTCTGTCTGCTGGCATTATAACAGCAGAGAATCTGTCTCCTTCTCCACAAGAGTTTGTTGTCACATAGGAATCATACATGAAGACTCTGTGAGCTGGCATTATAACAGCAGGGAATCTGTCTCACTTCTCCACAAGAGTTTGTTGTCGCATAGGAATCATACATGAAGATTCTGTGTGCTGGAATTATAACAGCAGAGAATCTGTCTCACTTCTCCACAAGAGTTTGTTGTCACATAGGAATCATACATGCAGATTCTGTGTGCTGGCAGTATTACTGCAGGGAATCTGTCTCACTTATCCACAAGAGTGTGTTGTCACATAGGAATCATACATGAAAATTTTGTGTGTTGGCATTATAACAGCAGGGAATCTGTGTCTCTTCTCCACAAGAGCTTGTTGTCAGATAGGAATCATACATGCGATTTTGTGTGCTGGCATTATAACAGGAGGGAATCTGTCTCACTTCTCCACAGGAGCTTTTGTCACATAGGAATCATATATACAGATTCTGTGTAATGGCATTATAGCAGCAGGGAATCTGTCTCACTTCTCTACAAGGGTTTGTCGTCACGTAGGAATCATATATGAAGATTTTGTGTGTTGGCATTATAACAGCGTTGAATCTGTCTCACTTCTCCACAAGAGCTTGTTGTCCGATAGCAATCATACATGCAGATTCTGTGTGCTGGCACTATAACAGGAGGGAATCTGTCTCACTTCTCCACAAGAGTTTTTGTCACATAGGAATCATACATGCAGATTCTGTGTGCTGCCATTATAACAGCAGGGGAATCTGTCTCACTTCTCTACAAGGGTTTGTAGTCACATAGGACACATACATGAAGATTCTGTGTACTGGCATTATAACAGCAGGGAATCTGTCTCACTCCTCTACAAGAGTTTTTTGTCACATATGAATCATACATGAAGATTCTGTGTGCTGGCATTATAACAGTAGGGAATCTATCTTACTCCTCTATAAGAGTTTGTTGTACATATGAATCATACATGAACATTCTGTGTTATGGAATTATAACAGCAGGGAACCTGTCTCACTTCTCTACAGGAGTTTGTTGTCACATAGGTATCATACATGAAGATTCTGTCTGCTGTCATTATAACAGCAGGGAATCTGTCTCACTTCTCCACAAGAATTTGTTGTCAGATAGGAATCATACATGAAGATTCTGTGTGCTGGCATTATAACAGCAGAGATTCTGTCTCACTTCTCCATAAGAGTTTCTTGTCACATAGGAATCATACATGCCGATTCTGTGTGCTGCCATTATAACAGCAGGGAATCTGTTTCACTTCTCCACAAGAGTTTGTTGTCACATTAGAATCATACATGAAAATTTTGTGTGTTGGCATTATAACAGCAGGGAATCTGTGTCACTTCTCCACATGAGCTTGTTGTCAGATAGGAGTCATACATGCAGATTCTGTGTGCTGGCACTATAACAGGAGGGAATCTGTCTCACTTCTCCACAAGAGTTTGTTGTCGCATAGGAATCATGCATGTAGATTCTGTGTGCTGGCATTATAACAGCAGAGAATCTGTCTCACTTCTCCACAAGAGTTTGTTGGTACATAAGAATCTCACATGCAGATTCTGTGTACTGGCACTATAGCAGCAGAGAATCTGTCTCACTTCTCCACAAGAGTTTGTTGTCACATAGGAATCATACATGAATATTCTGTGTGCTGGCATTATAGCAGCAGGGAATCTGTCTCACTTCTCTACAAGGGTTTGTCGTCACATAGGAATCATACATGAAGGTTTTGTGTGTTGGCATTATAACAGCAGGAAATCTGTCTCATTTCTCCACAAGAGCTTGTTGTCAGATAGGAATCGTATATGCAAATTCTGTGTGCTGGAAGAATAAAAGGAGCGAATCTGTCTCACTTCTCTACAAGGGCTTGTTGTCACATAGGACACATACATGAAGATTCCGTGTACTGGCATTATATCAGCAGGGAATCTGTCTCACTTCTCTACAAGGGTTTGTAGTCACATAGGACACATACATGAAGATTCTGTGTACTGGCATTATAATAGCAGGGAGTCTGTCTCACTTCTCTACAAGAGTTTGTTGTCACATATAAATCATACATAAACATTCTGTGTGCTGGCATTATAACGGCAGGGAACCTGTCTCACTTCCCTACAGGAGTTTTTTGTCACATAGGAATCATACATGAGGATTCTGTGTGCTGGCATTATAACAGCAGGGAATCTGTCTCTCTTCTCCACAAGTTTGTTGTCATATAGGAATCATACATACAGATTCTGTGTGCTGGCATTATAACAGCAGGGAATCTGTCTCTCCTCTCCACAAGTTTTTTGTCATATAGGAATCATACATGAAGATTCTGTCTGCTGGCATTATAACAGCAGAGAATCTTCCTCACTTCTCCAAAAGAGTTTGTTGACACATAGGAATCATACATGAAGATTCTGTGTGCTGGCATTATAACAGCAGGGAATCTGTCTCACTTCTCCACAAGAGTTTGTTGTCGCATAGGAATCATACATGAAGATTCTGTGTGCTGGAGTTATAACAGCAGAGATTCTGTCTCACTTCTCCACAAGAGTTTGTTGTCACATAGGAATCATACATGCAGATTCTGTGTGCTGGCATTATAACTGCAGGGAATCTGTCTCACTTATCCATAAGAGTTTGTTGTCACATAGGAATCATACATGAAAATTTTGTGTGTTGGCATTATAACAGCAGGGAATCTGTGTCTCTTCTCCACAAGAGCTTGTTGTCAGATAGGAATCATACATGCAGATTCTGTGTGCTGGCACTATAACAGGAGGTAATCTGTCTAACTTCTCCACAAGAGTTTTTGTCACATAAGAATCATCTATACAGATTCTGCGTGCTGGCATTATAGCAGCAGGGAATCTGTCTCACTTCTCTACAAGGGTTTGTCGTCACGTAGGAGTCATATATGAAGATTTTGTGGTTTGGCATTATAACAGCGTTGAATCTGTCTCACTTCTCCACAAGAGCTTGTTGTCCGATAGGAATCATACATGCAGATTCTGTGTGCTTGCATTATAACAGCGTTGAATCTGTCTCTCTTCTCCACAAGTTTGTTGTCATATAGGAATCATACATGCAAATTCTGTGTACTGGCATTATAACAGCAGGGAATCTGTCTCACTTCCCTACTAGGGTTTATTGTCACATAGGAAACATACATGAAGATTCTGTGTACTGGCATTATAACAGCAGGGAATCTGTCTCACTTCTCTACAAGAGTTTGTTGTCACATATGAATCATACATGAAGATTCTGTGTGCTGGCATTATAACAGTAGGGAATCTATCTTACTCCTCTCTAAGAGTTTGTTGTCACATATGAATCATACATGATCATTCTGTGTTATGGAATTATAACAGCAGGGAACCTGTCTCACTTCTCTACAGGAGTTTGTTGTCACATAGGAATCATACATGAAGATTCTGTGTGCTGGCATTATAACAGCAGGGAATCTGTCTCACTTCTATACAAGAGTTTGTTCTCGCATAGGTATCATACATGAAGATTCTGTCTGCTGCCATTATAACAGCAGTGAATCTGTCTCACTTCTCCACAAGGGTTTGTTGTCACATTGGAATCATACATGAAAATTTTGTGTGTTGGCATTATAACAGCAGGGAATCTGTGTCTCTTCTCCACAAGAGCTTGTTGTCAGATAGGAATCATATATGCAGATTCTGTGTGCGGGCACTATAACAGGAGGGAATCTGTCTCACTTCTCTACAAGAGTTTGTTGTCACATAGGAATCATACATGAAGATTCTGTGTGCTGGCATTGTAACAGCAGGGAGTCTGTCTCACTTCTCCACAAGAGTTTGTTGTCACATAGGAATCATACATGAAGATTCTGTGTGCTGGCATTATAACAGCAGGGAATCTGTCTCACTTCTCCACAAGAGCTTGTTGTCAGATGGGAATCATACATGCAGATTCTGTGTGCTGGCACTATAACAGGAGGGAATCTGTCTCACTTCTCCACAAGAGTTTTTGTCACATAGGAATCATACATGCAGATTCTGTGTGCTACCACTATAACACAGGGAATCTGTCTCACTTCTCCACAAGAGTTTGTTGTCGCATAGGAATCATGCATGAAGATTCTGTGTGCTGGCATTATAACAGCAGGGAATCTGTCTCACTTCTCCACAAGAGTTTGTTGGTACATAAGAATAACACATGCAGATTCTGTGTGCTGGCACTATAGCAGCAGGGAATCTGTCTCACTTCTCCACAAGAGTTTGTTGTCACATAGGGATCATACATGAAGGTTTTGTGTACTGGCATTATAATAGGAGGGAATCTGTCTCACTTCTCTATAAGAGTTTGTTGTCACATATAAATCATACATGAAGATTCTGTATGCTGGCATTATAACAGTAGGAAATCTATCTTACTCTTCTATAAGAGTTTGTTGTCACATATGAATCATACATGAAGATTCTGTGTGCTGGCATTATAACAGCGGGGAATCTGTCTCACTTCTCCACAAGAGATTTTGTCACATAGGAATCATACATGCAAATTCTGTGTGCTGGCATCATAACGGCAGGGAATCTGTCTCACTTCTCCGAAGAGTTTGTTGTCGCAAGGGAATCATACATGACGATTCTGTGTGCTGGCATTATAACAGCAGAGAATCGGTCTCACTTCTCCACAAGATCTTCTTGTCAGATAGCAATCATACATGCAGATTCTGTGTGCTGGCACAATAAAAGGAGGGAATCTGTCTCACTTCTCCACAAGAGTTTGTACTCACATAGGAATCATACATGCAGTTTCTGTGTGCTGGCATTATAACAGCAGTGAATCTGTCTCTCTTCTCCACAAGAACTTGTGGTCAGATAGGAATCATACATGAAGATTTTGTGTGTTGGCATTATGACAGCAGGGAATCTGTCTCACTTCTGTACAAGTGTTTGTTCTCGCATAGGAATCATACATGAAGATTCTGTCTATTGCCATTATAACAGCAGGAAATCTGTCTCACTGCTCCACAAGATTTTGTTGTCACATAGGAATCATACATGAAGATTCTGTGTGCTGGCATTATAACAGCAGGGAGTCTGTCTCACTTCTCCACATGAGTTTGTTGTCACATAGGAATCATACATGCAGATTCTGTGTGCTGCCATTATAACAGCAGGGAATCTGTCTCGTTTATCCACAAGAGTTTGTTGTCACATTGGAATCATACATGAAAATTTTGTGTGTTGGCATTATAACAGCAGGGAATCTGTGTCACTTCTCCACAAGAGCTTGTTGTCAGATAGGAATCATACATTCAGATTCTGTGTGCTGGCACTATAACAGGAGGGAATCTGTCTCACTTATCCACAAGAGTTTGTTGTCACATTGGAATCATACATGAAAATTTTGTGTGTTGGCATTATAACAGCAGGGAATCTGTGTCACTTCTCCACAAGAGCTTGTTGTCAGATAGGAATCATACATTCAGATTCTGTGTGCTGGCACTATAACAGGAGGGAATCTGTGTCACTTCTCCACAAGAGCTTGTTGTCAGATAGGAATCATACATTCAGATTCTGTGTGCTGGCACTATAACAGGAGGGAATGTGTCTCACTTCTCCACAAGAGCTTGTTGTCAGATAGGTATCATACATGCAGATTCTGTGTCCTGGCATTATAACAGCAGGGAATCTGTCTCACTTCTCTACAAGGATTTGTAGTCACATAGGACTCATACTTGAATATTCTGTGTGCTGGTATTATGACCGCAGGGAATCTGTCTCTCTTCTCCACAAGAGCTTGTTGTCAGATGGAATCATACATGAAGATTTTGTGTGCTGGTATTATGACCGCAGGGAATCTGTCTCAATTCTCTACAGGAGTTTGTTGTCACAGTCGAATCATACATGAAGCATCTGTGTGCTGGCATTATAACAGCAGGGAATCGTTCTCACTTCTCCACAAGTTTGTTGTCATTTAGGAATCATACATACAGATTCTGTGTGCTGGCATTATAACAGCAGGGAATCTGTCTCACTTCTGTACAAGAGTTTGTTGTCGCATAGGAATCATACATGAAGATTCTGTGTGCTGGCATTATAACAACAGGGAATCTGTCTCACTTCTATACAGGAGTTTGTTGTCACATAGGAATCATGCATGCGGATTCTGTGTGCTGGCATTATAACACAGGGAATCTGTCTCACTTCTCTACAAGATTTTTTGTCGCATAGGAATCATACATGAAGATTCTGTGTGCTGGCATTATAACAACAGAGAATCTGTCTCACTTCTCCACAAGAGTTTGTTGTTACATAGGAATCATACCTGCAGATTCTGTGTGCTGGCACTATAACAGCAGGGAATCTGTATCACTTCTCTACAAGAGCTTGTTGTCACATAGGATTCATACATGCAGATTCTGTGTGCTGGCATTATAGCAGCAGGGAATCCGTCTCACTTCTCTACAGGGGTTTGTCGTCACATAGGAATCATACATGAAGGTTTTGTGTGTTGGCATTATAACAGCAGGGAATCTGTCTATCTTCTCCATAAGAGCTTGTTGTCAGATAGGAATCGTATATGCAGATTCTGTGTGCTGGCATTATAACACAGGGAATCTGTCTCACTTCTCCACAAGTGTCTCTTGTCACATAGGAATCATGCATGAAGATTCTGTGCTGGCATTATAACAGCAGAGAATCTGTCTCACTTCTCCACAAGAGTTTGTTGGTGCATAGGAATCATACATGCAGATTCTGTGTGCTGGCACTATAACAGGAAGGAATCTGTCTCACTTCTCCTCAAGAGTTTGTTGTCAGATAGGAATCGTACATGCAGATTCTGTGTGCTGTCATTATAACTGCAGGGAATCTGTCTCACTTCTCTACAAGTGTTTGTAGTCACATAGGACTCATACATGAATTTTCTGTGTGCTGGCATTATGATCGCAGGGAATCTGTCTCACTTCTCTACAAGAGTTTGTACTCACATAAGACTCATACATTAAGATTTTGTGTACTCGCATTATAACAGCAGGGAATCTGTCTCACTTCTCTACAGGAGTTAGTTGTCACATATGAATCATACATGAAGATTCTGTGTGCTGGCATTTTAACAGTAGGGAATCTATCTTACTCCTCTATAAGAGTTTGTTGTCACAAATGAATCATACATGAATATTCTGTGTACTGGCATTATAACAGCAGAGAATCTGTCTCACTTCTCTACAAGAGTTTGTTGTCACATATGAATCATACATAAACATTTTGTGTGCTGGCATTATAACAGCAGGGAACCTGTCTCACTTCTCTACAGGAGTTTTTTGTCACATAGGAATCATACATGAAGATTCTGTGTGCTGGCATTATAACAGTAGGGAATCTGTCTCTCTTCTCCACAAGTTTGTTGTCATATAGGAATCATACATACAGATTCTGTGTGCTGGCATTATAGCAGCAGGGAATCGGTCTCACTTCTCCACAAGTTTGTTGTCATATAGGAATCGTACATACAGATTCTGTGTGCTGGCATTATAACAGCAGGGAATCTGTGTCACTTCTATACAAGTGTTTGTTGTCACATAGGAATCATACATGAAGATTCTGTGTGCTGGCATTATAACAGCAGGGAATCTGTCTCACTTCTCCACAAGAGTTTGTTGTCGCATAGGAATCATACCTGAAAATTCTGGGTGCTGGAATTATAACAGCAGAGAATCTGTGTCACTTCTCCACAAGAGTTTGTTGTCACATAGGAATCATACATGCAGATTCTGTGTGCTGGCATTATAACTGCAGGGAATCTTTCTCACTTCTCCACAAGAGTTTGTTGTCGCATAGGAATCATATATACAGATTCTGTGTGCTGGCATTATAGCAGCAGGGAATCTGTCTCACCTCTCTACAAGGGTTTGTCGTCACGTAGGAATCATATATGAAGATTTTGTGTGTTGGCATTATAACAGCGTTGAATCTGTCTCACTTCTCCACAAGAGCTTGTTGTCCGATAGGAATCATACATGCAGATTCTGTGTGCTTGCATTATAACCGGGGGAATCTGTCTCACTTCTCTACAAGGGTTTGTAGTTACATAGGACACTTACATGAATATTCTGTGTGCTGGCATTATAAGAGCAGGGAATCTGTCTCACTTCTATACAAGAGTTTCTTGTCGCATAGGAATCATACATGCAGATTCTGTGTGCTGGCATTATAACTGCAGGGAATCTTTCTCACTTCTCCACAAGAGCTTGTTGTCAGATAGGAATCATACATTCAGATTCTGTGTGCTGGCACTATAACAGGAGGGAATCTGTCTCACTTATCCACAAGAGTTTGTTGTCACATTGGAATCATACATGAAAATTTTGTGTGTTGGCATTATAACAGCAGGGAATCTGTGTCACTTCTCCACAAGAGCTTGTTGTCAGATAGGAATCATACATTCAGATTCTGTGTGCTGGCACTATAACAGGAGGGAATCTGTGTCACTTCTCCACAAGAGCTTGTTGTCAGATAGGAATCATACATTCAGATTCTGTGTGCTGGCACTATAACAGGAGGGAATGTGTCTCACTTCTCCACAAGAGCTTGTTGTCAGATAGGTATCATACATGCAGATTCTGTGTCCTGGCATTATAACAGCAGGGAATCTGTCTCACTTCTCTACAAGGATTTGTAGTCACATAGGACTCATACTTGAATATTCTGTGTGCTGGTATTATGACCGCAGGGAATCTGTCTCTCTTCTCCACAAGAGCTTGTTGTCAGATGGAATCATACATGAAGATTTTGTGTGCTGGTATTATGACCGCAGGGAATCTGTCTCAATTCTCTACAGGAGTTTGTTGTCACAGTCGAATCATACATGAAGCATCTGTGTGCTGGCATTATAACAGCAGGGAATCGTTCTCACTTCTCCACAAGTTTGTTGTCATTTAGGAATCATACATACAGATTCTGTGTGCTGGCATTATAACAGCAGGGAATCTGTCTCACTTCTATACAAGTGTTTGTTGTCGCATAGGAATCATACATGAAGATTGTGTGTGCTGGCATTATAACAGCAGGGAATCTGTCTCACTTCTGTACAAGAGTTTGTTGTCGCATAGGAATCATACATGAAGATTCTGTGTGCTGGCATTATAACAACAGGGAATCTGTCTCACTTCTATACAGGAGTTTGTTGTCACATAGGAATCATGCATGCGGATTCTGTGTGCTGGCATTATAACACAGGGAATCTGTCTCACTTCTCTACAAGATTTTTTGTCGCATAGGAATCATACATGAAGATTCTGTGTGCTGGCATTATAACAACAGAGAATCTGTCTCACTTCTCCACAAGAGTTTGTTGTTACATAGGAATCATACCTGCAGATTCTGTGTGCTGGCACTATAACAGCAGGGAATCTGTATCACTTCTCTACAAGAGCTTGTTGTCACATAGGATTCATACATGCAGATTCTGTGTGCTGGCATTATAGCAGCAGGGAATCCGTCTCACTTCTCTACAGGGGTTTGTCGTCACATAGGAATCATACATGAAGGTTTTGTGTGTTGGCATTATAACAGCAGGGAATCTGTCTATCTTCTCCATAAGAGCTTGTTGTCAGATAGGAATCGTATATGCAGATTCTGTGTGCTGGCATTATAACACAGGGAATCTGTCTCACTTCTCCACAAGTGTCTCTTGTCACATAGGAATCATGCATGAAGATTCTGTGCTGGCATTATAACAGCAGAGAATCTGTCTCACTTCTCCACAAGAGTTTGTTGGTGCATAGGAATCATACATGCAGATTCTGTGTGCTGGCACTATAACAGGAAGGAATCTGTCTCACTTCTCCTCAAGAGTTTGTTGTCAGATAGGAATCGTACATGCAGATTCTGTGTGCTGTCATTATAACTGCAGGGAATCTGTCTCACTTCTCTACAAGTGTTTGTAGTCACATAGGACTCATACATGAATTTTCTGTGTGCTGGCATTATGACCGCAGGGAATCTGTCTCACTTCTCTACAAGAGTTTGTACTCACATAAGACTCATACATTAAGATTTTGTGTACTCGCATTATAACAGCAGGGAATCTGTCTCACTTCTCTACAGGAGTTAGTTGTCACATATGAATCATACATGAAGATTCTGTGTGCTGGCATTTTAACAGTAGGGAATCTATCTTACTCCTCTATAAGAGTTTGTTGTCACAAATGAATCATACATGAATATTCTGTGTACTGGCATTATAACAGCAGAGAATCTGTCTCACTTCTCTACAAGAGTTTGTTGTCACATATGAATCATACATAAACATTTTGTGTGCTGGCATTATAACAGCAGGGAACCTGTCTCACTTCTCTACAGGAGTTTTTTGTCACATAGGAATCATACATGAAGATTCTGTGTGCTGGCATTATAACAGTAGGGAATCTGTCTCTCTTCTCCACAAGTTTGTTGTCATATAGGAATCATACATACAGATTCTGTGTGCTGGCATTATAGCAGCAGGGAATCGGTCTCACTTCTCCACAAGTTTGTTGTCATATAGGAATCGTACATACAGATTCTGTGTGCTGGCATTATAACAGCAGGGAATCTGTGTCACTTCTATACAAGTGTTTGTTGTCACATAGGAATCATACATGAAGATTCTGTGTGCTGGCATTATAACAGTAGGGAATCTGTCTCACTTCTCCACAAGAGTTTGTTGTCGCATAGGAATCATACCTGAAAATTCTGGGTGCTGGAATTATAACAGCAGAGAATCTGTGTCACTTCTCCACAAGAGTTTGTTGTCACATAGGAATCATACATGCAGATTCTGTGTGCTGGCATTATAACTGCAGGGAATCTTTCTCACTTCTCCACAAGAGTTTGTTGTCGCATAGGAATCATATATACAGATTCTGTGTGCTGGCATTATAGCAGCAGGGAATCTGTCTCACCTCTCTACAAGGGTTTGTCGTCACGTAGGAATCATATATGAAGATTTTGTGTGTTGGCATTATAACAGCGTTGAATCTGTCTCACTTCTCCACAAGAGCTTGTTGTCCGATAGGAATCATACATGCAGATTCTGTGTGCTTGCATTATAACCGGGGGAATCTGTCTCACTTCTCTACAAGGGTTTGTAGTTACATAGGACACTTACATGAATATTCTGTGTGCTGGCATTATAAGAGCAGGGAATCTGTCTCACTTCTATACAAGAGTTTGTTGTCGCATAGGAATCATACATGAAGATTCTGTGTGCTGGCATTATAACAGCAGGGAATCTGTCTCACTTCTCTACAAGAGTTTGTTGTCACATATGAATCATACATGAAGATTCTGTGTGCTGGCATTATAACAGCAGGGAATCTGTCTCACTTCTCTACAAGAGTTGGTTGTCACATAGGAATCATACAGGAAGATTTGTGTGCTTACATTATAACAGCAATGAATCTGTCTCACTTCTCTACAAGAGTTTGTTGTCACATAGGAATCATACATGAATATTCTGTGTGCTGGCATTATAACAGTAGGGAGTGTGTCTCAATTCTCTACAAGAGTTTGTTGTCACATAGGAATCATACATGAAGATTCTGTGTGCTGGCATTATAACAGCAGGGAATCTGGCTCACTTCTCTACAAGAGTTTGTTGTCACATATGAATCATACATGAATATTCTGTGTGCTGGCATTATAACAGTAGGGAATCTATCTTACTCCTCTATAAGAGTTTGTTGTCACATAGGAATTATACATGAAAATTTTGGAATCTTGGATGTTTTGGAATCAACACAGCACTAAGGCACTATAAAACTGAAAATCATGGTGTCACAACGTATCATCTCTGTATAACACACACTGTGCGTCAACTGATTACCCGGCACACGGAGAGAGAACATAAAAGATTAGAAACAGCTCAGTGCAGGGTATGCAATCCCCTGTTATACGGCCACTCTGTACATAGACACATGATATATCGCTATTTTGAGGAGTGATTGGTTGAATTCAACATTACCCAAATCCCCCAGGTGAGAAAGATGACATCCAGCAACCATATTACAATAAAGCGAGAAGATATCCAGGTCATTAGCATTGATGGATACCTCGTGACTTCATCTGGCACGTCAGGACGCGTCTCGAAAGTGTAATTTGCTCCTAGGAAATTGAGAAAGTTACCAAAACCCTGAAACAGCAGATTATTCTGGTGATAGCTCTTGGCTGAAACATTATAAATAGAGAGACGGGAAGATAAGTTAAAGATTCATACCTTTGTTTCGCTGATGTGTGGAAGGTATATGAAGGTGGCAACTACATCCATCAGGAGGTTCGCTGCTGTAATGACTATCCATGGCAAATAGCCGTAGAGTGCATCTGGGCAGCAAATACTAGCTCCTATATCATAAACAGGAAGGCTTTAAAACTGCAATTAGGAGCATTTTTAAATATTTTCCACTACCTTGGGGTGACATTATCTACATTTTCTTATTTTTTGAAATAGTAATGATCACTAATCAGTTACGTTTCTGGAAATGAAACAATGCAACACAGTATAACATGTGCGTGAGCGCGATATTTATCGAGTATAAGTGAGAAATATAGGTTCAACAGGATGTTACAATAAGATTCGGCCAAACCTTCAGGATACGTTCCTCACGCGTAGAAGAAGAGGTTATGGTATATGGACCTCGGTTTCCATGTTAGAACTCATTTCCTAAATTCTCCGTAGTGCATTAATCATGGAAACATGCAGGAACCAGGCAATGTTCCAAATGTCATCTTGGTTACGTATAGAAAAGTTGTAATTCACCGCCAGTGTTTTGTATTCCATTTGAAGGAAGGTAATGTTGGCATGAGCCTGGATCATTGCACGAGCACCGACTACGAACTTGGCAAGCACATAACTGTTTACTAGTGTTCATCACGGACTTGGTTTCCAGTACAGTGCAGTGGAGATGTAAGTACACAAATGCAGAATTGGCAGATACTCATTTGATGTATGCGTTAGCTAGTCGTGCTGCTCATTGTTTGTATGGAGAGAGATTTACATAGAACGAAGGTGCCTCTACAGGAAGAACGTCTGAATCAATTGATCGTCGCCCTAGGGCCGCTTAAGTTTAATACTCGCAATTTGGGAAGGCTTAGAAGGACGAGGATACATCATTTGGAGGAGGCAATTCTTTAAACAGTTGACGACAACCTTAGCGTCAGCGTAAGATATTTAGTCCCAGCAAGTACTGATGACCACATGACTGTCTGGAGAGTGTTATATGAGGGGCATTCAAATGAAACCTGGTCAGTGCGTCTAACTTTGCATTACACGTAAGGTGGCACCACGTAACTGCGTGTATGGTGACACCATCTAGTGGTAGAGCGACTGCAGCGTGCGCAACGTTTGACGTTGCTTAGCTACAGTGTGGTTTCACGCCGAACAGAAGGTGGTCACACAAGTTATCGTCCACTACTGAACATGAAGGCGAGTAAGCAGGAACAAGGCGGAGTGATTCGATTTTTAGTGGCGGAGGGAGTTGGAGGCCGTGAAATGTATCGACGGATGAAGGCTGTGTATGGTGAGTACAGTCTGTGTCGTTCAAGTGTGGTGGAATGGCGCAAAAGATTTCTTGAGGAGCGCGAGTTACTGGAAGATGATTCTCATCCTGGACAGGCTCCTCGTGTTATCATACCTGAAATGATTGCGGAAGTGAATGCTTTAGTCTTGGGTAACCGCAGAATCACCGTGAACGAGATCCATGGGTTACTGGGTATTAGCGTGGGCACCATTCACACCATAATGCATCAACACTTGAAATTTCGAAAAGTTTGTGCGCAGTGGGTTCCCCACCAACTGACCGCCGAATAGCGCAGTCTTTGAGTCATCTGCAATGTTATCATGAGGAGGAATACGGCTTTGTGTCGCATATTGTCACTGGTGACGAAACATGGTGTCACCATTTTGAACCGGAAAACAGGCGACAGAGCAAGCAGTGGAAACACGCGACTTCACTACCTTCAAAGAAATCAAAGGCCGTGCACACCAATTCTGGTAAGATCATGATGTCCCGTTTTTGACTACAAGGGCCCACTGCTTGTCGAGTTCCTGGAACGGGGAACCACCATCAATGCCAAATGTTATCAAGTCACTTTACAGAACCTTAGACGAGCCATCAAGTCGAAACGCCCAGATATGTTGTCCAATGACGTTATTCTCCTGCATGATAATGCCCGCCCACACACTGCCAATGCGGTGAAGACGACATTTCGATGGGAAGCGCTGGAACATGCACCGTACAGTCCAGACGTTTCACCGTGTGACTTTCATGTTTATGGACCTCAAAAACAAGCTATTCGCGGACAACGATTCACAACGGTCGACGAAGTGTGTGTGAATGGATCCAGGCCTAGATCCAACAGCAGCCTACTAGCTTCTTCAAAGATGGAATCGACGGGCTAGTGTCGCAATGGGATAAATGTGTCAGCAGTTTTGGCGACTATTTTGGAGTTAATAAAATTGTTACCGTTACTTTACACAAGCGACCGGGTTTCATTCTAATGACCCTTATACATTACGGGCCGGGCGATCGCATGCAAGCGCGGAGCAGCAGTAGCATAACATACATACGTGCTGCCTTGCCGTGGTGATTTCTGAAGAAGATGCAGTCAGTTTTCGTTTATCTCTACGTTTCATAGGTTTATTTTAAACTCCATTAGTATGGCAATCAAGAAATTCACTCTTGAACAAAGAGTTTTCATGTATGACACTTATGTAAAAACCGTGTCATGCAGAGCGGTGTAGGCAATTTCAAGACAAATTCCCTACTGTTTCAGTTCCAAATAGAGAGACTGTCAGGCGTCTTGTTAATAAATTAAGAACCACGGGATCCCTAAACGCTAAATATCCTAAGCCAAAAAGAAGGATCCTAACTGAGGAAAAACACTAAATTAATGCATCATTCACTCGCTCTCCAACTAAGTCTTTAGAACGTGTTGCACAGCAAGTATGTGTTTCAAAGGCCTTAGTTCCTGAATTACGACTCTTTGGCAATGAAAGACGAATCACCTTGTGTAATTGGATTCTACACAACATTATTGACGGCTATGTTGATGCGCTGCTAATAACTTTCTCTGATAAGGAGTGATTTAATTTAAATGGTTAGGTCGCTTCACAGGACAATAGATACTGGAGCGCAGAAAACCTCATTACATGATGCAAAGTCGGTGTCTGATGTGCAATAACAGCACAACCAATGATAGGGTCAATACTTCTTGACGGGACGGAAAATTCAGAGAGGTACCACGCACACATACTCGCACCACTTTTTCAATTGTTGTCACATAATAAGAGAGAAAGTGGGTACTTTCAATAAAAATTGCCACAGCCCATAATTCCTTGAACGATATAAAGGAGGCTTTTGAGGGCAGGATAATTTCTCAAGGGTTATGGCCTGCGCGATCCCCTGGGCTTACTGTGTAGGATTTCTATTTGAGAGGAACTCTAGAAATAGGCTGTATAGGAATAATACTCACACTACAGATCAATAGAAAAGCAATCTGATGTGCTACACTCACATGTCTTTCTCTACTCTTGTATAAACCATTTTTACAAACGCTTATTCTCCATATGCTTCATGTTAATCGATATGTTAATATTATTGCTAATTTTCTTGTAGGTGCAAGGGGAATATGGTAGGCTTTAAGCGATAGTCAAATGTTTTAAGAGCTGGTTGCTATGTGGAGTATTCCATTATCTTTGCATTACCAGGACAAAAAATAAATGAATAACGAATTCCCATTTGAGAAGTATAAGTATTGGAAAATTTAAGAAAATAACAAGCAATATCTCGAAAATGGTTCACTCAACAAAAAATGTATATGTCATAAATTGTGTATTTTAACGCGACCTACATTTTATGTGTAGTAAAATTTTGTTTATCTCCTATGGTTTACCAGTTATGCAAAAGCCGTTCACAATGAACAATACTTTTGGAGACATTCCCAGAAAATTCGAGATATACATTTCATTTCTCATGAAAATATCTTAAACATGATATTTTAATCAAATTCGATAGAGTCATTTTTGAGAAAATTAAAATTTTCGAAAAATGTTCCATGTAAAGGGTAATCTGGGGTGGGGGGATTTTCTTAAAAACCTTCGTGTCGCATCTCTGGAAGATACTGAACTTAAATACCAAGTTTGGTGTTTATGCGACTGTTCGTTTCTGAGTTATGCTGTTCACACACACACACACACACACACACACACACACACACACACACACACACAGACACACACACGGACATGTTTCCAAAAACGCTTTTTTTTATTCAGAGGGTCTCAAAACACGTATTTCCGGTGAAATCTCGGTATCGAATTTTTGGGTGGAATACAATACTTCCCCCTACTTACTGTATGTACTAGAGAAAGTAAAAATGTATCAACCCACATTAAAAGCCAAATAACGCAATATTAAAATTCAGAAACTGATCCAATTTAAACCCTAAGTATGTGCTAGTCACCGTTTGTGGCTCCGCGTACCCCCCAATGCTTCATTGACTGCTTTTACATCTTCTCATGTTTAGATAATCTCTCGTACTTTTCAGTTTAACCCAAAGGAACCTTATTACCCCGTAAATTTCTGCACTTCGACATTTCTCATATTCAGATGGCACAAAACTAAGGAGAAAACCCAAGTAAAAAAGCCATTGGATAAGCACGTAAAACGGCGATTACGCCATTAAAGGAGACTTAACTCCGAGATCGTTACATGTCAGTCGAAGAGGAAATACCCAAAGAACACTCGAAGACAACCCAACCTGCATCAACCTTAAGACACTATTCCGGCGCTGCGAACGGCAAAGAAAAGAGCACAAAAATACAGATAAGCAGGAAAGAGATCTACATTTTGTTTATTGCGGTAGGTTTTTGTCCTTATCTTATGGTTTACTACTTATATAAAATTCCTTTCGAATGAAGAGGACTTCACAGGCTATTCTCAGAAAATTTAAGATGTACGTTTTATTTGTCATGTAAATTTCTTAAATATATTATGTTTTAATCAAAATCTTTAGAGCCATTTTTGAGAAAATCAAACATTTCAGTAAATGTTCCATGTAAAGGGTAGTCTGTTGTGGGGGCATTTTCTAGAAAAAATTCGAGACCCAATACACTTTCTCTACCTATTGGTAGTTATACACTCGGGTGTAAAAAAGTGCCGATGTAATGACCATGTATTAAGTTGGTAAGGGGTTCGTAAAGCAGCCCCTCCCCATTTATGGCTCCACCCCCACCTCTTAAGCAAACCAAGTTGATTTCCGCATAGCCTTTTTTTCGCGATGGCGGATGTACACCAGAGCTAGGATCCAAGGCAGTTTTAGATTCATTGAGGAAACATAATCAAATCACTTTTATTAATTGTTCTTCCGCAGGCTGTAAAGGTAGAATCAGAATTAAAAGTTATGGGAGGCAACATTGCGGTACACTATCTCAAGAGAAGTTGTGTTTTACCGGAAAAATTGGAGTCACATGGAGAAATTCATGACGTGTTGTCTTATCGACATCGTAGCTTAGTTGGTGGAGCAGTGGTACGGGAAGCTGACGATCGCTGGTTTGAACCCCGACTATGTCATAAAGATTTTTTGTTTTCATTTTACCTTTCCATAGTTAATTCGGAATTAATATTATCTTAAATAAGTTTTATTATCAGAGTTTTGCAACAAAAGGAATATAAAGAAGGTTTTTCATGCAATACGAAAATGGTATGTTTTGCCACCTTTTCGTCTTACGCGGTTCATTTCGTATAAATCAGTCCCTTTCCATGCTTGTTAGTTATTTTATAATCTAAACTCAATATGCCTATTGCTCTTGCTGCTTTGAAAACAATTATAATCAGAAGGGAATAATAATAATAATCCCATAATATTCTACCCTGTTTAATAAGTTATTCAAAATAAAATACTTTATAATCTCTCCTCAAAACTTTATTTATTAAACCGTTTTTTATTTTCTCTACTACGTATAGTAATTAGGGGAAGTATTATATTCCACCCAAAAATTCGATACCGAGATTTCACCGGAAATACAAGTTTTGAGACCCCCTGAATCCAAAAAAAGCAGTTTTGGAAACATGTCCGTGTGTGTGTCTGTCTGTCTGTGTGTCTGTGTGTGTGTGTCTGTCTGTGAACAGCATAAATCAGAAACGAACAGTCGGATAAACACCAAACTTGGTATTTAGGTTCAGTATCTTCCAGAGATGCGACACGAAGGTTTTCAAGAAAATCCCCCTACCCCAGATTACCCTTTACAAGGAACATTTTTCGAAAATTTTAATTTTCTCAAAAATGGCTCTAACTATTTTGATTAAAATACCATAGGTTTAAGATATTTTCATGACAAATAAAATGTATATCTTGAATTTTCTGGGAATATCTCCAAAAGTATTCTTCATTGTGAACGACTTTTGCATAACTGGTAAACCATAAGAGATAGACAAAATTTTACTGCACAAAAATGTAGATCGCGTTAAAATACACAATTTATGTCATATATATTTTTTTTGTTGGGTGAACCATTTTCGAGATATTGCTTGTTATTCCCTTAAATTTTTCGATACTTATTTTCTCAAATGGGAATTCGTTATTCATTTTTTTTGTCTTGGATATGCAAAGAGTATTAATCTGCGGCAAAGGGAATGGTGCTGCACATAGCAACCAGCTATTAAGAGATACGTATGTGCTTAAAGCCTACTGTATTTCTATATTGCCCTTGTAAATATATATTCCCCTTACATCTACAAAAAAAATTAGCAATAAGATAGAGTCTGCAAATGTTTATCTCGATTAACATTAAGCATATGGAGAATATGCTTTTGTAAAAATAGTTTGTACAAGAGTAGAGAAAGTCATGTGAATGTAACACATCAGATTTTTTTCAAACGTCTTTTAATTTTGTTTTGTATCCCGTTGTGATATACTTTTGAATCGTTTGGTGGCATGCGAGCTGAAGATACATTAATGATTAAATACGCCACCTGGTTTGCGTGTCTAATTACCCCGTTCGTAGTACTTCTTCCACCAGTTTGACGTTGCTCTCGGAGATACTCCATAGCTCCGCAGCCGTCGCTGCCCTATAAGCTTGCTCATCAAGGGCAATCATTTTCTGTTTGTTGTCTATATCCTTTGTTCCTTTCAAATGACATATATAAGAAAGAGGACATTGTTTACAAGTCAATTTTATGCAACCACTCCACATAATGTTGGTTTTACCCCACCTCTCACTTCTTTCACTTCTAAGTCGGAAATCGACGACTGTTCAGTGGTTTGGATTTGAGTGCCAGACTTTTGACATCAAACCACTAAGACATGGACAGATCTGGCGAGTACCCTCCAGCCACTCAGGTAAAATGCTATCGTTTCCCACCCATTTTGCCGCTGATTTTTTTGTTTAAACCAATAAAAGATTAGCACAACCGGGCAGGTGTAGAGTCGTCCTCCGTGGTACAGTGGTTACCATGCTAACCTCTCGTTCCCGAGGTTGCGGATTCAAACCCGGCGGAGGGCGATGGAGTTTTTTGGGCGTAAAAATCCTTAGGATGGTTTCCTTTGGAAGGGAAATAAAGCCGGTGGTCCCGTGTCGTAGATTTACGGCACGTAAGAGAACCTCAAGCCTGATAAAGGGGTCTCTGAGCAAAATTACAGGTCTTTCACACCCAATATAGAATGGGACGCTAAGGACCACAGCAGTTAAAGAGCGCCCATAAATAAAACTCAGTTTAATTTTAAAGATATGGAGCACAGCTGACAAAGGGATTCTGTCAACATTAAGTAAAAAAAACACTCTAGCAAAGAAAAACATCGACAGGTTGGTTTTTTTTTTGGCCTGACTATATGTTGTAGGGAAAGTAAAAAGACAAAGCTACGGTGTCCGGATTTTGGGATGCAAATCTGGTTACCTTAGGTGTACGTATACTGTTACACTATGTTCAAGATGACTTTTTTTTTATAATTTTACTAGAACATCAAAGTTATCTATACGTAAATGCAAAGTAAATAAAATATATCAAAAGAACTACATACATACCTATCAAGACCACAGACGTGAAGGCCCAAAAAGTACTTAAAACAACATAAGCCGTGTTTATCCTATGTGTTACGGGAGCCCATTCGGAGTTGTCTGGCCATGTCACTGTTATATTCGCGAAACTGCTGTTAGTTGAATTGTTAATCCCCAGTTCCACATTTGGAGAAACAGCGCAGTCTGTGTCTGGAAAATATAAGCAAATTGAGGCATGACCATATTACAGGGAATTGCTTGTCCTGCACTGGTCGAAATTTTCGAATTTCCACTTATTTAGTTGAATGCAGTGGATACATATTTCCTGTTTCTTAATGTCTGAGGCAATGGTGAGGCAATCTTTGGTCGACCTGTCAACAGTAAGATAATTTTAGAAGTAAACAAACAATGTGTTATTGCTCACGCTTCCTGCTACGGTTTCATTGTTCTTAAAGAGCCCCGTTGTGTAGGATGAAATCGCATGGTAACTTTTGTTAACTTGTGGTCTGTGTTATAGTGTCACTTCAAATAGATAAGTTCTCAATAATTAAAACTTAATTTTAAGACTTATAGTATTTTTAGTACATGCTCTCTAAAACAGCTGCTCGTCGGACTGTTAACACGCCGAAAAATAGAACTTAAGCGACGTAATACACAAAATCTAGATGGCCAGTGATCAGTCATACCAACTTCATCAGGGTTTTAAACAAAATGCTTGATCATAAAACAAGAGCATTCTTCGTTATGTTAATCGCAAACATTGCCAGCAGTTTTACACAACAATTTATCATTTAAGTTAACATTGTTTGTTGTTTATCAGAAACCCTTCACAAAAATGAAATATTTATTTCGCAACATGGAAGTGAAAACGACAGTTCTTGGCAAATTTGAAACTGTTCCCTGAAAATGAAAATCCACAACATACACTACGTGTTCAAAAGTATCCGGACACGTGGCTGAAAATGACGTACACGGTCGTGGCGCCCTCCATCGGTAATGCTGGAAGTCAATATGGTGTTGGCCCATTCTTAGCCTTGATGACAGCGCTCACTCTCACAGGCATACTTTCAATCAGGTGCTGGAAGGTTTCTTGGGGAATGTCAGCCCATTCTTCACGGAGTGCGGAACGGAGGAGAGGTATCGATTAGGTCGGTGAGACCTGGCACGAACTCGGCGTTCCAAAACATCCCAAAGGTGTTCTATAGGATTCAAGTCAGGACTCTGTGCAGGCCAGTCCATTACAGGGATGTTATTGTCGTGTAACCACTCCACCACAGCCCGTGCAGTATGAGCAGGTGCTCGATCGTGTTGAAAGATACAATCGCCATCCCCGAATTGCTCCTCAACAGTGGGAAGTGAGAAGGTGATTAAAATATCATGTAGGTGAGCGCTGTAATCGTGCCACGCAAAACAACAAGGGGTGCAAGCCCCCTCCAGAAAAACACGACCACATCATAACACCACCACCTCCGAATTTCACTGTTGGCACTACACACGCTGGCAGATGACGTTCACCGGGCATTCGCCATACCTACACCCTGCCATCGGATCGCCACATTGTGTACCGTGAATCGTCACTCCACACAACGTTTTGCCACTGTTCAATCGTGTAATGTTGACGCTCCTTACACCAAGGGAGGCGTCGTTTGGCATTTTCCTGCGTGATGTACGACTTATGAGAAGCCGCTCGACCATAGAATCCAAGGTTTCTCACCTCACGCCTAACTGTCATAGTACTTGGATTGGATCTTGATGCAGTTAGGAATTACTGTGTGATGGTGTGGATAGATGTCTGCCTATTACTCTTTACGACCCTCTTCAAATGTCGGCGGTCTCTGTCAGTCAACAGACGAGGTCGGCTTATACGCTTTTGTGCTGTAATATCCCTTCACGTTTCCACTTCACTATCACATCAGAAACAGTGGACCTAAGGATGTTTAGGAGTGTGGAAATCTCGCGCACAGACTTCTGACACAAGTGACACTCAATCACTTGACCACGTTCGAAGTCCGTGAGTTCCACGGAGCGTCCCATTCTGCTGTTTCACGTTGTTTAATGAATACTGAGGTCGCGGATAATGAGTACCAGGCAGAAGGTGGCAGCACAATGCACCTAAGATGAAAAACGTATGTTTGTGGGGGTGTCCGGATACTTTTGATCACATAGTGTACCTATATATTCCTTCTCATACTGTGTCGTTCTCCGTGGTCTAGGGGTACCTCTGGTTGCCAAGGTCGCGGGTTAAAACCCGGTGGAGGACGATGGCTTCCTTAGAAAGGAAAATAAAGCCTGTAGTCCCGTGTCTTAGAGTTACGGCATGTAAAAGAACCCCAAGCCTGATAAAGATGACTCTGGCCAAAATGTCCGGTCTATCTCACTCAATATAGAATGGGGCACTAAGGACCATATTAGTTAAAGAGCGTCCATAAATAAAATTTGTGATACTGCTGCCAAGATGTTGATGGCACCAGCTCTGAGTCAGTGTTTCTGGCTGGGGTTGAAATTTCCTCGGGATTTTCAGCCACATTTTCATTCACAAGCTTGTTGTTTAGAAACTAGTGCTGAAAATAAGCACTGCCATCTACATCCGCATCTCCTAGGAGGCGTTGATACGATTCATGGCGTAGGATTCAGGCGGCTGTGAGAACATGTCAACAAATGATTATGTCTTATACAGGGTGAATCACCTAAAACTTGCTCCGCAAATATTTCGGACATGGAAAGTGGTATTGATGTGCAGTTTTCGCAGCATTGATTGGTAGTCAGGGGCTCGTACATTTAGCCTGCAAACAGAGTTTAGTAATACTGAGAAGGTGTATTTTTTGAGCAAAAATATAATTGTTTAAATGTCTAGTTACATAAACAGTATAAAGTTAGCGTAAATTAGAATGTCACTGGCGTTTCCTGCAAGATTCTAGTGAAAGTGGTTTACGAGAAATCTTATTTTGAAACTTTTACACATCGACACTTGACAACCTCTGGTATCACAAACTAAAGAAAAACAAAAGGGATTTACAATACTTCTGTGGATCCTTACAAGTAAAGAGAACATAGCCCTTCAAAGATTGTGTTCAAAATGACCACCAGCTGCTTGAATACACGCTTCCACTCTGCTATGGAAAGACTGCTGCATAGTTCTAGCATTTCAGCGAAAATTTCAGATCAGGCAGCTGTAATACGTCGTTTCATATTGTCTGGTGTAGTTGGTACATCCTTGTAGACGGTGTTTTTCAGCCTTCCCCACAGAAAAAAGTCTAAAAGGTTCAGATCCGGTAAACAGAAGGGCAAGATACATGTCCTTTTCGTCCAATCCAACGATATGGAAACAATCCATTAAGAGAAGATGTAGTGCTACGTGCAATATGGGCTGGACAGCCATCATGTTGGTACCACAAGTTCCTCCTACTCTGCAAAGGAACGTCTTCTAGCATCTGTGGCAGATGGTCTGTCAGGAGGCTGCGATACGTGTGCGAGTTCATTGTTCCTTCAATAAACAAAGGGTCTATGAGCTAATGGTTCACTATCCCACACCACACGTTTAATCTCCATGGACGCTGACGTTCCACCTGACGATGCCAACGGGGATTGTCAACAGAGCAATAGTGCATGGTTCTGCGGTTTAGCTGGTCATGGTTAGTAAATGTTGTCTCATCACTAAACAAGATACATGATGAATCTGCAGTATCGTGTTTTAATGCCCATGTAAAAAATTAACACGGTTCTCAAAATCGTTTCCATGCAGCTCTTGATGGAGAGAGATGTGATAGGGATGGAACCTATGTCGATGGAGAATTCGCAGCACACTTGCCTGACTTATGCCACTTCCACGTGCGATTGTGCATTTGCGGATATACTGCAACATCAGCCAAAACATTAATTTCTGCCTCTTCTCCAGTAACCTGTTTGTTTCTATTATGTTTTCTCGGTGTTACAGTATCACTTTCACGTAATTAAAGAGGTTGATAAATACATAATTTCCGAGATGGTTGACATCTATTGGGATACGTTTCCGCATACACCCTACAGGAACGAACTGCATTCTTCCTACACTCTCCATACACCATGAACATGTCGGCTTTTTCTGCATTAGTAAACCCCATCTTCCACTCACGACTTACTGCTTGAACTGTCACAAACTAACTGACCAGAAAGTCGCAATGCAATCAATGAACAGAAAACACAATGCAAACAAACATAACAACATCGTACCTAGCAACTAGTCAGGTTAAATGGGACAAACAATTGCCGTAGTGGAAACTTTTCAAAATACGATTTCTCGTAAACCACATGCACTAGAATCCTGCAACAAAGACATTCTAATTTACCCTACCTTTATTCTGTTAATGTAACTAGGCATTGTTCCATTTAAAAAATGCATTTTTGCTCAAAAAATACACTTTCTCAGTATTATAAAAATCTGTTTATAGGCTAAATGTACGAGCCCCTAACTACCAATCAATGCTGTGGAAACTACACATCAATAGCACTTTCCATTTCCGAAATATTTTCGGCTCATGTTTTAGGTGATTCACCCTGTAAATTTATACATCATCTACTTATGTTACATTTATTTATTTAATATATTTAAGAGAGCTTTCACTAAAAACTATTATATGCACCAGTACGCAAAGGCTTTAGCGGGTTCGGCTTACGCCTCGTCCGAATTACTTAGTCTGTTCGCTAAATCCTTATTTTGCGTACTTCATACACAAATAGCTATAACTGGTACATTACGGGTTCAGTTTTTCATTAAATAGGTGCCTCTAAAAAGAGTTCTTAAAATCTATCTCGACTTTAAACATGCTGAAGCACGATGAACCCATTATTTTACGATCTAATAAGTGACACTTTAGTCTTTTGAATCGTGGTTTTAAAAGTTGCGCGATCATGTACAATTAGTATAGTAAGATGGGGAACTACTGCATTCCACCCAAAATTCGATACCGAGATCTCACCGGAATTAGATGTTTTGAGACGCCCTGAAACCAAATAAAGCATTTTTAGAAAAAATCCTTTGTGTATATCTATGTGTGTCTGGAACAGCATAACTCAAAAACAAAAAGTTGGATATATACCAAACTTGGTATTTAGGTTCAGTATCTTTCAAAGATGCGACATGATTTTCAAGAATAACCCCACCTCAGACTACCCTTTACATGGAACATTTTTCGAAAATTTTGATTTTCTCAAAAAGGGTATAAAGATTTTGATTAAAATATCATATGTTTAAGATATTTTCATGACAAATGAAATGCATATCTTGAATTTTCTGGGAATGTCCCCAAAAGTCCTCTTCATTGTGAATGGCTTTTGCATAACTCAACTGTAAGAGATGGATAAACTTTTTGTACACAAAAAATGTAGTTCTCGCTAAAACACGCAATATATGTCATTTATATTTATTTTTATCGAATGAACCGGTTCCGAGATATTCCTTGTTATTTGTTTGAATTTTCCAATGCTTATAATCTTTCTCAAATATAAATTCGCTATTCGCTTTTTAATGCCCTGGACACACAAAGAGAATGGAATACTTCGCATAGCAACCAGCTCTTAAAACATTTGACTATCGCTTAAAGCCTACCAATTGCGCTTGCATCTACAAGAAAATTAGCAATAAGATTAACATCTCGATTAACATGAAGCATATGGAAAATAAGCGTTTGTAAAAATAGTTTGTACAGGAGTAGAGAAAGTCATGTGAGTGTAACACATCAGATTTTTTAGCTATGTTATTCACAGGCATACACGCACACTTAAGCGAACATTTGTCCTAAAAGTGCTTGTTTTATTCTTGGGAACTTAAAACATGTATTTCCTGTGAAATCTCAATATCAACTATTTGGGGGTATACAATACTTCCTGAAGCTGTAACAAACGCCGAGCTGGGAATAAACAGTAATCATAATCACAGGAATGAGTAGAATAAAGCAGCGAAGGCGAGATACATAACTGAGACATAAATATTAAACAAATAAAATACTTACCTTATAAATCAAGTAACAAGTAAGAGCGATAAAGGAGAGATAAAATAAAACATTACAAATTAAAGACAGAGAATAAAATGTAGGAAATAAGGGAATTAGTATGAAGAAAATGAAATAAATTGTAAAATATAAGTAACAAGGTAATTCTGCAAGCAGAGGTGGCGATGAAAAGTACAAACTTAGCTAGTTTCGACAGCAGACACGAGGTGGATCATTAAGAACCGTTTAACATACAAAATAAATGTGTATGTGCAGGGAAAATCCTATAGTAGGGGGAGCGAAGTCAGACAATACTTGGGAATTCCCTGAGCACTCAGGCGAGAATAAAACACAGTGAAGCATTAATAATCCAGTAACGTTAGACGCTCGACAAGACGATCATACGACATTTTGTCCGTGTGCACCATTCTCAATCAAGATTTTACCGTGGTAGAAAATGGACTTTAACGAGGTGTACGGCCATTTGTGTTGCATAGACGCCGGTAAAAGTTTATCAAGGATTTTATCGCGGTTAAGTCTAACCGGCCATGAACGGTCGGTTTTCGCCGATTATTTCCAACTTTAATTGTGCTGAAGTGTGAAATGGCGGAACGGTAAAGGTTAGAATTCCCAACAAATATATACACTCCATTTTCGCCAGTGAACACTTCCTGATAAAGTTGCTTTAATGTAATTTGTTATTTTTAATGCTTAAGGCGTTTTATTTTATTTCATTTATCTTTTGCATATTGCGACACGTGCCCTAAATATCCTGGTCCAAGATGTAACGAAAATCCACACAATCACGGCGTTACATATCATAATGTAATCAGTTGTAGCGTAGTTCTAGGAACAAAGCAGAAATAAGGGAAGTAATGAATGGATTTAGTACAATTAGTACATTTTCAAGAATATTGTGTACTTTCATTGCATAGATAGTAAGAATCCGTTAACCTGAAGAGGTCAGTTCCGAAGTCTAAAATTTCTAGTCGTCACCCTGGTGTCGGTGTAGCGTGTACCTCTTCCAGAGGTTCCGCGTTCAAGTCTTGTTTGGGAATAATATGTTTTTCTTTGTATTTTCTGCCTGCCAGAATAGGACGCTAAGGACCACAGTAGTTAAAGAAAGTTCATAACTAAAACTCTATTTCAATTTCAAACAATGGAAGCCATTAGCGTAGGACAGACCTCCTTTCGGTCTGAAGTACTTACTGTGCGCACCGAGGTGCGCGAGTCATGCTCTGAGATTGACTCATTATGAGGAAGGGTTAGTCAACTGTCTGCTGACACAATTATTAGGGAACAGGTTACGTGTGAGCTGCGAACGGCATGAGCAGAAATTAACAATAATATGCAAACAGAAATCAGTATACCTAGAGCATCCGTACGAAAACAGCTCCTTAGGCCGCCGGAAGCTCACATATCAGCAGACTGTAACACAAATTGAAATGCAATCACGTGAGTTGACAGAAGTGAAGGCGGCGCTTCAATAGAGGCAAGCCCATAACTAAAACATGGCCTCACCAACTCGCGTGAACTGATTACCGCAGAGATGCAACATGCAACACAGGCGCTTCTTGCATCACCGCAAACACATATATCAAACAGTGTATTCAGGACACCTCCTACTCGACTATGCGTGCTTTTCCCATACATTATAACCTTTTAAATGCCTCAATTCAGTTATGCAATAGATAACGCTAAACGGTATATTATGGATGTGGGCGCTTACTTTGAGCTAAAGCAAGCACCAAAAGCTCCGAAGTTACCAACTGTTGAGAACGGATTGCAGAAACGGGCGTTCTGTTGGTTCCACCTAGCCATAGGAGGCCACGCCACCTATACGGACTTTAAGAACTTAGATAAGTACTGCAACACAGCAACACAGTACGCTGTAGGAATCAAAACAAACAATGGTAAACATATGCCAGGGACGACCAACTTATTATTGATTACTTCTTAGGTCTGGCACAACAAAGCTTACTCCTGGACCCGCCTATAAGCGAAACAAAATTGGTTCAACTGATAGTAAGACACTTCCCTGATGCAATACGAAATAATTTGATAATAGCACGCGCGACCACGATCACGGAGACACTGGAACTCTTAACAACGCTCCAAGACCAACAAAGAGGCAGCTCAGAAATTAAAGCACCAGTACAAAATTTCAGTGGGTTGAGGACATAACCCACATACACTTAGAGACAGCAACAAACATATCACCATGGTGACACATTTGAACGACGCAACCCACAATACCAGCATTACGGGGATGAATGCCCATCCACGCGCGCCCACCGAGAAACCTACCACCTAATCATTAGGTGCAGTGCATACGTGTGAGTTGTCAACGCAAAAACGCTCACAATGGAGATGCGGCCCCTCAGGCCAAGAACAATACAACCGGACGTATAACAGACAAAGTCCGCCAAGGAAAAACAATAATTACAACACGCATAGCCTCCCGACGCTCCACAATGACCTTCTGACAACCGCCGACAAGATGGCAACACGGCACAAGATACGATGCCAGACATGAGCGGGTACAAAAATGCAACTCACACGAGACACAAAGGTACCGCACCAGCGCAACGAGAAAAAATAAGTAGTGCAACCGGGAGGTCAATGCAGCGCATATTTTGACACACGCGCGTGGCGCATCTGCTACAGACAAACCAATGGCATTAAACTAGAACGGGTTCGAGATACATTCCCATCGTCGGACTCCCTAGCTTTTTATGACACAGGGAATAATAATATCAGATATTTAAATCAGGCAACACATAGAGAAACTGACAACATTAATCACGCTGCTGACAGGCAAGCAGAAGGGCGATTCACCGAAAATTCAGACATAAGGCGTCTTTCAACAAGAGTGTCCGATATTTAACATGTGATAGTTGCCGCTGTTATCGAGTTACAGCAGTCATTTTTTTCATATGGTTACAGTTGTTATTGAGAAATAGCCATGGAACGTTACAGCATTCAGCAACGCGTAGAAATTGTGAAAATTTATTATCAAAATGGATCATCTGTTCGCCAAATCTTCCGTGTATTGAATGAAGTTTACGATGTGCATAATTGTTCTGCGAGAGAACGATTCGGCGTTTGATCGATAAATTTGAAAGAAGTGGTTCTGTCAGCGATCAATGAACGCCTGTACGTAATCGACGCAAGTGCTCCAACGAAAACATAGGCGCCGTTCATGAAAGTGTACGCGAGAACATAAACCAATCAATTGCTCATCGAGCGCAAGAATTGGGGCTTTCGCCGACCACAACTTGGCGAATTCTGCATCTGGACTTGAAGTTTCACGCTTATAAAATGGTGTTAACTCAAGAACTAAAGCCCAACGACCATAAGTTGCGCCGTGTATTCGCTGACTGGGTTATGGAGCAATTGGAAGCTGATCCGGATTTTTGTCGAAAAATCATCTTCAGCGTCGAAGTCAACTTTTGAATGGATGGTTGTGTTAACAAACAAAATTGCCACTATTGGAGCAATCACAATCCAATGCAGATTCAAGAACGACCACTTCATCTCCAAAAGGTTACTGTGTGGTGTGGATTTTGGTATGGTGTAATCATTGGTCCATATTTTTTCCAAGATGAAGATGGAGAAGCTCTGCCAATGGAAAAAGATACCGGGCTCTTATAAGGGACTATTTTGGCCTCAATTGGATGGTATGGATCTCAGAAACATCTGGGTCCAGCAAGATGGTGCCACATGTCATACTGCTCTCGAAACAATCCATCTTTTGAAGGAGTAGTTCAGAGGTTTCATCACTTACCATGGTGATGTTAGATGGCTCCAAAGGTCAGGTGATATAACACCGTTGGATTACTTCTTGTGGAATTAGGTTAAATCTCGCGTTTATGTTAACAAGCCAGAAACAGCAAATGATCTTATGAATAACATCACGCGTGCTATTAGTGAAGTTATACCTAATTTACCTTCTTCTGTCATTGAAAATTGGGCTAACCGTATACGCCCTACCCAACGAACTCGCGGCGGTCACATGATTTATGTTCTCTTCCACACGTAATGGTATTAATTATTTTCCAAAATAAAAAAGAAATAAACCTCTATCATTTATAGAATGTGTTTTATTTAAGTTCAAAGATAGGGCACTCTTGTTGAAAAACCCTATGCATTGAGGATGAGGTATTTAACGCTGTGATAGACTCGGGAGCTACAGCGTCATAATGCAACCTAGAGTTCTATCAACGTATACTCACGAAAGGAGTTAAGATACAATGGCTTGCAGTAAAGAATGTTTACGCCACATTGGCTACAGGACATAAACAAAATAGCATATAGCAACAGGTGGTGCTACCTGTTCAAATAAATCAAGTGCAATTACAGTATATATTTCTGGTAGTACAACATTTGTGACACAAATATTATTCGGCAGTGAATTTTTGTCTGACTTCAGGGCTCACGACAATTATGATAAATTAGAATTAAGTATGAAAACAGCTGATAAAATAACAGTGACTACACAGTTTTTGCAAGCGACAAGGATCGCCCCAAGGCTTACTGACGGAGAATAATAGGTTCATCAGAACCACTTTTTGTACAAGTGGTCCAGCTGGATAATGATGTTTGTCTTGCAAATGTGCAAGTTTATGATTTATGAGGATGAGAATTATGATGAAGGGATAGAATTGTTTTGATAACGGGATGGTCGAATATGCATTTAGGCCTGTCGACTCACCCTCAAGTCACGCTGAGAAATACGTGTACAAAAACCCGACCACTGAGCGCGTTAGCAATCGCATAGAGGCCAAGGTCAATTCCATGGAAGTTCTCTGCGAGCAACATAAGGAAACCTTAATCCAAATACTATGATCGAACAAAAAAGCATTTTCAGGGGAAACCTGTTCGGCAATGGCTTTGTATTCTCATTCGCGATCAAAGAAACCACCGCTGGAAATAATAATGCCGGATCATTCCCTTACAATTACAGAAAGCAGTAAACGACACTATACATAAAAAGTTAGAACAAAAATTTATACAGCCCTCAAACTCGCCTTATATTAAACCCCTCCGCATTATTGTAAAGAGCTCGGTAAAGGCTCGAATTACGCATTATAGAGGCCAATCATTTGAATGCGTTTACTATGCCAGAAAACAACAGGACACAGAGTATAGAATACATCTTAACGGAATTGGAAAAAAATCTGATGTGTTACACTCACATGACTTTCTCTACTCTTGTACAAAATATTTTTACCAACGCTTATTCTCCATATGTTTCATGTTAATCGAGATAAACATTTGCACAAACTACCTTATTGCTAATTTTCTTGTAGGTGTAAGGAGAATATGGTAGGCTTTAAGCGATAGTCAAATGTTTTAAGAGCTGGTGGCTATGTGGAGCATTGCATTCTCTTTGCATGTCCAGGACATAAAAAATAAAGAATTTTTGGAAACATGTCAATGTGTATGTCTTGTGTGTCTGTGTGTCTCTGTGAAGAGCATAACTCAAAAACGAAAAGTCGGATAAACACCAAACTTGGTATTTAGGTTCAATATGTTCCAGGGAGCTACATGAAGGTTTTCAAGAAAATTCCCCCACCCCAAACTACCACTTACATGGAACATTTTTCGAAAAGTTTTATTTTCTCAAAAACGGCTCTAAGGATTTTGATTAAAGTATCATATGTTTAAGACATTTTATGGAAAATAAACTCTATATCCTGAATTTTCTATGGATGTCCTCAAAAGCCCTCTTCATTCTGAACGACCTTTGCATAACTGGTAAACCGCAAGAAATAGACAAAATTTTACTACTTAAAATGTAGATCTCGTTAAAACACACAATATATGTCATATACATTTTTGTTGTTGAGTGAACCATTTTCGAGATTTTGCTTGTTATTCCCTTAAATTTTTCAATACTTATTTTCTCAAATGGGAATTCGTTATTCATTTTTTTTGTCTTGGATATGCAAAGAGTATTAATCTGTGGAAAAGGGAATGGTGCTGCACCTAGCAACCAGCTATTAAGAGATATGTATGTGCTTAAAGGCTACTGTATTTCTATATTGCCCTTGGAAATACAAAACACGGGGAACATAGTATGCCTTAAGCGATAGTCAAATATTTTTAGAACTGGTCGCTATGTGTAAAATGTAATTCTCTTTGCATGTCAAAAGATCGTTTCTGCAAATGTTGATCTCCATTAATATTAAATATATGGAGAATAAGAGTTTCTAAAAATAGTTTGTACAAGAGTAGTGAAAGTCATGTGAGTGTAATACACCAGATTTTTTTTGAGTTGCGCTATCCACACACACACACTCGGACATGTTTCCAAAAATGCTTTATTTGGATTTAGGGGACATCAGAAAATGTATTTGCAGTGGAATCTCGGTATCGAATTTTTGGGTGGGATGCAATACTTTTTCTACCTACTGGGTACGTGTAGAGCAAGTAACAATTCAAGTATATTTCTAGTATCAGTGGACGCCCTGTTATTACATCTGCATCCTGAAACATGTCAGTCTGAGATATTAAATGTTTCTGAGATAATGAGTGACGAGTTTAGAAGAGTTAGCATTGGCAGAGTTAAGACACCATGGAAACCAATCGTGGCGGTCATACTTACAGAAATAGGCTAGGAATACAAAATAAAGCTCTTTAAGCTCGTTATAGTGAACTGGCGCACAGCAGCTGTAAAGACATAACCCTACATAAGCAAGGCCCATCCATATCACACTCTGAACCTGAAACACAATAAAATTGTACTGATATTACAAGCAGAGAAAATGGACCTGGCTTCTTAAATACTTACAAACCCTATAACTACAGCCAAATGAAAATGAAACATAAAAATCCGAATGTGTTACATTCACTACCTCCATCGATTATTAGAGCATACAACATTTGTAATGTAATTTGTATTTGTATGTAGTACTCTTAGGAAATTTTATTATTTTATTTATTTTAATTCACTTAAACCTTAGCAGTAATATCTACATTACACATTTCCTTATATATACAAAGGGAACAACAACAGTCAAATGTTTAACAACTGGACGCTATATATAACTGGCCTAAGATTCCAAACTGTTTCCATAGAATCGCGGAAAACAACTGAATGTTGACAGCACTTTTAAAAAGTGACAATGTTGCACAACTTGAACCATTATTAACGGATATCTCCGAAATGGTTTATGCCAATAAAGAAATAATAATACCCATAAATAAATAAACAAAATAAAAATTATGAATTGCATGCTCTAAGGAAATGTGCATCTTTGTGTAGTACGTTTTCGTCTATCGCTTAACATTTACCATCTATACAAGATTAAATAATCCTATAATACTGTAAGCGGCTTCCCTGACGCTGCACTATTAGCTTTTTAAATTCCAGTGACAAATTAATTAATTTCGCTTACCTCCCACGTTGTCTATAAAACTATTGTACAGTGATGTAAAGCGGTTTTATACAGGATGTATCTTTATTGGTGTCATATATTTGGGGGACGTGTTCCTGATATCAAAACAGTAAAAAAAGTTCATATGTACATGGGTCTGAAAATCAAGTTTCGTTGTTGTAGGTCAAAGAAGATGCATTCCATGAGTGAACAGACAGATATGCACTACACGTATGGCCGTGTAGACGGCAATGCGGCACGATCACGTGAACTTTATGCAGAAAGGTACCCTGACAGGCCGTTACCGTGTGCAAGAACATTTGCACGAATTCACCAACGCTTGAGAGAGAATAGCGCATTTGAGAGGAGTACTAGGGATGTTGGGAGACCAAGAGCGATGCGAGGCATTGAGCTTGAAGAACGAGTTCTTCGTGCTGTGGATGCAGACCCATCACAAAGCACAAGACGTATGGCTGTAAGGGAAAGAGTTAGTCATATGACTGTTTGGAGAATTTTGCATGAAAATCTTCTGTACCCGTATCACCTTCAACGTGTGCAAGGATCCGGACTTTGAGCCAAGAAGACGTTTCTGTCAACGCATGTTACAGCAGTGGGCTGTGTTCATCAATTTCCTATCCTGTATCTTATTCACAGATGAGGCTAATTTTACTCGCGACGGAATCTTCAATTTTCATAACACTCATAACTGGGCATTTGAAAATCCTAATGAAGTACGACAGGGCAACCATCAACAGAGGTTCCCTCTCAACGTTTAGGGGTGGAATCATTCATGATCACCTTTTTGGTCCCTACTTCTTCCCTCCGCGTCTGAATGGACAAACCTATCTCCAGTTTCTCAGAAATGAGTTGCATCACTTAACTGATAATGTGCCTCTGGACATCATCCAACGAATGTGGGTTTTACACGATGGTGCTCCAACTCATTTCAGTATGATATTTCGTAAGCTTTTGAATGATCGATTTCCGCAGAGATTGATTGTGAAGAAGTTATGTTCTTCAAACTTGTAGAGGTGATGAAGTTTGAGTTTTAATTTTATGTTGCACTGCTCACATAATGGAGAGACACTGAAGTTGGTAGATGCTTGGGATGCCACGCTTTGTAGTAGTAGAGATAATGATGCTTGTTGTTAGGTAATGTTACACAATGTTGCGCAATGTAATTTTCACGCAGAAGTTTGAAGATTTTTTTGATTTAATTTGTTGCTTTGTGCGTAGGTTTCAATTAATTAAACTTATGTAATATTATTTAAATCTTCCCCGGCTCCTTCAGTCGAACTATAGAGACATAAGGTCTTGTTCAGGTCGTGGTATGGCAAAAATTAAAGATGTCACAGAATTACTTTTAAATTTCACTTCTTTTTATTTCTTTATACTTGCACATATATAAAACACTGCACTTTATAAACTAAACTGTGAGAAACTTTACACATTCTTAATGTATTTGCTATAAAATCTTGCTCGTGACTTTTCTATTTGCACGCTATCACATCATGTCCACGACTGACTAATTCCACGGGTAAAAACCTTAAAGCTTCGGTATTGCCAGTCTCTTATTGGCTAATTCTAGTCCAATAGAATTTCAGCATTCAAATTAAAGTATTTTATTTACTGTTGATTGGCTAATTCAAAACTGTAAGCGAAACTACGTCACTACCGATCTTTTCATAACTAGTACTTTTCAAAATTCCAGACACATTATTGTCACAAGATTACATTATTATCTCATTATTAACAACCTAAAACATATTATTCTCACAGTTTTTGTACTATTAGAGTATATAAGCATTTACATAACATTAATAAAATATGTTTTTACAATAAAATAAGTATCTGCAATGACTTTATATACAATTTAAATAATAATTATATACATATTGTTTTTCAAGGTGGGCTGTAATTGAATTTAGTTATAAAAAAATAAAATTTAAATTTATTCAGGCATTAAAATACTGCCTCAATTGGTCGAGGGGGACCCAATGCATGGCTTGCTCGATCGCCTAATTTGAATACAATAGATTTCTTCGTCTGCGGACATTTGAAGTCCTTGGTTTATGCGACTCCTGTACCTGATGTTGACATTTTGAGAGGACGTATCCAAACTGGATTTGACCAAATACAGAACACACCAGGAATTTTCAATAGAGTACGCAAGAGCGTGTAACGTGGGCTTACTGCATTCATTGAAACAGGAGGAAGCCACTTCGAGCAATTTTTTTAGCTTTCGATTTTGTGTTGTAACTCTGAAATGAATGATTTTCAGACCCATATTCATATAGACATTTTCACTGTTTTGATGTCGGGAACACGTTCCCCAAATATATGACAGCAATAAAGGTACATCCTGTATTAATTTTAATTTCGTATACAATACATTTTGTTTGTTAACGACGCTGTCAGTTGCCAGGATCATATCAGTGCCGCCGGTGTGCCGGAATTTCGTATCGCAGTTCTTTTACATGCTAATAAATCTACTGACATGGAGCTGTCGCTTTTAAGCACACTTTAAAACCATCGGTCTAGGCCGGGTTTGAACCCGTGACCTTCGGATCAGAAACTAAGCCACTCAGACCGACTTAATTTCTTATAGTCCCGACTACTCCAAATAACGGATGAAAAAATTCCCCGATATTCACGCAAAAGGATGTGAAACATCGGCGGAACGTCCGACTTCCATAACATCCCGCCGACGGTCTCTAAGTTCTGCAAATACTACATGGCCTATAAGTACCCTTTGGCGGTGAAAGATTCCAAGGTCGAAATGGCCTGAGTATGTTTTTAGGTATTTATAGTAGGTTAAATTTTAATACTTCATACCTTCTTTATGGTCCCATAGTTGTTTAATAAGATCTAAGCTGCATAATTCTCACATAATAGAAAACCCTTAACATATACAAGAAATAAAATTCTGCGTTCCCAGGCCACCTTGTTAACCTCTTTGCAAACTGAGAAGGTGTTGTTCTGTTTTTATTATTTTAACTGTTGAAGGTTTTTGAGTTGAAGGAGTTTTGAAGAACATAGTTGCTTTAATTTAACTGCCCCGCGTATGAGTATAATTTGAAGAAATATGGTTTATTACGTAATATGCTGCTACGATGAGGAGCCGATTTTTAAGATGTATTTTTGTTGTTACGTTCCAAGTTTAAAAAATATTAACTTAGTTATTAAACTGCTTCTATAGATAGTATTTATGTTTATGTTTGCCTTGGCTGCGTCAGTCTTACTTTAGAGACATGTTTCTCATAATCAGGGTGTGGTACGACAAGAATGTAGGCTTACACAGATTTTAAGTTTAAATTCACTTCTTTTTATTTATCCTTGACACAAATTAAATACCACTACACTGATATCAAGAGCTGTGAGATTATTTAATTTAAAACTTGTATTTTGTTAACGCGTATATTTAATTTTACGGTTCACACGTAATATTTCTTTAGAGAACACATCTTCCATCCAGTCACTACCAAGGTCTGCCAGCAACTGAACATATTTCAACCGTCCAAAACCCGTAAGCTTCTGTATTTCAAGTCTCTGATTGGCTAATCCTAGTCCAATAGAATACCTGCATTTAATTAAAGCTTTTTCTAGCTGTTGATTGCCTAATTTTAAACTGTCACTAAATTTACATTATCGTTGCTCTAGTCTAGTATTCAAACTCTCAAACTCATTATTGCCTCAAGGTTACCTCATTGTTACCTCATTGTTAGCAACTTTAAACTTATTATTCTCACAGCTCTTACATTATTAAATTACGTAATGCATTCACATAACATTATTAAACATGTTTACAATAATATAAGCATATGCAATGAATGTTACATACATTTTAAAAAATTATTACATATATATTGCTTCAAGGCGGGCTGTTGTTGAAATTATATATTATATAATTCAATTGAAATTATTCATGTGTTAAAAATACTGCCTCAAAACAAACACATAATCTGCGACCATCCAGCAAAATAATCTTCTCGGTTATATAAAATGTCGGTTCACTAATTTCTAATAGCATTTTTCTCTCATATTACAATTATTTAGCATGTACTGCTAACCAACTTGATAACAACATAAACACAAAGGAAATAAAGCAAAACTGTCGGATAAAATTTGACATTGGATTATGGTCGCTATCATTATACACACGTAACACAAACATACACTGCACAACTTTTATTGATTTCAAAACATCATTACACGCAATGAAGAACAAATGACGTGGTGTCTTAGTTATTTTCATGAATACGAGGTAATCCCAAAAATAAGGTCTCCAAAGCGCTGGGATCGCAGGAAAACTGTTTGTGTGGATGTTGGCCATACTGCATTTTTCCTTCCTCCCTCCACTCTCTTCAGAAACCACCGCACATCCCTTAGCGCCCTCAGTCTTGGCTTGGCAGCCAGTTATAATGGAGTTCCCGTTAGCCACTACCGCCAGATGCGAAGTTCGCGCAGTTATTCGCTTTTGAGTGCAAAAGGGGTTAAACCTGTCGAAATTCATCGACAGTTGATGGAAGTGTATGGAGAGTCTTGTATGGATGTCAAAAATGCCGCAAGTGGTGTAGAGAATTTGCAAATGGTCACACGGAAGTTCATGACGAGGAAAAAAGCGGGAGACCGTCCATTTCTGACGAAACAATCGCAAAGGTTGAACAAATCGTGCTTCAAGATCGGCGGATCACTCTCGATGAGCTCTGCATTGTTGTGCGCGAGATGGGTCCCAAGAATGCTGACAGAGGATCACAAAAGGCAACACGCTGAAACTTCCTGCCAATTTCTTCAACGCTATGCAGATGAAAAGGACAACCTCTTGCATTGAATAGTCACGGGTGATGAAACCTGGGCTTTCCACTTCACACCTGAGACCAAACAACAATCACGTGAGTGGCGGCATTCCGGTTCACCCAAGCCGCAAAATTTCAAGAGAACACAGTCTGCCGGTAAAGTCATGGCAACTGTGTTTTGGGACCGAAAGGGGATATTGTTGATTGACTTTATGGATCCTGGGACAACAATAAATGCCGACAGGTATTGTCAGACATTAAAAATACTCAGACGGGCAATTGAGAACCGTAGAAGAGGAATGTTGAGCAAGGGCATAAGCCTTCTCCATGACAATGCTCGCCCCCCACACCGCCCGTCAAACCATGAATCTTCTGCAACAGTTTGGTTGGGAAGCCATCACCCATCCACCCTATAGTCAGGACTTAGCACCCAGTGACTACCACTTGTTTCCCAAGTTGAAAGAACACTTGGCTGGAAGGCGCTTCGGTGACGACGATGAAGTGAAAAATGAGGTCCATCACTTTTTCAAGAGCATGGCGTCAAGCTGGTATGACATGGGCATACAAAAACTGCCACAGCGTCTACAAAAATGCATCGACAGAAATGGCAATTATGTGGAAAAATAGACAAATGTTAAAGCTTCAAACTATGTACCATTTGGTATCAATAAAAGTTTCTTTGTATTTTAAAATAAATTGGAGACCTTACTTTAGGGTCGTATATGGCATATTTTGTTACTTTTGTTCGATATTACTATCAGAAGTCTCATCGCATGCATCTCACCCGTGGCGTCATGGGAACTTTGGTTGCGTTGTCTTTCCGTTATCAACACGATTGAGGACTCCAGACCGCAAGGCATAGCCGAAGGATGTTTTTAGAAGGAGAGGATTGGAGCAGTTTCGCCCAGCGAAGCGACGACAGGGCGTAGCCGAGGATTTGCGCGCCTAACACTCGAATGATTCACCTTGACAGCAATTCCTTCCAAAAGTCACCAAAACCCGCCAAAAATGACTATAAGAACGACTACATAAAAGCGCCACATCCCCGCAGACTGTCACATTTCAATTTCGAGGCGGAAGGATTGAATTTAGGAATTCTTTAACCTACCTGGGAGCGAAGTTGGATAAGGGTCTAACTTTTCGCGAGCACATCCATGACGTCTAGGCCCGGGCGCAGGGGCAACTGCTTCCTTCTACCCGATGCTGAGATCCGGAATGCCTATTTGCTTAAAGTTACACATTTTCCGAGCCCTGATAGTCCCCCTCATGCTGTATACCTGCATGGCCGCAGACAGCTGGCTGCAATGGTTACAACGGCTGCAGAATAGGGAACTCCGGTCCATCTACTCTGTCGGCCACGCCTTCCCCGTGAGACTACTACATGAAGCCTCATCTCTTCCATATGTAGAAGATGAAATTAGGCGCCAAGCTACAAGCTTTTACCTTGTTTACCAAACCACCAGAGTGTCCTGATCAGATCTCTGAGGGATCATAACCCCAGAACTCGCCGTCTTCGGCGTCATCGGGTTCCCCGCATGGCATGCGGCGATACCAGATAACGAAGCAAGAGATGATTGGTCTCCAAATTACAAACCCAGCCAAAATTAATTGAAAATATACATACAGCAGGGTGCAGAAGCGCCGCTGCATCTTAAACAGGCAGCTGTCGAGAAACACTATGCTACCTCCCTTCTTTCTAATCTATCTAAAACAAAACCGCCATCCTAAACCATCATTTCCTACAATAGTCATCCTGCGGTAAAACCCTGTTGAGGGTGGGCAGGCAGCAAAATTCACTCGGGCTGAACCACAGCCTGCCAGCAGTAAGTCGGAGTCGGGAGAGCGGGTTGTCATTTCATTGCCGCCGGAGCAATATCTACTGCACCAAAACGTTCCTCATTGATCAAGAATTACTGTGGATATGAAAAACCCCAATTGGTAAGTTAAAAGCTTCTATTTTCACCATAATTCAATATTAAAGTAATACTGGCAACAGAAACTTCAGTGCACGCGTCTATAGAATTCAAATAAAGGTTAGTCAGAGGTTTTGACACTGTTTCATTACACACATCTGTAGTGTTTGATAAATAGCAATTAAAGAAAGAAATACAACATAGGATTGATGGTCGCCTTTTAAACTCTGTCTTCTGATTGTTGAAGTGCTATATCATGTCCATCTATGGTATATTCCTTGCAATAACATACAACTGTCTTTTGCTTTTATACTCTGCGGAATGCAGCAAGTATGTATTTATATTCTGTGGAATAACAACAACTGTTTTCTTAGCTCCATGGCATTATCAACTAAAAGTCAAGACCTACTTCTATTGAGTTTTTATTTATGGACGCTCCTTAACGACTACGGTTCTGAGCATCCCATTCCATACTGGGCGTGAAAGAACGAAAGTTTTGACCAGAGGCCTCTTTGTTACGCTTGAGGTTCTTTTACGTGACGTAAATCTACGACATGGGACCACCGAACTTTACTTCCCTGCCGAAGGACACCATGCTAAGGGTTTTTAGGCAGAAAAAAAATCAATCGCCCTCCGCCAGTTTGATCCCGCGACCTAGGGAACTAAAGCCTAGCAGGACTTTTTGCAAGCATGTTCTTTTATAGTATCATTGTGTGCGTATTCAAGTACAGGGGCTTTGTAAATCCTGTTTAATATTTTAGTAATTAATGAAATGAAATTATAGGATGATTTATCGCCTCATGTCCGTCAGAACGAATTATTGAGCCGATCAATGGTAAAAGAATTATCAAAATCGGTCTAGTGATTTTTGAGGTTTCCTACATATATACACATGCACACAGACACACACACACACACACACACACACAAAATTTTCCCTCTTTATAATTTTAGTATACATTCCTTCCCACTGAAGAGGACCTCACAGCCTCTTCACAGAAAAGTCAATATACACGTTTTATTTGACATGTAAATACATTTAATATATGGTATTTTAATTAAAATCGTTAGAGCTTTTTCTGAGAAATTCAAAATTTTCGTCAAATGTTCCATGTCAAGGGTAGTTTGGGGTGGGGGAGTTTCCTGAAAATCCTCGTTTCGCATCGTTGGAAGGGCCTAAACTTAAACAGCAAGTTTGGTATTTAACCGACTTCGTTTTTGAGATGTTGTTCACAAACACACACACGGACCACTTTCTAAAAAGTTGTTTTTTTATTCAGCGGTCTTCAAAACACTGAACAGCAGTGAAATCTTGATATCAAATTTTGGGTTGAATACAGTAATTCCTCTGCTTACTGTAGGTACGTAGTAGAGAAGGTAAAAATTAGACGCATAACACAGAGCGGTCCCTCAGCGCTCTGCCGGGAATTACACGGCAGTCTTGTGCGACACGTCTGAATGAACTGAAGGCCACGGGCTCTTCCACTTATCGGACATGTGGCAACAGGCTTCAGTCAGCTGTTATTGCTTCTTGTGTATAGACGCGAGAAGCGTGTGTATTTGTGTGTGATTGAATTATCGATTACTACAACCCAGAAATGGTACTCAAATGTTCGCTTGATCAAAGACTTTTTATGTATGACACGTATGTGAAAACCGACTCATGCAGACAGGTGTGTAGGCAATTTCACGATAAATTTCCTTGTTCCAGTTCCGAGTAGAGAAACAGTTAGATATCTAGTGAATAAAGTGAAGAGAACGGGATCATTTAAGGTTGTAAGCTGTAAAAACAAACGAAGGGTTCTAACGGAAGAAAAACTAAAGGGTTATGGCCGGCTCGATCGCCGCATCTTACTGTGTGTGACTTCTGTGGGGAACTCTCAAAAATGGAGTCTATAGGAATAATCCTCACAACATAGACGATCTTAAAAACAATATAAGAACAGAAATTAGGGAAATTACGCAACAAGAACTTATACGTGTGAATGGTAATTTCATCAGAAGCTGCCAAGAATGTTTATCTGCCGAAGGACACCACCTTCAACACCGAATGTGAAAAAGGTTAGTACTGATTAAATAAAAAGTAATTATGTTTGGTCAATAGGTAATCAATATATCATAATAATCATCATAAATCAGTAATAATATGGTATCAGTATCAATAATCAGAATAATAAACAGATACACTGAATATAGCGCGCGGAACACACATCGCGACTACCGGCCAGATGGCTGAGGGACCGCGCGCGGAACACACATCGCGACTACCGGCCAGATGGCTGAGGGACCGCTCCGTACATTTACAAGGGAATATTTGGTTAAAATTATATAAATAATACGTTTTTACTGTCACGCATTACCACGAGGTACTGTTGTACATGTTCTTGTGTTAGACATCAACTAATGCTTTCCACAAGTCTAATGGAAACTGTGACTGATAGATGTGACAACAGCTCTTGAAAGTGGCCTTATTCTTGTCGCCTCTCTTTGAGGCGAGAGGGGATTTGTGATTTATTGTTAATATGTGTTGATTGAGAAAATACTTCTTTTTTTCACGTGACAGTAACGTGACAGTCATTGGTCAAAATGTTTCCCTACGTTAATTGCTGATACAGGGGAACCCACTTCAGAGAGAAATGCCGAAGCCTTAGCAGTAGCAAACATTCCAACATAAAGGATGTCCAAGTGGTGTCCACCATCTACAGTTTCCTGAATGTAATAGCAAAATTGAAAATATATTTTAAAAACTTAAGTTGATTTTAAACAAGTCAAAAATTGGCATTTATAATTCAAATAGACAGCTAGATCTTAAAAGAGGCAAAATGAAAACGGTTTGTTCATTCCAAATACTTCAAAACACGATTATATGCACTGCCGTTTGTGAAAATTGCAACACTTTCCTGAATAACTCCAAACTTGGTGGAAGTGTAGAAGAGTGTGCAAGCAATAAGTGATTAGGTTTGCAGAAAGATGGAGTGCACGTAGGTCGAACAAAGCCCTCTCGTGGCGGTCCGACAAGTGTTGCGCCCAGTGTAGTAGTGCAGAGCTGTCAAACAAGGTGGAAACAATAAATAGTGCCAGTATGCCTCGTCGACGTCAAACGGAGCCATATCGGCGTGCGAGTGAGTTCGAAGGGCCAGAATGATCGGTCGCCGGGAAGCAGGTTTGTCATACCGTGACATTTCGGCTCGTACAGGGCATGCTGCTACGACAGTGATGCGTGTGTGGAAGTAGTGGATAGATGAAGGTCGTACGCAGCGAATAGTGGGTACTAGACCACGGAACATGACCGCAGCACGGGATGACCGTCATCTTGTCCGCATGACCATAACGACCGTACAGCTTCATCCACAGTGCTGGCTCGACGCTGGAGCACTGCAACAGGTGTGAACTTGCCTGCATCAACGGTTCGTCGCCGTCTGCTGCAGGTTGGACTGGTTGCATGCATGCCATTACGTCGGCTTCCATTGTCCAGAAACCACAAGGTCCTTCGACTGCAATGGACACGTGAACACCGTCACTGGGGTGCTGAGTGGCAAAATGTAGTCTTTTCGGACGAGTCCCGCTTCAACGTGTCCTACAGTGATGGCCACATACGTGTCCGGCAGTACCATGGTGAGCACAACCTGGAGGGTTGCATTGTTGAACGGCATAGCGGACAAACACCAGGTGTGATGGTTTGGGGCGCCATTGGTTACAACAACCGATCTCGCCTCCCACGAATTGAGTGCACTTTAAACAGCAACCGGTACCTAACAGTGGTTGTAGAGCCTGAGGTATTCCCGCGCTTCAGGCATCTCCACAGGCCACATTTCAACAAACAATGCCACATACTGCGAGGAATGTACAAGCCTTCTTCGAAGAGTGACGGGTACCATTACTTCCCTGGCCTACACATGTCGCCCATCGAACATATCTGGGATATGGTTGGTCGGCACGGTCCTCCAGTAACCAGTGTCAGTGATTTGTGGGCTCGAATACAAACTGCTGGAGGGAAATCCCTCAGGAACTTATTCAGAATCTTTTAGATTCAATGTCACGGCGTATAGCAGCTCTAATTGCAGTGCATAGAGGCCACACCAAATACTGAATACTAGGGCTCAAAGGTCATGTATAGATTTGAAAAGTTTATCATTTGTTACTTGTCATGTACCTAACCTGTGGTACTAAATTCATGCGTTTCCTTGTTGGTGTTGTTGCAATTTTCACAAACGACAGTGTATAATATAGTCGAGTGAACGGAAACGTGCCTATGGTGTTTTTCTTTATTTAATGTTGGCAGAAACTCCTTATTTGTGTCCCACAGGGTGAGCCAATATCTTCTTGGTTTTAATTCAACTCCGACACAATTCATTAGGCTATGAACAAAGCTCAGGACTAAGTGAGCGATGAAATGGAAGGAGTACGGAAAATTTTTACCCGAGTGGTTGGAAAGCGTGCTTCCCAACACGAGCCCCTGGATGAGTCAGTCTCGTATTGTTTTGAAGTAAAATTTCTAGCACTCAAACACTAAGGTACGAGCATATGAAGAGCCATGTAAGGGGTGGCAGAGGCTGTTCAGTATTTCATTACCAACATAAACCACTGCGCATTATATTGGCACGATTTCATGCACTCGAGTGTACATAACTTTTGATTTATTACCACCCAAAGAAAAAAAGATTTTCTTCCTAACTTCCGGGTTCTCTTATAACGTCGGGGGAGGATATGAGTGTTTGCGTGTTCATGCCACCCCATTTTAATCCAATTTTGTTGAATGTATCAGGTGAAATTTTTTGTCGTTTATGTCGAACACGGCAGTTTTTAATGACTCTCAGCCAATGGTGAGTTTCAGATCGTGTTCATTAGGTATATGTCTTGGAATGAAAAAAATTAAAAGATGAGTTGATTTAAATTTTCTGTTCAAATCCTTACAAAACAATAGCGATCCCCTTCTCTTTATCATCTATTGGCCTCAGACTCTATGATTCGCCATTTCACATTAATATACACTGTTGTGATTGGTTTCCTAACAATTGTGAATGTTCTGTTATAAAGGAAAGACCTCAAACAAAAATGTAGGAATCATGACAGACCAGTATTTAACAATGGGACAAACAACAGACTTGCTCAGATAAACCACCTGTTACTTTCTTTACCATTTACCTATGGAATGGAATGTGTATCGGAGGGGACTGGGCTCCGATCCAGGGAATGTGATGTTGTACCTACGCCCCACGAGGGAGGGATGAGGTGAGAGCAGGCACTGGGTCGCCGGAACCAAGTGCGGCGGCGCAGCAATGACTGGGTCCTTACATATTCCAGATGGAGACTCCCCGGCAGTCGGGCAGCAGACCAGGGACCTGATACCCTGGAAACCAGCCGAAAACCTAGGAACTGAGTGGCGGAAAGTGAAAAATCGAACCCCGGATCTCGCGAATGTTAGTCGCAGACGTTACCGCGGCGCCATTTCGCTCGGTACCAGGAAGTATTGTATTCTGAACAAAGAATTCAATACCGAGATTTTATCGGAAACACATCTTTTGAAGTTCCCAAAATCCAAAAGGGTATTTTAAATTCGCGTGCGCGCGTACATGCATGCGTGCGTGAGAGAGAGAGAGAGGGAGAGAGATAAAAATACCAAACTTGGTACCGTAAAGCTACTCAACTATGATCTACATTTCTGATTTTTTTTCTTACAGCTTGCCTAATTGAAGTAGATAACTGTTCAACAGTCTTTGTGTTGCAATGCAGGTTGTTGGTTTTAAAGTCTGTTAGTCATAAAGAGTGTAAGGTAAGCATTTTTAAATATATTTTTATGAAACATTTTTGGTGCATGTGGAAAATCCCATACTAAATCAATACTGGACTACAGTTGAAAGACTACTGCAACCACGTGGTAAATGATAGAGGTATGGAACTAAAAGCTTCACATAATAACTGATCAAAATGCAAATGACAACCACTAGATGTCACCAGTGGCTGCATCCAATTTGCTTTGGTTTGAAGGTGTATTTGGACCATGGTTGCGCTTAGGACTATAGTTAGACACTTTTGCGGCATTTAAGTTCAGTATCACCTCGAAATACCCTTCTATATTTTTTATTTTCTAAAAATGGCTCTAACTAAAGGGTCTTTCAACAACAGTGTCCGATATTTAACATGTGATAGTTGCCGCTGTTATCGAGTTACAGCAGTCATTTTTTTCATATGGTTACAGTTGTTATTGACAAATAGTCATGGAACGTTACAGCATTCCGCAACGCGTAGAAATTGTGAAAATGTATTATCAAAATGGATCTGTTCACAAAACCTTTCGTGTATTGCGTGAAGTTTACGGTGTGCATAATCGTCCCTGCGAGAGAACGATTCCGCGTTTGATCGATAAATTTGAAAGAAGTGGTTCTGTCAGCCGATCAAAGAACGCCTGTACGTAATCGGCGTAAGCGCTCCAACGAAAACATACGGCGCGTTCGTGAGAGTGTACGCGAGAACGGAAACAAATCAAAGAATTGGGGCTTTCGCCGACCACAACTTGGCGAATTCTGCATCTGGACTTGAAGTTTCAAGCTTATAAAATGGTGTTAACTCAGGAACTAAAGCCCCTCGACCATAGGTTGCGCCGTGTATTCGCTGACTGTGCTATGGAGCAATTGGAAGCTGACCCGGATTTTGTCGAAAAATCATCTTCAGCGACGAAACCCACTTTTGGATGGATGGTTGTGTTAACAAACAAAATTTCCGCTATTGGAGCAATCACAATCCAATACAGATTCAAGAAAAACCACTTCATCCGCAAAAGGTTACTGTGTGGTGTGGATTTTGGTATGGTGGAATCATTGGTCCATATTTTTTCCAAGATGAAGATGGAGAAGCTCTAACTGGTAATGGAGAAAGATACCGGGCTCTTATAAGGGACTATTTTTGGCCTCAATTGGATGGTATGGATCTCAGAAACTTCTGGGTCCAGCAAGATGTGCTACATGTCATACTGCTCTCGAAACAATCGATCTTTTGAAGGAGAAGTTCAGAGGTTTCATCATTTCCCGTGGTGGTGATATTAACTGGCCCCCGAGGTCATGTGATTTAACGCCATTGTGGGGTTATGTTAAATCTCGAGTTTATGTCAACAAGCCAGAAACAGTAAATGATCTTATGAATAACATCACGCGTGTTATTCGTGAAGTTGGACCTAATTTACGTTCTTCTGTCATTGAAAATTGGGTCAACCGTATACGCGCAACCCAACGAAGTCGCGGCGGTCACTTAACTGATGTTCTCTTCCACACGTAATGACATTAATTATGTTACAAAATAAAAAAAGAAATAAACCTCTATCATTTATAGAACGTGTTTTATTTAAGTTCAAAATTGGACACTCTTGTTGAAAGACCCTATATTTTGACTAAAATACCATACGTTTAAGAACTTTTCATAGTAAATAAAATGTTCTGGGAGTAGCCTGTGAAGTCCTCTTCATTCGGAAGGGATCTTTCGTAATTTTGTACCACTGGTAAACTATATGATATATACAAAAACATACTACACAAAAGTATGCTATTTTAAAGCACACAATTAAATTCAAATAACGTTTTGTGGCATCAGCCATTTCCGAGATATTCGTTAGTATTGGTTTGTACTTTTCAATACTTTCTCCTGCCGCTATTCAGTTGTTTCTCGGGATGTTATGGAAAGAGCACAGAATTTCGCGCCAGCATATAGCGAGCCGCTTTTAAACATCTTGATTATCGATTCGGTTTCCTCTATGCCCCTTGTACCTAAGAAAATGTGAAATGGAACTATTTCTGTAAATCGCTTATCTCGATTAACAAGAAGTGAATACAAAAGTTAGCTTTGTAAGGATACTTTGCAGAAGCTGTATAAAAATAAACGAAGAGAGTACAGAAAGTCATGTTAATGTAACACGTCGTAATTTTTACTTTCTCTACCACGTATAGTCTGTAGGGGAAGTATTGCATTCCACCCAAAAATTCGGTACCGAGATTTCGTCAGAAATACCTACATGTTTTGAAGCCCGCTGAATCCAAATAAAGATTTTTGGAAACGTGTCTGTGTGTGTGTCTGTCTGTCTTTGAGGCTGTGTTCAGCATAACTCAAAAACGAAAAGTCGGATAAAAACCAAACTTATAGGTTCAATACCTTCCAAAGATGCGAAACGTAGATTTTCAACAATACCCCCCCCGCCCTTTTAAGGAATATTTTTTGACATTTCTTATTTTCTAAGAGATGGCTCTAAGATTTTGATTAAAATACCATATACTAAAGATATTTACATGACATAAAACGTGTATTTTGAATTTACGGGGAACAGCCTGTAAAGTCCTCTTCATTTGGAGGGAATTTTGTATAATCCTGTATAACTGGTAAACGTTAAGCGACAGACGAAGACAACTACACAAAAACTTTATATCCCTTTCAAACACACATTTATTTCAAATAAGTTTTTTGTGATGTAAGCCGTTTCTGAGATATCCGTTATTAAATATTCGAATTGTTCATTTCTTGATCATTCACTTAAGTCCTTTCAACATTCGTGATGTCATGGAAACAGTATGGAATTTTAAGGCCAGCATATAGCGTCCTGTTGTTAAACATTTGACTATCGCTGTTCTCTTTGTATCTATAACGAAATGTGTAATGTAGCTATTTCTGTAAAGGTTTACTTGGATTAAAATGTAGTAGATAGAAAATAAACACGAGTAAGAATAATTAATGTGTGTACCCACTAAAAATGACAGAGGATAGAGAAGGTCATGTGAATGTATCACATCGGATTTTTAAATCAACGATATTATGCTTATTTAGGCATTTATTTGGAGCCACTGTGGACATGACATTATCCATTAAGCACTAATTTGATTACGCCTTTAACTTAAAGGAATACATAAACCATTCATTTTATTTTATTTGAAAGATAACATTTCGGGAAGAACTGCATGCATGTGACTACACAAGGAGGGGCTTGAGTATAGAGTTCAAACCAAAAATAACACATGGCAGTTACGTGGTGTCATGTCCACATCACATACCTAATTCTAAATTAGAAAAGAGGTTTGTTTTCTTGAAAAGTACAGCAAACGTTTGTCTTATGCAGATCGCGTGGGAGGTCTGAACTGCTGTAGAATTTATTTCATAGGTTTTAACAATAACGATTCTTAACTATATTTGTATTTTGTTTATAACACGAGTTTAAACTGTACATAACCCCAAATATAACTTCTGTGACCTGTATGCCCCAGTGACATATCGCAGTGCTAAATTGTTAAAATAGTTACTTACCAAGGTCAGCGCTCCTATAATATATGTGACGCTACGTGAAATCCATCCCATGGTGGAGCATTGCCGTGCAATAGACGAATTTCTGCACCTTCAGCTAAAGATAAAACATTATAGCTTTCTGCAGATCATGACCTACTGTGTTATCATCGTCAGATCCCTGTGTTTTTATGTCTCTGAAAAATATCATCGCTTCCTTTAGACTGATCGGGGGAGGCATTGCTCAACCAAATGCAAACTGTATCGACAAATGCTTCTCCAGCGTGTCTACTGCCTTGAAGGTTTAAAATGCAGCAAATTTCCAGTACAAGCCCTGACAAAATTCTAGTGCTGCATCGAGTCATATTGTAGTAAAAGTTCAGCAGTATTCAAATGAGTGTTGTACCTACCTTAACATCTTTAAGGTTTTTATTAGTTTTGACAATATTCCAGCACTGCATCGAGTCATATTGTAGTAAAACTGCAGCAGTATTCAAATGAGTGTTGTACCTACCTTAACATCTTTAAGGTTTTTATTAGTTTTGACAATATTCCAGTATTGCATCGAGTCATATTGTAGTAAAACTGCAGCAGTATTCAAATGAGTGTTGTACCTACCTTAACATCTTTAAGGTTTTTATTAGTTTTGACAAAATTCCAGCACTGCATCGTGTCATATTGTAGTAAAACTGCAGCAGTATTCAAATGAGTGTTGTACCTACCTTAACATCTTTAAGGTTTTTATTAGTTTTGACAAAATTCCAGCACTGCATCGTGCCATATTGTAGTAAAACTGCAGCAGTATTAAAATGAGTGTTGTACCTACCTTAACATCTTTAAGGTTTTTATTAGTTTTGACAAAATTCCAGCACTGCATCGTGTCATATTGGAGTAAAACTGCAGCAGTATTAAAATGAGTGTTGTACCTACCTTAACATCTTTAAGGTTTTTATTAGTTTTGACAAAATTCCAGCACTGCATCGTGTCATATTGGAGTAAAACTGCAGCAGTATTAAAATGAGTGTTGTACCTAACTTAACATCTTTGCTGTTTTTATTAGTTTTGACAAAATTCCAGTACTGCATCGAGTTATATTGCAGTAAAAATGTAGCAGTATTCAAATGAGTGTTGTACCTACCTTAACATCTTTAAGGTTTTTATTAGTTTTGACAAAATTCCAGCACTGCATCCTGTCATATTGTAGTAAAACTGCAGCAGTATTAAAATGAGTGTTGTACCTAACTTAACATCTTTGCTGTTTTTATTAGTTTTGACAAAATTCCAGTACTGCATCGAGTTATATTGCAGTAAAAATGTAGCGGTATTCAAACGTGTGTTGTGGCTAACTTAACATCTTTCCTGTTTTTATTAGTTTTGACAAAATTTCAGTACTACATCGAGTCACATTGCAGTAAAGATACAGCAATATTCAAACGCGTTTTGTCCTACCTTAACATTTTTTCTGTTTTTATTAGTTTTGACAAAATTTCAGTACTGCATCGAGTTAATTGCAGTAAAAATGCAGGACTATTCAAACGCGTTTTGTGCCTACCTTAACATTTTTTCTGTTTTTATTAGTTTTGACAAAATTTCAGTACTGCATCGAGTTATATTGCGGTAAAAATGTAGCAATATTCAAACGTGTGTTGTGGCTAACTTAACATCTTTCCTGTTTTTATTAGTTTTGACAAAATTTCAGTACTGCATCGAGTTATATTGCAGTAGAAATGCAGCAATATTCAAACGTGTGTTGTGGCTACCTTAACACCTTTACGGCTTTTATTAGTTTTTGCAGCCGTAATATGGAGTTGTGTTTAGTAGAAACTGCCTTGCCGTATCCTGCAGGTTGGCTTTTGAAATCTGGAATGATGGTTAAATTAAATTTACTCTCTGCAGTTTTTATGAAATTATTGTACATGATCTAGAATGTTTTGTTATGCTGATTTCTCCCCATTACCTCTTAGAACTGTAATTTCATAAACCCCCTGGCTAGTCATAATAATGTACAAAACATTCACTGATATTCATAGAAATGGTCAAGCAATATCAACAGATTTTGTATTTACCTTAGCCTCCCTCACGCCCTCCCCTGCAACAATCTTCAGAATTCTGGTATTGTTGTATAGCCTGTAAAAAAGGGGTATGTGTGAAACATTGTCCAAGCGTTTAAGTTATTTTTACTTAAGATGAAAAATTATGAAACAATGGATATCATGCAAAACGATAACATTAAAAAAATACTTATTTGATTAATAAGATGTTCCAAGAACCTATCACCTGAAAATTTAATCTGAAATAAATAAAAGAATATATGGGTATTTTATCTAATTTTTCCAGTATGTAATCACAAATCCTAGTATAATTTCAGTATATCCAGTATGTGAAACAAATTCAGGTATATTTCCAGTAGCAGTACGCATCCTGATCTCAAACACGTATATAAAAAGTGCAGCGGTTTCCTAGACGGTTGGTTCTTAAAATTGAACATTTCCTTACATTTGTATCGGTCTCAATATAATTTCAAATATGCCAAGAAATGTTATTCAAATAGTTCACTCAGAAATCGTTATATACTGGGTGCGGAAAAACAATATTCAGAAAACTGTAGAGACAAAGGCAGCACCAAAATTAGCATTTTGAGGTTAGGAACCACTACGTTTTGTTGTCTCGTTCTCCTTTTTACCGCTCTACATGCATCAACATTAAACCAGAGTCTATTGTGAAACCCGTTTGTGGCATGTCAGATGTAAACAAAACGCAATCAGTCACTGTGGTCACTAGGTGTGTCTGATGTGAAGCCTACTGGATGATACGGTAATGCAGTACAGTACGGTTAGTTTCTCATTGTACGCCATTACTCGTTAGTTAAGACTTGTTGTGTGGGTTACATTTCATTTTGATGTTTCATAAAGTCACATTTCAGTTATGTTCATGTTATACTGCATCTCTGACCCCATACTCCTAACCTCAAAATGTTTAGTTTGGTATTGCCTTTCTACTCTATAATTTTCTGTACATTGTTTTTCTATACACTTCGTGTCTGCAGCATTCCTGAGTAGTTTCATGCTTACAAACGGACGAACAAAGCGACACCAGTAGGCGCTTTACAGTACTAAACAGAGCTGAAAATTGAGGCAGTGTTTTTAACACTTAAATGATTTCAGTCTAATTATATAATATATATAATTCAATAACAGCCCGCCTTAAAGCAATATGTGTGTGTAAGAATATATAAAAAGTGTATATTACAGTCATTGTATATGTTTATATTATTGTATACATGATCAATGATGTTATGGGAATGTATTACGTAATTTAATAATGTAGGACCTGTGAGAATAATAGGTTAAAAGTTGCTAACAATGAGGTAACCTTGAGGCAATAATGAGTAAGAAAGTTTAAGAATGCTACTAGTCATTCTTGGAGGAACAATAATGTAATTTTAGTGACAGTTTATAAAATAGCCAATCAACAACCAGAAAAAGGCTTAAGTTAAATAAAAGTATTCTATTGGATTATGAATACCCAATCAGAGACTTGAAATACAGAAATTTACAAACTTAGGCGGTAGAAATAAAGTCAGTTGCTTGTAGACGGCGCTCATAACTGGACGTGTTGTTGTAGACAGTGTTCCTAACAGGACGCGAGATGTGTCCTCGAGAAATTTAATACGTATTCGTGCGAGACAAAAATAGTTTACGTGTTGAAAAAGTGCAAGTAATTAATAAAAGAATCTCACTGCTCTCTCTCTCTCTCTCTCTCTCTCTCTATATATATATATATATATATATATATATATATATATATATCAGTGAACTGTTATTTTAATCGTTTAAAGAATTAATAAAAAGGATTGAATTACAAATTATAATATGTGTAAGCCTAGATTCTTCAGCCGCAACACGCCTTGTTAAGATATTCATGTCTCTAACAATAATACTGAAGCAGCCGAGGTAAACATAAATATATAATATTTAAAGAAACAGTTAAATTACAAAAATTTAATATTTTTTTTACATTTGGGACAAAGGCTACCGGGAACCATACGTGCGGTCGCAACTACTTCAAGTTCGGCTCCCGAACAGTCGAAAAAATAATACACCTTCTTCAAACTTGCATTCCATACGTGAAGCAAAAAACCTTCTTCAAATTGGCTCCCAAAATGTGGGGCAAATAATAATACAACAACCTACTTCAAAATATTCAAACCCTTCTCAGAACCAAATTCTGGCTGCGCGATTGAGTATAGTATGTTTCGTTTGTTTTTTCTGTTTACTAAAATATATGAATTATTGCGACTACATTTTATAATGAACACTGTAATTACGCTTGTGCCTGTTACATTCATGATAAATAAATTGTGTAAATTGATTGTATATGAGCACTCTAGCATTTTATGTTGCACATGTTATATGCCCTGCCCTTTAGAGTAATTTTTTAACGCCTCGTTGCAGCGGAATTTTCCACACAGGTTCTGCAAAAGAAACGTAATGTGCAGTCTCTGGTTTGACATGTAATTTACATGTCTCTGTTAAATACATGTGTAAATTTAGACGGGCGTATTGATAAAATGCCTTTCTTACAACCTAGGCCACTAAACGGCAATGAAAAAAAGCTTTAGATGTGCATAGCACTTTTACGTGCTGTAATATGGGCTTCCGAGATTTTAAAAACAAAAACGCGGGACACTTTAAAAATGTAAATAAAGATACTATAAGTCGGTCTATTTACCCTTAAATGACATTACCAATCGTAGCACTGGTAGAAGGTAAAGATGTTTCCTTTCCTCGGTTTTGGTGAACGGCATTTTGTAGATCCATCGTATCATAGCCAACATTTTACGTTTTTTCAAAACGAAGTAAAAGAGTTAAAATTACTGATTTCACTTTAATATAACTTGCTGAAGTCCATTTACTTGAAACCCTGCTAGTGAGCCACAAAAGCGAATGTCTGTTTTAACCGCCAGCACCATTTGGCTGTCACCCGTACACGGGGGGGGGGGGGGGGGGGGCAATACGAATTAATCCGCTTGACACTCGCAAATTCTGCTTCTGTGTGTTTCTTGGTATTATTATAATTTTTATCGCCACAGTGGACTGAAAATATAGACTTACAAGTAACAAAAACTTTTGTCATTTTCAACGTTAGTAACAAGAGGAAATTGGTGTTTTAAAACTTCCGAAAGCACGCATATTCGCTTCGGTGGTATCTCCGGTTCCTATAATACGCAACACAACACATTATCGACTACCCCTCCTTTAATTCAATCATGTACTGCTATAACTAAAATAGTTGATTGTCTAGGCGGCAAACTCAGTGTCGCCAATAAGGCGACACTCACATGACTTTCTCTACTCTTGTACAAACTATTTTTACAAACGCTTATTCTCCATCTACTTCATGTTAATCGAAGTAGTATATTGGGGCTTCTATATCAATTTATGGCTTTTTAATTGGCTTAATTGATTTAAATTGGTCTTTCATGGAAGCCCGACCTAAAGCACATGGGGTTTCTGTATCAATTTATGGCTTTTTAATTGGTTCACTTGATCTTTCATGGAAGCCCGACCTAAAGCACATGGGGTTTCTGTATCAATTTATGGCTTTTTAATTGGTTCACTTGGTCTTTCATGTAAGCCCGACCTAAAGCACATGGGGTTTCTGTATCAATTTATGGCTTTTTAATTGGTTCACTTGGTTCACTTGGTCTTTCATGTAAGCCCGACCTAAAGCACATGAGTCTTCTATATCAATTTATGGCTTTTTAATTGGTTCGCTTGGTTCAATTGGTCTTTCAGGCAAAGGGGACCTATAGTGCATGAGTCTTCTGGATATATTAATGGTTACTGCTGGAGTTGGTAATTGCGAGGGTCGCTTACATGTCCACGTGGTGTCATTTACTTGAAGCATTTAAAGGCACTCTCCTCCTCGGCTTTGGGTGAGGGAGGTAATCAAAATAATGTATGCATTTCCAGTAAGCTATGAGACATGATTCACCCCTATAAAGTACACAGCGTCAATTCTAAACATATACATCAAATAAAAAATACAAGTTTAAATTTTTGTGGCGAACGCTCCTAACAACTGTAGATGTTTAAAAAAATCGAAAGGTTTAATTTTCACCATCCTACCGCGAGTTGTTGCTTTCTACGACATGAATAACATGCTACTTAAAAGCGTGTATGTATACAGCGAGGTCTCCCTACACGTCAGTTTAAAAGACAATCGCCTGAGTATTCTGTCGCGACCCCTCTGTCTCCCCTTCTGTATACAATTTAGCGGCTATCGACTCACCCTTCGCATAAGCGGGGGAATCTATTCACGGTATTGATTTTTTCCCTCTCATATAAGGGCTCCCACACCATTGTAAAAGTTCGCTTTATCTACGCTAGATGCCAAAAGGTTACAGAACTAACATTTCTAATTCATATCTGGCACTATAGGGGCCGACAGAATCCGATTCGCTATTGATTTTTTCATTAAAACTACATGAGATTCAAACACATTAGCTAATTACAGTGTTACAAGCTGTATGTACAGTGAAATAAAAACGAATCGCATTTAAAAAAAATTCTCATATGTTACACTCACATGACTTTCTCTACTCTTGTACAAACTTTTTCTTACAAATGCTTATTCTGCTTGATTTTACTAGCTGCACTAGGAATACGGTAGGCTTTAAGCATTAGTCAAATATTTTAAGAGCGGTTGCCAAGTGATGCAATCCATTCTCTTTACATGCCTAAGACATAAAAAAATGAATAACGAATTCGAGAAAAAATATAATTATTGGGGAATTTAAGGGAATAACAAGCAATATCTCGAAAATAGTTCTCAATAAAACAGGGGGCCTCAAAACATAAATATCCGGTGAAATCTCGGTATCGAATTTTCGAGTGGAATACAATACTTCCCTTACTTACTCTACATAGTAGAGAAATTTAAAATACTTAGTTATAACAACGGGAAAGATGTCTTATATCTTTTTTCCCACGAGGTGTATGATTCATACAAGGTAATTGAACAATGTCTTGTTATTTAATTAACAGTACACCAAAAGGCAGACCATCTTTTACAGAATAACTTAAGTCATTTCCGGAACACGTGTATGCTTTTTAGAAAGAAATATCTAAATGATACCTTCATTCTAATGTAGGTTCAAAGGCATTAGTGGATTGATCATTTCCTGCATTATTTCAACAAGAGCACATAAAAAATATATTACGTAAAGATGATTCAGCGTTCGATTTCATACTGAACTAAAGCTTGAAACAAATATTCAGTTTTCAGAACGCTAAAGTACGATTGAAAAGGAATATATACGTTAAATCAACTTCCATTTCCACGTAACGGATTACGACAAAACTAGAAGAGAAAGACAAAAGTAGACTAGAAAATGAGAAAGCAAGCGCAAATAGTAGTAGTTATTTGGGGACTTTAGCTACTTTCAACTGCAACTTATTTTAACTCAAGCAACCTTAAGACAGGTCTTCTATTAGCTAATTTTATAATTAAATAAAACAATTAATGTTTGAAAATACTTCATTAACATACTAATTAACAAAAATTAACTTAACTCTGAATTTTTCGTTGAAACTCTGTAATCTGCTATAAAATAGCTTGCATAATATATAAAAAATACTCTTACGACATACAAAAAGCTTAACATACTTAAAGCTTAACCTCGAATGTCAACAACTGAAAAAAAAAATTGAAAAGCGGTAATATGCCAGAAAATGGAGTATAGAATATAGGGAAATTATCCTTTTCTTCATTCATCAAGTTTACATGCCTAAATGACTATTTCCAGACAAGACGCCAGTGAAGAAGAAATACCAGTTCAGCGCCTGCGCTGGCATTATTATCTACTTACTGGGAGGTATATCAACGGTCTCCACTTCAACTCCAGACATGGTCAAACTTTAATGTTTAAAACACTTCTGAGCTATGGCACTTAGACATGCTTGACAAGTGCATTAAATTTTACAGCACTAATTGGAATGTTCCGAATAACTAGGCAAGTGTCCCTATGATTTGTATCTCGGAATGGTAAAACATAAATGTTTAACTGCTAAACAACTGTGATACTCGCGTGGGATAATAATAATCCTACAGCATTATATGGATATATTGGAGGGGGTTCTCAGGTATACGAGATCCAGATCGAGTTTTATCTTCGTTCTTTCTCTCTTTCTTGATGTACATACATACATACAGACATATCCACACACATACAGACATACACACAGCCAAACACCTCCCCAAAACACACTGCCAGGTACGAAGACTTACGAATATATCTGAACATACACATACATACCGACTCATTCACGCAGATAAATACTCACAAACAAGCAGACTCAGAGATACTCACACACAAATCAAAACAAGCAGACTCAGAGATATACATACACACACATATACTTCCAAACATCAGGAATGAGCGAAGACCTTCGAGCACACTCGAATACATGTACAGGCAATATACACACAGGAACATACCAAACACCAACAGAGAGAGACGCTCTTACCTATAAGCATGGGGGGGCTCTGTTATAATATAGCTTCATATATGAGAGGCTCTGTCCTTAGATGATTGTATTGATTAATGTAGCGTTGAAGATGACGGGAATTGCGGGATTAGGGAGCTATGGTATTAATGGAGTTATGTGGTGGCGGTGGCGAATGTATAGAGTTACGGTGCTGATGGAGGCACGCGATGGTCATGGACGTAAAGTTAATGTACTTGTAAGTGTGAAGGATTATTTGTGATGGTGGTGATAGGAGGCGATGAGGATGGTTATATTGTCGGGAAGGCTTTTGGAAATGATGGCGGTGATGAGAGGTGGTGTTCATTGTTTCGCTGATGCTGATTCTTTTTTTGTGTGTAGAAGGGCACACATTCATTACGAAGAAATACACTAACACTGTAAAACAAACCGAATTGTTGCGAGTAGCACAAAACTTTTATCAGTGTATAAAATGGTTTCAATGTCCTTACAACATCTTAGAATACTTATAAAGCTGCAAACGGTATCGAATTCCTTTTAAAGTGTTCAAAGTTCTCGATTTACGAGAACATTTAAGTGATGCATGGATCCAATGAAGCTAGGACAGGCTCTCCATTCAGCATATAAGAGACTTCACCTAGATTAGGCTAGGAGCGGTAAAGCCAAGATAGCGTATATTGTGTAAAGCCACTTTAGGTTAGACTGGTTGAGGTCATGATAGGGGTCACAGATAATTAGAGGACGGGCTAGTTTATAGCTTTAAGTTATGATCGCTTGAATAGATGATGGGCTACTGACTAAGATTGAGACACGTTAACATGCACGTCATCGAGCTAGGCTAGCTAATAGCAGCCTGGACGTGAATCCTGCTTATACTATCTTAGGATAGGTTAGGATATTCAGTGCTAGCTAAGGACTGGCTTGTTGGACAGATTATAAGAAATGGTATCATATTAGGCTAGATAATTACTGGGCAGAATACATAACGCTAGGATAGTCTGGCAACAGGTAGAGTTAGGCTCGCACGATTGTCCGAGTTTGAAGAACAGGCTAGCATAGAATGTCTTAGGAATGGATTCGTCATGATTGTTATGGTTGGCTGCGTTTCACGGTTAAGTTATTTACGTTAGTGGTTACGTTTACTGGTTACGTTGGTTACGTTTAGTGGTTACGTTGGTTAAGTTTAGTGGTTACCCTGGTTACGTTTAGTGGTTACGTTGGTTACGTTTAGTGGTTACGTTGGTTACGTTTAGTGGTTACGTTGGTTACGTTTACTGGTTACGTTGGTTACGTTGGTTACGTTTAGTGGTTACGTTGGTTACGTTTACTGGTTACGTTGGTTACGTTTAATGGTTACGTTGGTTACGTTTACTGGTTACGTTGGTTACGTTTTCTGGTTACGTTGGTTACGTTTACTGGTTACGTTGGTTACGTTTACTGGTTACGTTGGTTACGTTTTGGCTAGGTTGGACGATGCAAAAGATAGATAATGAAAGGATCTTTCAGAGCAGGTAAGGCAGGGATAGATTGGCTTAGGTTGGTCGCTTGTGGCTAGGTTAGACTACTCCAAAATACCTAAAACTAACCAATTCAGGGATTGTGCCTATCGGTCTCACATGTTAACTACTTAACATATAGAAGCTTACAAAATTTAGAAAAAAGGACTGAAAGTATATATATTTATTCTAATAATGGATAAGAAATGCTCATAAAGTATCAAAATCAGTGGAAAATACATTAACTCTTGAAATTAGAATAAATACTTGCTTTAATGCACTGACTTACAAATGAAATTCCACTCTCCATATTACAATAGCATCCTAAAAGCATGTCACAATACCTCATTCACATCTTAAAATACACTGAAAGAGGCTCAAATTCTCTTACCAGAAACTTTGAAAATAGCTGCAGCGCGCCTAAAGAACCCTCAGAATACTGTAAAGATCTGAGGCAATATCATGAACATAACAGCTCCTACTTATAAAACCGTTCATAATTTTCCAAAAACCTGTGTCTAATAGCTCATAAACGCCAGCTAAATGCTCTACAGTTCCTATTCCAGTGGCTAAAATGCAAGCAAACATTTCTAAAAATACACTACAATGCCTGTTACAGGATGAAAAATATATTCGAAATACCTACATCAATCCCTCCGTCTGTATTTTGAAAGATACTTTAAAAAACATCATAAAGCATATTCAAAATGTTCTGAAAATCTTAAAAAAAATGCATCAATATCCTGAAAATGAATGCTACTACTTTAAGAAACATCTAAAATTCCCATTCAAGTATATCGGGATGTCCTTAAAGCCTGTACTCATATCTAATTCCATAGACTAGAATACCTTTAAAGAGTCACAAACACTCCTAGCACGAGCTTTGAAAACGTCTTGAAAATTGTCACAATACCTTAAAAGAGCATAAAATGGCTCCACATAATCTAAAAAACCCAGTAATTCTAAAAGCCCTTCAGGACACTCTAATGACATAAAAATACACGCTACACTTCTAAAAAGCCATTCAGGATCAGAACCATAAACAATACACATAAAAGTGTCAAGAGCATCTAAATACACTGTAAAATACGTCAAAATGCTAAAAAAGACCCTTAACGATAGCATGAAATACATGGCGTAATTTCTAAAACCCTCGCACATAAATAGTTCACTGACAATACCATGAAGATAACTGCACCTCACTGTAAAAGAGTATCCTAGTGACCTATACAATACAGCTAAAATACCTGCCACTATTTATAAAACCCATCAGCATACTCCAAAGACTTGGACTGACCTAATTAAAATACATTCTCTTGTCTATAGAACCATCAGACTAGGCTTAAATGCTCAAAATATATGTATTAAACCTAAAATACACAAAGGATAAAATCTAAACATCAGGCTTTATTATGAATAGGGGCAGAGGCTAGAAAGGCAAATCAAAAGAAACACTTAAGTCAATGGTGAAAATATCTTTATTGAGAATTATTATTATTTGATTTTACATTAAGCAAACACTAGAGCATTGAACAGAAGCAAACAAAATTTTAACACACTCGTTTCATTCAAATGTGAAAGCTCTTTATTATACAGAGTTCAGTCTCAATCATGCTATAATCCCAGTGCTCTTCAATACTAGGATGATCTTATTAATCTCAATAGAAAAGTCGTTTTTACCAGCTTCATGCGACATCATTAACAGTCTTAGTTGGTGTACTAAGTCATTAGGATCTGTACAGGGATATAAAATCTCAATATTCGCCTTGGATACATCACCCACACTGGACGAGTTAACACTAAAATGTTTATTTTCACACAGGTGATTATTCAGAGTTTCATCATCCAAAGACACTGCTCTTCTCACATCTAACATCCCTGGTCTTGAAGAGATTTCAGTAGCACTCAGGGGTGATCCAAGCGCTTCACAGCTTAACTCTAACATCCCTGGCCTTGAATAGATTTCAGCATCACTTACGGGAGTTCTAAGTATTGCACACTTCAATGATTCATTACTACATCTTTGCCGGTGTTGTTTAAGTCTTGAAATAGATCTGTTTTTTAAAATCCTACTGCACATACGACACTTGACAGAACGACTCTTCTCATGGGTAATATAGGAAAAATGAAGCTTTTCGTAAGCTGGCTGTATTTGAATGTCAATATGGGAATCCATGCTTGTTCTAGAATATCATATACTGTATATGATTTCGAAGCTGCAGCCGCATATGTCATCAGGAGACTGTAGAATTATTTGCTTATTTCCTAATTTTATCGGTAATCTCACATCATTGATAACCATAAACCTTACAGTCAAGTTATATAAGAAACGGGACTATGACAGAATTCCACATTAATTGCAGCTACTCCATTAATTACGTAAGCTCACCATGCATGAAATGAAGTCTACCCTTACTTGTAATATTGGAGGATATATGACGCAACCTCATTGAATATGTTAGCACTCGAATATGCAATGTTTCAAGACTAGAAGGTCACCCATACAGATCTTCCTATGAAGAACCATACTACAGGGAAAGTGAGCAGTACACAAGTTGAAGATTTCAAGACATGCTGAGGTCCCTAACGTTTCCAGGTTATAACATCTCACTTTACAAGTCCCCCCTGTAACGACTCATTCCACATAGCAAGAGGAGAGGAGAGTCAACGAGGATCAACCGAGCATTTTGTGAAGTCCTTAAATGTAATAAGATAATACCATATACCTACCAAAGTAACCAAAATATTCCCATACCTTGTAAATGTAACCAATATATTTCCATACCTTCTAATGTAGTCAAAGTATTTCCATACCTTCTAATGTAACCAATATATTTCCATAACTTCTAATGTAGTCAAAGTATTTCCATACCTTCTAATGTAGTCAAAGTATTTCCATACCTTCTAAATGCTTGGTTGATCCTCGTTGACTCTCCTCTCCTCTTGCTATGTGGAATGAGTCGTTACAGGGGGGACTTGTAAAGTGAGATGTTATAACCTGGAAACGTTAGGGACCTCAGCATGTCTTGAAATCTTCAACTTGTGTACTGCTCACTTTCCCTGTAGTATGGTTCTTCATAGGAAGATCTGTATGGGTGACCTTCTAGTCTTGAAACATTGCATATTCGAGTGCTAACATATTCAATGAGGTTGCGTCATATATCCTCCAATATTACAAGTAAGGGTAGACTTCATTTCATGCATGGTGAGCTTACGTAATTAATGGAGTAGCTGCAATTAATGTGGAATTCTGTCATAGTCCCGTTTCTTATATAACTTGACTGTAAGGTTTATGGTTATCAATGATGTGAGATTACCGATAAAATTAGGAAATAAGCAAATAATTCTACAGTCTCCTGATGACATATGCGGCTGCAGCTTCGAAATCATATACAGTATATGATATTCTAGAACAAGCATGGATTCCCTTATTGACATTCAAATACAGCCAGCTTACGAAAAGCTTCATTTTTCCTATATTACCCATGAGAAGAGTCGTTCTGTCAAGTGTCGTATGTGCAGTAGGATTTTAAAAAACAGATCTATTTCAAGACTTAAACAACACCGGCAAAGAAGTAGTAATGAATCCTTGAAGTGTGCAATACTTAGAACTCCCGTAAGTGATGCTGAAATCTATTCAAGGCCAGGGATGTTAGAGTTAAGCTGTGAAGCGCTTGGATCACCCCTGAGTGCTACTGAAATCTCTTCAAGACCAGGGATGTTAGATGTGAGAAGAGCAGTGTCTTTGGATGATGAAACTCTGAATAATCACCTGAGTGAAAATAAACCTTTTAGTGTTAACTCGTCCAGTGTGGGTGATGTATCCAAGGCGAATATTGAGATTTTATATCCCTGTACAGATCCTAATGACTTAGTACACCAACTAAGACTGTTAATGATGTCGCATGAAGCTGGTAAAAACGACTTTTCTATTGAGATTAATAAGATCATCCTAGTATTGAAGAGCACTGGGATTATAGCATGATTGAGACTGAACTCTGTATAATAAAGAGCTTTCACATTTGAATGAAATGAGTGTGTTAAAATTTTGTTTGCTTCTGTTCAATGCTCTAGTGTTTGCTTAATGTAAAATCAAATAATAATAATTCTCAATAAAGATATTTTCACCATTGACTTAAGTGTTTCTTTTGATTTGCCTTTCTAGCCTCTGCCCCTATTCATAATAAAGCCTGATGTTTAGATTTTATCCTTTGGTATTTTAGGTTTAATACATATATTTTGAGCATTTAAGCCTAGTCTGATGGTTCTATAGACAAGAGAATGTATTTTAATTAGGTCAGTCCAAGTCTTTGGAGTATGCTGATGGGTTTTATAAATAGTGGCAGGTATTTTAGCTGTATTGTATAGGTCACTAGGATACTCTTTTACAGTGAGGTGCAGTTATCTTCATGGTATTGTCAGTGAACTATTTATGTGCGAGGGTTTTAGAAATTACGCCATGTATTTCATGCTATCGTTAAGGGTCTTTTTTAGCATTTTGACGTATTTTACAGTGTATTTAGATGCTCTTGGCACTTTTATGTGTATTGTTTATGGTTCTGATCCTGAATGGCTTTTTAGAAGTGTAGCGTGTATTTTTATGTCATTAGAGTGTCCTGAAGGGCTTTTAGAATTACTGGTTTTTTTAGATTATGTGGAACCATTTTATGCTCTTTTAAGGTATTGTGACAATTTTCAAGACGTTTTCAAAGCTCGTGCTAGGAGTGTTTGTGACTCTTTAAAGGTATTCCAGTCTATGGAATTAGATATGAGTACAGGCTTTAAGGACATCCCGATATACTTGAATGGGAATTTTAGATGTTTCTTAAAGTAGTAGCATTCATTTTCAGGATATTGATGCATCTTTTTTAAGATTTTCAGAACATTTTGAATATGCTTTTATGATGTTTTTTAAAGTATCTTTCAAAATACAGACGGAGGGATTGATGTAGGTATTTCGAATATATTTTTCATCCTGTAACAGGCATCGTAGTGTATTTTTAGAAATGTTTGCTTGCATTTTAGCCACTGGAATAGGAACTGTAGAGCATTTAGCTGGCGTTTATGAGCTATTAGACACAGGTTTTTGGAAAATTATGAACGGTTTTATAAGTAGGAGCTGTTATGTTCATGATATTGCCTCAGATCTTTACAGTATTCTGAGGGTTCTTTAGGCGCGCTGCAGCTATTTTCAAAGTTTCTGGTAAGAGAATTTGAGCCTCTTTCAGTGTATTTTAAGATGTGAATGAGGTATTGTGACATGCTTTTAGGATGCTATTGTAATATGGAGAGTGGAATTTCATTTGTAAGTCAGTGCATTAAAGCAAGTATTTATTCTAATTTCAAGAGTTAATGTATTTTCCACTGATTTTGATACTTTATGAGCATTTCTTATCCATTATTAAAATAAATATATATACTTTCAGTCCTTTTTTCTAAATTTTGTAGGCTTCTATATGTTAAGTAGTTAACATGTGAGACCGATAGGCACAATCCCTGAATTGGTTAGTTTTAGGTATTTTGGAGTAGTCTAACCTAGCCACAAGCGACCAACCTAAGCCAATCTATCCCTGCCTTACCTGCTCTGAAAGATCCTTTCATTATCTATCTTGGCATCGTCCAACCTAGCCAAAACGTAACCAACGTAACCAGTAAACGTAACCAACGTAACCAGTAAACGTAACCAACGTAACCAGTAAACGTAACCAGTAAACGTAACCAACGTAACCAGTAAACGTAACCACTAAACGTAACCAACGTAACCAACGTAACCAGTAAACGTAACCAACGTAACCAGTAAACGTAACCACTAAACGTAACCAACGTAACCACTAAACGTAACCAACGTAACCACTAAACGTAACCAACGTAACCACTAAACGTAACCAGTGTAACCACTAAACTTAACCAACGTAACCACTAAACGTAACCAACGTAACCAGTAAACGTAACCACTAACGTAAATAACTTAACCGTGAAACGCAGCCAACCATAACAATCATGACGAATCCATTCCTAAGACATTCTATGCTAGCCTGTTCTTCAAACTCGGACAATCGTGCGAGCCTAACTCTACCTGTTCCCAGACTATCCTAGCGTTATGTATTCTGCCCAGTAATTATCTAGCCTAATATGATACCATTTCTTATAATCTGTCCAACAAGCCAGTCCTTAGCTAGCACTGAATATCCTAACCTATCCTAAGATAGTATAAGCAGGATTCACGTCCAGGCTGCTATTAGCTAGCCTAGCTCGATGACGTGCATGTTAACGTGTCTCAATCTTAGTCAGTAGCCCATCATCTATTCAAGCGATCATAACTTAAAGCTATAAACTAGCCCGTCCTCTAATTATCTGTGACCCCTATCATGACCTCAACCAGTCTAACCTAAAGTGGCTTTACACAATATACGCTATCTTGGCTTTACCGCTCCTAGCCTAATCTAGGTGAAGTCTCTTATATGCTGAATGGAGAGCCTGTCCTAGCTTCATTGGATCCATGCATCACTTAAATGTTCTCGTAAATCGAGAACTTTGAACACTTTAAAAGGAATTCGATACCGTTTGCAGCTTTATAAGTATTCTAAGATGTTGTAAGGACATTGAAACCATTTTATACACTGATAAAAGTTTTGTGCTACTCGCAACAATTCGGTATGTTTTACAGTGTTAGTGTATTTCTTCGTAATGAATGTGTGCCCTTCTACACACAAAAAAAGAATCAGCATCAGCGAAACAATGAACACCACCTCTCATCACCGCCATCATTTCCAAAAGCCTTCCCGACAATATAACCATCCTCATCGCCTCCTATCACCACCATCACAAATAATCCTTCACACTTACAAGTACATTAACTTATACGTCCATGACCATCGCGTGCCTCCATCAGCACCGTAACTCTATACATTCGCCACCGCCACCACATAACTCCATTAATACCATAGCTCCCTAATCCCGCAATTCCCGTCATCTTCAACGCTACATTAATCAATACAATCATCTAAAGACAGAGCCTCTCATATATGAAGCTATATTATAACAGAGCCCCCCATGCTTATAGGTAAGAGCGTCTCTCTCTGTTGGTGTTTGGTATGTTCCTGTGTGTATATTGCCTGTACATGTATTCGAGTGTGCTCGAAGGTCTTCGCTCATTCCTGATGTTTGGAAGTATATGTGTGTGTATGTATATCTCTGAGTCTGCTTGTTTTGATTTGTGTGTGAGTATCTCTGAGTCTGCTTGTTTGTGAGTATTTATCTGCGTGAATGAGTCGGTATGTATGTGTATGTTCGGATATATTCGTAAGTCTTCGTACCTGGCAGTGTGTTTTGGGGAGGTGTTTGGCTGTGTGTATGTCTGTATGTGTGTGGATATGTCTGTATGTATGTATGTACATCAAGAAAGAGAGAAAGAACGAAGATAAAACTCGATCTGGATCTCGTATACCTGAGAACCCCCTCCAATATATCCATATAATGCTGTAGGATTATTATTATCCCACGCGAGTATCACAGTTGTTTAGCAGTTAAACATTTATGTTTTACCATTCCGAGATACAAATCATAGGGACACTTGCCTAGTTATTCGGAACATTCCAATTAGTGCTGTAAAATTTAATGCACTTGTCAAGCATGTCTAAGTGCCATAGCTCAGAAGTGTTTTAAACATTAAAGTTTGACCATGTCTGGAGTTGAAGTGGAGACCGTTGATATACCTCCCAGTAAGTAGATAATAATACCAGCGCAGGCGCTGAACTGGTATTTCTTCTTCACTGGCGTCTTGTCTGGAAATAGTCATTTAGGCATGTAAACTTGATGAATGAAGAAAAGGATAATTTCCCTATATTCTATACTCCATTTTCTGGCATATTACCGCTTTTCAATTTTTTTTTCAGTTGTTGACATTCGAGGTTAAGCTTTAAGTATGTTAAGCTTTTTGTATGTCGTAAGAGTATTTTTTATATATTATGCAAGCTATTTTATAGCAGATTACAGAGTTTCAACGAAAAATTCAGAGTTAAGTTAATTTTTGTTAATTAGTATGTTAATGAAGTATTTTCAAACATTAATTGTTTTATTTAATTATAAAATTAGCTAATAGAAGACCTGTCTTAAGGTTGCTTGAGTTAAAATAAGTTGCAGTTGAAAGTAGCTAAAGTCCCCAAATAACTACTACTATTTGCGCTTGCTTTCTCATTTTCTAGTCTACTTTTGTCTTTCTCTTCTAGTTTTGTCGTAATCCGTTACGTGGAAATGGAAGTTGATTTAACGTATATATTCCTTTTCAATCGTACTTTAGCGTTCTGAAAACTGAATATTTGTTTCAAGCTTTAGTTCAGTATGAAATCGAACGCTGAATCATCTTTACGTAATATATTTTTTATGTGCTCTTGTTGAAATAATGCAGGAAATGATCAATCCACTAATGCCTTTGAACCTACATTAGAATGAAGGTATCATTTAGATATTTCTTTCTAAAAAGCATACACGTGTTCCGGAAATGACTTAAGTTATTCTGTAAAAGATGGTCTGCCTTTTGGTGTACTGTTAATTAAATAACAAGACATTGTTCAATTACCTTGTATGAATCATACACCTCGTGGGAAAAAAGATATAAGACATCTTTCCCGTTGTTATAACTAAGTATTTTAAATTTCTCTACTATGTAGAGTAAGTAAGGGAAGTATTGTATTCCACTCGAAAATTCGATACCGAGATTTCACCGGATATTTATGTTTTGAGGCCCCCTGTTTTATTGAGAACTATTTTCGAGATATTGCTTGTTATTCCCTTAAATTCCCCAATAATTATATTTTTTCTCGAATTCGTTATTCATTTTTTTATGTCTTAGGCATGTAAAGAGAATGGATTGCATCACTTGGCAACCGCTCTTAAAATATTTGACTAATGCTTAAAGCCTACCGTATTCCTAGTGCAGCTAGTAAAATCAAGCAGAATAAGCATTTGTAAGAAAAAGTTTGTACAAGAGTAGAGAAAGTCATGTGAGTGTAACATATGAGAATTTTTTTTAAATGCGATTCGTTTTTATTTCACTGTACATACAGCTTGTAACACTGTAATTAGCTAATGTGTTTGAATCTCATGTAGTTTTAATGAAAAAATCAATAGCGAATCGGATTCTGTCGGCCTCTATAGTGCCAGATATGAATTAGAAATGTTAGTTCTGTAACCTTTTGGCATCTAGCGTAGATAAAGCGAACTTTTACAATGGTGTGGGAGCCCTTATATGAGAGGGAAAAAATCAATACCGTGAATAGATTCCCCCGCTTATGCGAAGGGTGAGTCGATAGCCGCTAAATTGTATACAGAAGGGGAGACAGAGGGGTCGCGACAGAATACTCAGGCGATTGTCTTTTAAACTGACGTGTAGGGAGACCTCGCTGTATACATACACGCTTTTAAGTAGCATGTTATTCATGTCGTAGAAAGCAACAACTCGCGGTAGGATGGTGAAAATTAAACCTTTCGATTTTTTTAAACATCTACAGTTGTTAGGAGCGTTCGCCACAAAAATTTAAACTTGTATTTTTTATTTGATGTATATGTTTAGAATTGACGCTGTGTACTTTATAGGGGTGAATCATGTCTCATAGCTTACTGGAAATGCATACATTATTTTGATTACCTCCCTCACCCAAAGCCGAGGAGGAGGGTGCCTTTAAATGCTTCAAGTAAATGACACCACGTGGACATGTAAGCGACCCTCGCAATTACCAACTCCAGCAGTAACCATTAATATATCCAGAAGACTCATGCACTATAGGTCCCCTTTGCCTGAAAGACCAATTGAACCAAGCGAACCAATTAAAAAGCCATAAATTGATATAGAAGACTCATGTGCTTTAGGTCGGGCTTACATGAAAGACCAAGTGAACCAAGTGAACCAATTAAAAAGCCATAAATTGATACAGAAACCCCATGTGCTTTAGGTCGGGCTTACATGAAAGACCAAGTGAACCAAGTGAACCAATTAAAATGCCATAAATTGATACAGAAACCCCATGTGCTTTAGGTCGGGCTTCCATGAAAGACCAATTTAAATCAATTAAGCCAATTAAAAAGCCATAAATTGATATAGAAGCCCCAATATACAACTACTAATCGAGATGTTAATCTTATTGCTAATTTTCTTGTAGATGCAAGGGGAATTGCTAGGCTTTAAGCGATAGTCAAATGTTTTAAGAGCTGGTTGCTATGTGGCGCATTTCATTCTCTTTGTATGTCCAGCACATAAAAAAATGAATAACGAATTCCCATTTGAGAAAAAGTATTGAAAAATTTAAGGGAATAACAAGCAACATCTCGAAAATGGTTCACTTAACAAAAAAAAGTATGACATAAATTGTGTATTTTAACGTGATCTACATGTTTTGTGTAGTAAAATTTTATCCATCTTTTATGGTTTACCAGTTATGCAAAACTCGTTCACAATGAAGAATACTTTTGGAGACATTCCCAGAAAATTCGAGATATACATTTCATTTGTCATGAAAATATCTTAAATATTTGATATTTTAATCAAAATCGTTAGAGCCATTTTTGAGGAAATTAAAATTTTCGAAACATGTTCCATGTAAAGCGTAATCTGGGGTGTGGGGATGTTCTTGAAAATCTAAATACCAAGTTTGGTGTTTATCCAACTGTTCGTTTCTGCGTTATGCTGTTCACAGACACACAATGTTTTTTTTTGGATTCAGGGGGTCTCAAAACATGTATTTCCGGTGAAATCTCGGTATCGAATTTTTGGGTGGAATACAACACTTCCCCAATTTACTCTACGTAATAGAGAAAGTAAAAAATGGAAAATAACCTGGGTCTCAAGTTAGCTCATGACACCATAAAGCAAATCAATAAATAGAAAAGCAACATTAAACATAGGTATAAAAGTACGTCCCGCGAGAGATATAGTCGGAAATAGGGGCAAAGGTTTCAAAATCAACGTCTGGGGTCCTCCGTTAGAGAATCCACGCTTAATTTCTAAAGAAAAACTCAAATCTATGAGTCCGACAAATACGTCTTGCCGTTTTGACGAAGTAATGCGTTTCACCCAAGAAATTCGATCCGAGATTTCACCGGAAGTACATGGTTTGCGGTCCCTGAACAAATTAAAAAAACGATTTTTAGAACATGGCCTGAGAGAGAGAGAGAGAGAGAGAGAGAGAGAGAGAGAGAGAGAGGCGGATGAGTATAACTCACAAACTAAAAATTGGTTAAGCCTCTTCCAAGAATGCGACACAATTATTTTGAAGAAAAATCCCCCACTCCAAGTTATCATTTACATGGAACATTTTTCGTTATTCTTTTTCTCTCAAAATGGATTTAACGATTTTGGTTAAAATACCATATATTTAAGATATTTGCATGAAAATTAAAATGCGTATGTTGAATTCTCTGGGAATAGCCTGAACGCCACTATTCTGAATAACTTTTGTATTAATTGGTAAACCGTAAGAGATAGACAAAAAATTTAGATACATCACGTTAAAGCACACAGTTTATGTCAAGCAAAGGTTTCTTGGCGTTAACCATTCCCTAGTTATTGTTTGTTATTGATTTGAATTTTCAAATACGTGTACTTTTTTCAAGTGGTAAGTCGCTATTCGTTTTTTCTCGCGGTTATGTAAAGAGCATGGAATTTCAGACATCACATAGCGACACGCACTTTAAACATCTGAGCATAACTTTAGCCAAGCGTATCTTTCTTATACCTTCAACGATATGTGTAATGAACCAATGAAAGTTCATCTCGATTATCAAGAAGTAGATAGAAGAATAAGTTTTAAGAATGGTTTGTTGAAGATTGAGTGGAAAAGTCATGTGAATGTAAGTCAAGACTTGGTGAAATCCAACGCACCCAAGCATCCGAAGTTTCCTGGACGGTGATGTTGTTTCCAAGAAACTTATTACGCGTTGTTAGCCAGAACTTTTATTTCTAATAGATTTCATTATTGTAGCACATACGCTTATTTGAAAGAAAGCATACCAGATTAAATATTGGACTCAGAAGTTAATCCTCTTTTTTATTTATTTATTTTTTTTTTTTTGTAAAAAGTAGTTCGGTTTATTTTTAATTGAATGACAGTTCTCTGCCAAGACTAATTTTTTTTTTAGTTTCTTATTTTTATTTTATTTTACCTATTTATTTATTTTTTTAGTGTTTTTTTTTAATTTTTGTGCAATGTATTTATTTATTTATTTACTTTATTTTGGGATAGGTTTTTAGGAGAATATGGAAACTACTACACAAGAAGGATAGATCACTTTTGTTTCTTCTTCTTCTTCTTATCCCTATTCTTAGCATATGCTCCCCTGCAGTGGACGCTTAGAGCTTCCTTAAATGCGGGAGATCCAAGGCCGAAGTGGTCCTTTTGTCCAACTCCCAGCGGATAAATCTCTGGAAGGCCTGCAGATTCACTGCGTCCCCAACTTTTAGTACCCAAAAATAGGTGGCAAAGATGAGCCAAGTAAGGGCATCTGTCAGTTTCTTGTCACCGTGTTTGAATTCGAGATTCAGATAGACCTGCCGTGGAAACATCTGCACGCCACTACAAATCACTCCTATGCGACCATATATCCAGTCCCATATTGGACGTACGACGGCACAATCCACCAACTTGTGACTGAATGTCTCCACCGCAGAACACCTGAGGCAGAGATTTGATGTTGGTCTTTGAGAGTAAGAATTGTTCGAGCATGACAAGCAGGCAGACGAGTTTTGTAAGTAAACACAGCAATCGTGTTACCGCACGGGATATAGGTAACGTCAGGTACTGTGACGGACACACGCCTCTCCTTCCCTTCACAACAAACGGTTTCGTTGCGACTGTTCCATTTATTTGCTGCAGACAAACCAGCGAAGAGCCGTGATAATATGTCTAAAGTAAAGAAGAATCATACACCAAAAACATCATCATAATTAGCATCGTTTGTTTTGGCGGGGAAAATCTTAAGCACAAATAGCGAAAATATCTGGAATCAAAATAAAAAGGGACGGAGCCTGGAATTCCCTTGGCATCACAACTAATTGTAACTTGTAGTACACATGGCTACAGGCTGCAATATACTACGCTCAATATTACGACAAAGTTATTAATGTAATTAATGCCTTTGACGAGAGAAAAATGCTGTTATACGTGCAGCGAAGGAAATAATTTCACCAGATTTGTTTTACATCTTTCATATATTCAGAATTATTTCAATAATATTGCAGCTACAATAACATGTATTTGCAAGCATAGGCACGAAAAATACCAGAAGCTCTTGAGGCAATAAAACAGGTTGAGGCAGTATTTTTAACACTTAAATAATTTCAGTCTAATTATATAATATATAAATTGCCTTGAAGCAATATGTGTATGTAATAATTTGTAAAATGTATGTAACAGTCATTGCATATGCTTATATTATTGTAAACATGTTCAATAATGTTATATAAATATATTACGTAATTTAATAATGCAGGAGCTGTGAGAATAATAGGTCCAAAGTTGCTAACAATGAGGTAACCTTGAGGCAATAATGAGTTAAAGAGTTTAACAATACTACTTCGGATTTTTGGAAGCAATAATGTAATTTTAGTGACAGTTTATAAAATAACCAATCAACAACCAGAAAAAGTTTTACTTAAATGAAGGTTATTGGAGTAGGATTAGCCAATCAGAGACTTGAAATACATAAATTTACAAGTTTAGGCGGTTGAAATCAGTTCAGTTGCCTGCAGACAGTGATTGTAACCGAATGCGAGATGCGTCCTCGAGAGATTTAATACGTATTCGTGTGAGACGAAAAATAAGTTTACGTGTTAAAAAGTGCAAGTATTTAATAAAAACATCTCACAGCTCTCTCCCTATCAGTGAAGTGTTATTTAAATTGTGTCAAGCAGTAATAAAAGGAGTGAAGTAAAATTATAATCTTTGTAAGCCTACATTCTTGTCGCACCACAACCCTGCCAAGACATCCATGTCTCTAAAGCAATAATACTGACGCAGCCGAGGCAAATAAATATATAATATTTAAAGAAACAGTCAAATTACAAAGTTAATATTATTTTTTTAAACCTGGGTCAAAGGCCACCTGAGGGTACATTTGGGGCGAAGGCTACCGGAAACTGTTTACTATACGTGCGGTTGCAACTACTACAAGTTCGGCTCCCCAACAGTTGAAATATAATACAACTCCCTCAATACAAACTACTTTACATTGACGCCCAAAGGGTGGTGCAAATAACGTAAAGATACCATCTTCTTCAAACTGGATTTCCATACGTGGAGGTAATAAAAACAAATACCTTTTTCAAGGTTTCAGAAACACCGATTAAACTAAAGCTGGAACTGTTAAATAACGGGTGACAATGAAACTTAAAATTATCCTGGAGAAGAATCAGGTAGAAAATCTCAAGCAGGTCTGATATTTCGTTTTTTATTTGCTCCTACTATATCGCGTGATGTAGTTTATTGTAAACATAACAATTGTCTACGTGCTAATTGTTTGCCAGATTTATGTTCCATGTATATCGAAAATACATTATTGTAGATTGTAAAACTTCCGATATAACAGAAACGTCCATGTAACTCACATTACATTAATACCTTCATTAAATAATGAAGCAACTTTATTGCAACTAGCAATAGCTAAACATACATAGGGTCACTCCAAAGGTTTTGAGAATGGACGTAATAAAGTATTAAAAATTTAGATCTATCATTGCATCTTATGCTCCATTGTAGAGAGTGCAAATACATTCTTCGTAAGCAGCTAATCATCTTCAGGTGACTCAAATCGTTAACCTCGAAATTTTTCTTTCATTTTGGGGACTGTAAGGAGGATGGAACAAATATCTGACTCCTGCCGAAATTGGGTTGTTTCTTGTGTAGTATGAGCAGGGGCATAGTCATGGTGCAACAAAATTCCACGCAGACCAGTCTTAGGACGCGTTTTTCTCAGTTCATTGTACACTTGTGGCAGATGTTTTGTGGTGGGTCATCTGGCAGTAAGAGTCTTTTGTCCCTCAAGAGGAATCGTCATATTGTGGCCACTTGCTGGGAAGAAGGAACAGATCATCTTCTTAAATTAAATTGAATTTTATTTATGGACGCTCTTTAACTACTGTGGTTCTTAGCGTCCCATTCTATATTGGGTGTGAGAGACCGGTAATTTTGCTCAGAGGCCTCTTTATCAGGCTTGAGGTTCTTTTACGTGCCGTAAATCTACAACATGGGACCACCGACTTTACTTCCTTTCCAAAGGAAGCCATGCTAAGGATTTTTAGCCCGAAAAAATCCATCCCTTCCGCTGGGTTTGAACCCTCGACCTCGGGAACCAGAGGCTAATATGGTAACCACTGCATCTTCTTGCCAACGCTTCAGTTTTGTTGGGGGATCTTCCCCTGGGAAGACCCAGACCGATGATTGTCGTTTACTTTCTGGATCATACTGGTAAATCCAGCTTTCGTCACTGTTACAATGTTGAACATGTTTTGTATCTTCCTTCCTTCAACGTTTCAATCATTTCCTAGCACCATTGCACACGTGCTTGTTTGTGAGGTGATGGGGGATCCAGGACTGCAGAGCTTTCTGACGTCAAGTTATTCTTTCAGGATTGCTTTTACTGCTGTCGATCCAGGGCTTCTTGGATCTGACCATATGTGCAACGATGATCCTCCCGCAGCATGTGCTCTGCTTTCACCACATTTTCATCCATTGTTGCTGTAGCAGCCGTCCTGCACGGTTTTCATGTTCGAGAGAATCCCTTCCTCTTCTAAACTCTGCATACCATGGATAAATGGTGGATTGCGAAGGACAAAGATGCACGATACAGACTTTCAAGGCATTCTCTCTCCCCTAAACCGACTTTACAGTCATAGAAAATCCTAGCACGGAAATACTCTCGCTTGAGATACATCCCAGCGTATGGCGTAGCAACACCTGCTATACATACACACGCGGTGCTGACGTTGCACATTGTTGGAGCGCTCCCACATGTTGCTATCTAAACTTTAACCTGAAGTTAGGAAAAGCTGCTTTGCTTACCACTACACATTGTTGTCCATTCTCAAAATTTACAGATTTGAGAAGATGGTTTGTTACGCTCCACGTATGGACGACAATTTGAAGATGTTGGTTTGTTACAATTGTTATTTGCACCACACTTTGGGCGTCAATTTGTAGTTTGTATTGAAGGAGTTGTATTATATTTCAACTGTTGGGGAGCCGAACACAAGTAGTTGCAACCGCACTTATGGTACCTGGTAGCCTTTGCCCCAATTTTTTAAAATTATTAACTTTGTAATTTGACTGTTTCTTTAAATATTATATACTTATGTTAGCCTCGGCTGCGTCAGTATTATTGTTAGAGACACGTTTCTCTTAGGCAGGGTTGTGATGTGACAAGAATATAGGCTTACACAGATTTTAAGTATTAATTCACTCCTTTTTATTAATCCTTGACACAAATTAAATAGCACTTCACTGATATCGAGAGCTGTGAGATACTTTTATTTAATACTTGCACTTTTTTTAACACGTATACTATTTTCGTCTCACACGAATACATAATTAATTTCTCAAGGACACATGTCGCGTCTGGTTATGAGCACTGTTTGGAGGCAACTTGTCGCGGTATCGTTCGTGTTATCTATTTCTGAGCGCCTGTTATTGGTTCTTTGTCCTCTGGCTAGCTATTATTACTACTCAGTCGAGCATATCTCTTGAACAGGGTGTGTAAACGGAAAGGACTTGTTACTGAAAGATAACACTGATAAAAGAATTTGTTTTGACACTTTTATTGCCGTCACAATTAATTAATTTCACATATTGACTCTTGATACACGCCCGACTGAAAGTGCTATATTTTCTAATATCACTATAATCACTTATTTACTGCACATTATTAATTCGCGTATTTCACATTTGTAACTAACTTTACAGCGGGAGAGATTCTGTAGAATTGCGCGACGTATAACGCGTGAACGATTCTCTTAAACTGTGCGACGTATAACCTTTGTATGATTTTGTTGAACTGAACGACGTATTACCCGCGAATCCTTCTGTTGGACAGAACGATGTGTAATGCACGAATGTTTCTGTTGGACTGAGCGAAGTATTGCCCGCGAATCCTTCTGTTGGACTGAATGACGTTTGCCTTGTGAATTATTCTGTCAAAACTGAGCGTTACCCGTCTCTGGCACGGAATTTATACTCCCTCACCCTAAAGATTATAACCGAGCTGCTATTGGTTAATAAAGCGCCCCAACATTAGCGTCTATTTTTATATCCAATCAAAATTACGAATACATATGCTGTAGGGAAGATATTCCCTCCATTTCTAAAGAAACGCGCGCTACTCTGACGTCGTTTGCTTGCCTCTTCTAATTAATAAACAACTCACCCCCTCGCTCATTGTTACCCGCTCCTATTGTCAGTTTCAGTGAGGCCGTGTAAACTTATTTCCTAACAATGCTTATAATTAACAAACATCTAAAATCATTGTCATACAATAATGTTAAGTTACACTACAATCACTCTGGCATTTACAGTGTTGTGATATAAAATACTGCGTCGAACTAAATTGTTTTCAATCGTCTAAACTTGTAAATTTCTGTATTTCAAGTCTCCGATTGGCTAATCCTAGTCCAATAGAATACCTTCATTTAACTAAAGCTTTTTCTGGTTGTTGATTGGCTATTTTTAAACTGTCTCCAAATTACATTATTGGTGCTCTAATAATGATTAGTAGCATTTAAACATTCTTACTCATTATTGCCTCAAAGTTACCTCATTGTTAGCAACTTTAAACCTATTATTCTCACAGCTCCTACATTATTAAATTACGTAATGTATTCACATAACATTATTACACATGGATACAATAATTAAACATTTGCATTGAGTGTTACATACATTTTACAAATTATTATATACACATATTACTTCAAGGCGGGTTGTTATTGAATTTACATATTTATATAATTTGACTGAAATTATTTCAGTGTTAAAGATACTGCCTCAATGTTAAGAATACCCTATAGGTTGAAGTGAATGTTCTTTAAGCTGAAGATAGCAGGTAACTCTTGAGACACGAAATGTCCCTTGGTCACCCCGGTGGCAAGACGAGAGCTGTTGTCATGGACAGCGTAACTCATTAGCACCTCTGAGTCATGCGCTACATTAAAAAGGACGCAGCGAGGACAATATTCCCATTTTGTCAGCAGAGCTACCTACCACCATGAGCACTAAATACCATTCGTCTGTAAGTAATTGTAAATGTTGATGTTAAAATTAGCTTTCGGTTTGTACAACAGTAGAGCATTGCGGTTGCCTTGAAAAGGTCATACATAGAAAAACGGTTTCAGTGGCGATTCTTTGAGAAAATAATACAGCTCAGTTTTCTAACCTGCTCAGTAGCTTTTGTCAGAATAATATACAACAGTTGTTTATTTGTTCGCCAAACCGGAACGAACCAACACTATTTAAATCATATTTCATCCAAGAAAAATCACTTAAACTTGCTTCTGAATGGTATTTTATCGCTCTAATATGTCTTCTTCCTGCAGGTTGGGATTCAGGTGTTGCTAATTTCGGCATGTATCACGATCTTCCTTCTTCAGTCCCAGTCTGTAGCTCACCCCATCCAAGAAGACGACACATCACCGACGTCCGCAGTGGCCACTGATGGAAACAACACTCAAGATGCGTAAGTAGATTTCTTTAACATGATGATGTTTTTATTGCAATCTTCAAATATGCTACGTAAAAACTGGGACAGGTTCAAACAGAAAATCCTTCTTTTTACTTTCTTACTACGTATAGGAAGCAGGGGAAGTATTGTATTCCACCCAAAAATTCGATACCGAGATTTCACCGGAAATATATGTTTTGAGAACCCCTGAATCCAAAAGAAAGCATTTTTGGAAACATGTTCGTGTGTGTGTGTGTGTGTGTGTGTGTGTGTGTGTGAACAGCATAACTCAGAAACGAACAGACGGATAAACACCAAACTTGGTATTTAGGTTCAGTATCTTCCAGAGATGTGACACGAAGGTTTTCAAGAAAATCCCCCACCCCAGATTACCCTTTACGTGGAACATTTTTCGAAAATTTTAATGTTCTCGAAAATGGCTCTAATGATTTTGATTAAAATATCATATGTTTAAGATATGTTCATGGCAAATGAAATATATATCTGGAATTTCCTGGTAATGTCTCCAAAGGTATTCTTCATTGTGAACGACTTTTGCTTAACTGGTAAACCATAAGAGATAGACAATATGTTACTACACAAAAAATGTAGATCGTGTTAAAATATACAATTTATGTCATACATTTCTTTTTGTTTAGTGAACCATTTTCGAGATATTGCTTGTTATTCCCTTAAATTTTCCAATACTTTTCCTCAAATGGCAATTCGTTATTCATTGTTTTTTACGTTCTGACATACAAAGAGAATGGAATGATCCACATAGCAACCAGCTCTTAAAGCATTTGACTATCGCTTAAAGCCTACCAATTCCGCTTGCATCTATCTACAAGAAAATTAGCAATAAGATTAACATCTCGATTAACATGAAGTATATGGAGAATAAGTGTTTGTAAAAATGGTTCGTACAAGAGTAGAGAAATTCATGTGAGTGTAACACATATTTTTTTAATTCCTCTGCTACTAATCTATGGTAAATAGGGGAAGTATTGCATTCCATCCAAAACTTCGATACTGAGATTTCACGGGAAATACGCGTTTGAGCACAACTCAATAACTAAAAATCTGATGAATAGCAAACTTGGTGTTTAATTGCAGTAACTTTCAAAGATGCGACAGGAGGTTTTTCAAGAAAATCCTCCCCAACCCAAACTACTCTTTACGTCGAAGAATTGTCGATACTTTTGATTTTCTCAAAAATGGCTCAAACGATTTTGATTAAGATGTCATATTTTTTAGATATTTACATTAGAAACAAGAAATGCGCATCTTGAATTTTTTTAGAATAGCCTGTGAAGTTCTTTTCATTCTGAATAACCTAAGTGTCACTGGTAAACCGTGAGAGATAAACAAATTCTTACCACATCTCACTGAAGTACACAATTTATATAATTTTTTTAACAGAGTTTTTTTTATGGACACTAACTACTACGGTCCTTAGCGTCCCATTTATATTGGGCATGAAAGACCGGAAATTTTGCTCAGAGGCCTCTTTATCAGGCTTGATGTTCTTTTCCGCACCGTAAATCTACGACACGGGACCACCGGCTTTACTTTCCTTCCGAAGGAAACCATGCTAAGAAGTTTTACGCCCGAAAAAATCCATCGCCCTCCGCCGGGTTTGAACCCGAGACCTCGGGAATGGAGCCTAACAATTTATGTAGAATACACTTTTATGTGACATTGACGTTTCTGAGCTACTCTTTGCTATTAGTTTGAATTTTCAAATACTTTTCTTTCTTCAAGTGGTAAGTAATTTCAAAGTTATCACATAGCGACCCCTGACTCATCACTCTAGTCTACTGTATGTTTCTTATAGCTGCAGCGAAGTGTATAAACATGTGATGTTTATCTCAGTTAACAAGAAGTGGACATAGAAGCAGCTTTTGTAAGAGGAGTTTGTAGAAGAGTGAGTAGAGAAAATCGTGTGCATGCAACGCAAAGATATTTTAAAGTGCTGTCACTATGCAGTTGTTTCTTGCTATGTCATGAGAAGAGTATAACAGCCTCTGTGTCTAATTTCCTAAAGCTTTTAACAGTATCAAATAACCGAAAGTTTAGTGCTAAGTGCATATTCACAGTTTTAGTTTTCCTGAATAAAAAGACACCCTTTTTTACTTTCTCTACTACGTATAGTAAGTAGGGGAAGTATTGTATTCCACCCAAAAATTCGATACCGAGATTTCACCGGAAATACATGTTTTCAGACCCCCTGAATAAAAAAAAACATTTTTGGAAACATGTCCGTGTGTGTGTCTGTCAGTCTGTCTGTCTGTGTGTGTGTCTGTGAACAGCATAACTCAAAAACGAACAGTCGGATAAACACCAAACTTGGTATTTAGGTTCAGTATCTTCCAGAGATGCGACACGAAGGTTTTCAAGAAAATCCCCCCACCCCAGATTACCCTTTACATGGAACATCTTTTGAAAATTTTAATTTTCTCAAAAATGGCTCTAACGATTTTGATTAAAATATCATATGTTTAAGATATTTTCATGACAAATGAAATGTATATCTTGAATTTTCTGGGAATGTCTCCAAAAGTATTCTTCATTGTGAACGACTTTTGCATAACTGGTAAACCATAAGAGATAGACAAAATTTTACTACACAAAAAATGTAGATCACATTAAAATATACAACTTATGTTATATACATTTCTTTTGTTGAGTGAACCATGCTCGAGATATTGCTTGTTATTCCCTTACATTTTCCAATACTTATACTGTTTCTCAAATAGGGATTCGTTATTCATTTTTTTTGTCCTAAACATACAAAGAGAATGGAATGTGCCACATAGCAACCAGCTCTTAAAATATTTGACTATCGCTTAAAGCCTATCAATTCCCCTTGCATCTACAAGAAAATTAGCAATAAGTTTAACATCTTGATTAACATGAAGCATATGGAGAATAAGCATTTGTAAAAATAGTTTGTAAAAGAGTAGAGAAAGTGATGTGAGTGTAACACATCATTTTTTTTTACCCTGAATTCCATGATTACAGCAAAATTAAAATTGCAAGTAGTTCTATCATAAAAATTGCATGCCTTATCTTGTTAGATATAAATTGTTGACAAAACTTCCTTCTTTATAACTCTATTTCGGGCATTTTGGACAGAAATAGGTAATTATACAGCAGAAAAAATAGAAAAAAATTTCATTATTGAATAGAAAACGTTTGTATTTACTCTTCTGTTTAACAAACATTATTAAAAAGATGATTTACTATTTGTTTTATTTTAAATTATTTAACATACAAATGCTTTAGGCAAATCCTATGACATAAATCGTATTTTCAAACAATAATAATTAACAATTATGATTCACAATGCATAAATAAATATATTACATAATATTTTGTTATTCACTTCATTGGATTTCTGTTTTGTCATTGCTTAGCAAATTTATAAATTACTTCCAAACAATTTGTTTATATCTGTTTCAAATGGAAAACATGTTTCTGGATAGGATTGCCATAATCTCACAATCCAAAACCAGGATAATTTTTACTGTTACTTTAATCAATTTAAGAAAACGACATTTCGAGGAACAAGAAGTCCTAATGTACGTGAAATGTGGCTTTAATTAACAATCCAGGGTTTGGCAAGGACTGCTTTATTGTATTATACCTTAAGCAAGCACGTATTATCAAAAATATATTTAAATGTATTCATTACAACTTGATGTATTCAGTATCAACATTAAATTGTTTTATATCAATCGTATTTCTTAGAACCTTGAGGTGGGGAAATGAACTTGATATTGTTCACAATAAGTTTATATAACTCACTACAATTTATATTTTTCATATTGTATTTACAGCATTACATTAACTGAAATCAGGATAAGATTTTGTACAGGAGTCCAGGCCAGAGATGCTATAAACATGGCACACAGAACCACCTTTTTTTCTTCTGTCCACTGAGCACTTATGAGGGAAAAACTCTCTCTACATTGGTGTTATGACACGAATGGAGAAATAATATCCCACAATTTTTATCAACTCTAAATATTGCTCACTAGAAATGCAATTATGAATGACGGCACAATGTGACAATAAATTCTCAAAACTTTCATCCTTGGTCTTCCCCAAAAAACATTAAATTTGTTGAAATTGAGTTCAAATATAGTAAAAATGATAAACTTTTGTCTTTTTGATCTGGATATTTTTATTTACCATAAAATCTTGGACAGTCTGTAAAATCCATGGCATATGCAAACCCTATTTCTGGATTGTTCCCATCAGTTCCTGGTTGACATCCTGCCGGCATCATCACTCATGGTGGTGATAAAGTAAACAGAGAATTCAATAAATTCACACTCCATTCAACAGCCTTCTAAAAATTCCAGAGTATCTTCAAACAGCACATCATTTTGGACCCAAAATTGGTTATTCCATCAAGAACATATAAAATTCTAAATTAGATGACATCCCACAGGAGAACAAATCAGAAACATGCCAGATCAGTTGCAACGACAGTGAGAGACTCTACATCAGGAAAACTAAAGGAAGCATAAAAACAAGAACACATCACGAACATAAAGCAAAGCAGGAAGACAAATCAACAGTAGCTTGGAGAGGTCAACACATCATAAACAGAAATCCAAAAACTACTATAAAACATTTCAGGAAAAAGAGAACTTACAATTTGGGAAAATACATTTGGAAGAACAGAAACCGCATTTTCAATTTTGAAATCTTGCAGAGGCTTATCCACTTGCCACCAGGGACAAGGTCAATCACCATGGAGGATAATACCAGCAGTCGACCAGGAACCGATGATGGGAGCAATTGGCTCTAGAAACATGTTTTCCATTTCAAAATATAGTAAGTAATGAAGTGTCACAAGTTGACTCAGTAATTAATTTAAGCTCTAATCACTGTTTGTTTTACATGCACCCACCCCATCCTGTACTACTGATTGATAGCATTGCTATTAGCAATCAGACCTAACATTCATATCCTTGTCAGTAATGTTCAGTACTTCATCCACCTGAGCTATAAACCAGCGTTGATTAAAAAAAATATTTTGCATTCATACGACTTTTTCTACTCACTATTCTTATAAAACATAATTTTTCCATCTACTTCTTGTTAATAGAGATCAACTTGCATTACATATTTATGCATTTTTGTGTAGGTTTAAGAAGAGTACAGTAGGGTAAAGCAAGTCAGATTTTCAAAAAGTGGGCTTTCTCTTTGAAATTCTATGCTCTTTGATGACTATGATAAACAACTGAATAGTGAGTTACAACTTAAAAAATGTATGGATATTTGAAAATCCAAAGAAATAAAGAATATCTCAGAAATGGATAATGTCACAAAAAGATTTTATATAAATCGTGTGTTTTAACAAGATCTACATTTTTTGTGTAGTAGGATTTATTCTGTCTCTTATGGTTTACCCTCTTCTTTATCAGATTACCTTCCTCTTTGTAGGACTTACACCCCAAGGAGCAAGCAAACTCTGGATCATAGCATATCCAGGATGGTTGATCAGCCCAATACCTTGTGTCAGTAGCCTGTCGAGGAGCAAGCAAACTCTGGATCATAGCACATCCAGGATGGTTGATCAGCCCAATACCTTGTGTCAGTAGCCTGTCGAGGAGTAAGCAAACTCTGATCATAGCATATCCATGATGGTTGATCAGCCCAATACCTTGTGTCAGTAGCCTGTTAAGGAGCAAGCAAACTCTGGATCATAGCATATCCATGATGGTTGATCAGCCCAATGTCTTGTGTCAGTAGCCTGTTAAGGAGCTAGCAAACTCTGGATCATGGCATATCTGGGATGGTTGATCAGCGCAATATCTTGTGTCAGTAGCCTGTCGAGGAGCAAGCAAACTCTGGATCATACATTTCCAGGATGGTTGATCAGCCCAATACCTTGTGTCAGTAGCCTGTCGAGGAGCAAGCAAACTCTGGATCATAGCACATCCAGGATGGTTGATCAGCCCAATACCTTGTGTCAGTAGCCTGTCGAGGAGTAAGCAAACTCTGATCATAGCATATCCATGATGGTTGATCAGCCCAATACCTTGTGTCAGTAGCCTGTTAAGGAGCAAGCAAACTCTGGATCATAGCATATCCATGATGGTTGATCAGCCCAATGTCTTGTGTCAGTAGCCTGTTAAGGAGCAAGCAAACTCTGGATCATGGCATATCCATGATGGGTGATCAGTCCAATGTCTTGTGTCAGTAGCCTGTTGAGGAGCAAGTAAACTTCGGATCATAGCACATCCCAGATGTGTGATCAGCCCAATGTCTTGTGTCAGTAGCCTGTTGAGGAGTAAGCAAACTTCGGATCATAGCATATCCAAGATGTGTGATCAGCCCAATGCCTTGTGTCAGTAGCCTGTCGAGGAGTAAGCAAACTTCGGATCATAGCATATCCAAAATGTGTGATCAGCCCAATGTCTTGTGTAAGTAGCCTGTCGAGGAGTAAGCAAACTCTGGATCATAGTGTATGCAGGATGTGTGATGAGCCCAATGTCTTGTGTGAATAGTCTGTCGAGGAGCAAGCAAATTTTTGGATCATAGTATATCCAGGATGTGTGATGAGCCCAATTTCTTGTGTCAGTAGTCTGTCGAGGAGCAAGCAAACTCTGGATCATAGTATATGCAGGATGTGTGATCAGCCGAATGTCTTGTGTCAATAGTCTGTCAAGGAACAAGCAAACTCTGGATCATAGTATATGCAGGATGTGTGATGAGCCCAATTTCTTGTGTCAGTAGTCTGTCGAGGAGCAAGCAAACTCTGGATCATAGTATATGCAGGATGTGTGATGAGCCCAATTTCTTGTGTCAGTAGTCTGTTGAGGAGCAAGCAAACTCTGGATCATAGTATATCCAGGATGTGTGATGAGCCCAATTTCTTGTGTCAGTAGTCTGTCGAGGAGCAAGCAAACCCTGGATCATAGTATATCCAGGATGTGTGATCAGCCCAATGTCTTGTGTCAGTAGTCTGTCGAGGAGCAAGCAAACTCTGGATCATAGCATATCCAGGATGTGTGATGAGCCCAATGTCTTGTGTCAGTAGTCTGTAGAGGAGCAAGCAAACTCTGGATCATAGTATATCCAGGATGTGTGATGAGCCCAATGTCTTGTGTCAGGAGCCTGTCGAGAAGCAAGCAAACTCTGGATCATAGTATATCCAGGATGTGTAATGAGCCCAATGTCTTGTGTCAGTAGTCTGTCGAGGAGCAAGCAAACTCTGGATCATAGTATATCCAGGTTTTTGATCAGCCCAATTTCTTGTGTCAGTAGTCTGTCGAGGAGCAAGCAAACTCTGGATCATAGTATATCCAGGATGTGTGATGAGCCCAATGTCTTGTGTCAGGAGCCTGTCGAGGAGTAAGCAAACTCTGGATCATAGTATATCCAGGATGTGTGATGAGCCCAATATCTTGTGTCAGGAGCCTGTCGAGGAGTAAGCAAACTCTGGATCACAGCATATCTAGGATGAGTGATCAGCCCAATGTCTTGTGTCAGGAGCCTGTCGAGGAGTAAGCAAACTCTGGATCATAGCATATCTAGGATGAGTGATCAGCCCAATGTCTTGTGTCAGGAGCCTGTCGAGGAGTAAGCAAACTCTGGATCATAGTATATCCAGGATGTGTGATGAGCCCAATGTCTTGTGTCAGGAGCCTGTCGAGGAGTAAGCAAACTCTGGATCATAGCATATCTAGGATGAGTGATCAGCCCAATGTCTTGTGTCAGGAGCCTGTCGAGGAGTAAGCAAACTCTGGATCATAGCATATCTAGGATGAGTGATCAGCCCAATGTCTTGTGTCAGGAGCCTGTCGTAGAGTAAGCAAACTCTGGATCATAGTATATCCAGGATGTGTGATGAGCCCAATGTCTTGTGTCAGGAGCCTGTCGAGGAGTAAGCAAACTCTGGATCATAGTATATCCAGGATGTGTGATGAGCCCAATGTCTTGTGTCAGGAGCCTGTCGAGGAGTAAGCAAACTCTGGATCATAGCATATCTAGGATGTGTGATGAGCCCAATGTCTTGTGTCAGGAGCCTGTCGAGGAGTAAACAAACTCTGGATCATAGCATATCTAGGATGTGTGATGAGCCCAATGTCTTGTGTCAGGAGCCTGTCGAGGAGTAAGCAAACTCCGGATCATAGCATATCTAGGATGAGTGATCAGCCCAATGTCTTGTGTCAGGAGCCTGTCGAGGAGTAAGCAAACTCTGGATCATAGCATATCTAGGATGAGTGATCAGCCCAATGTCTTGTGTCAGGAGCCTGTCGAGGAGTAAACAAACTCTGGATCATAGCATATCTAGGATGAGTGATCAGCCCAATGTCTTGTGTCAGTAGTCTGTCGAGGAGCAAGCAAACTCTGGATCATAGTATATCCAGGTTTTTGATCAGCCCAATTTCTTGTGTCAGTAGTCTGTCGAGGAGCAAGCAAACTCTGGATCATAGTATATCCAGGATGTGTGATGAGCCCAATGTCTTGTGTTAGGAGCCTGTTGAGGAGTAAGCAAACTCTGGATCATAGCATATCTAGGATGAGTGATCAGCCCAATGTCTTGTCTCAGGAGCCTGTCGAGGAGTAAGCAAACTCTGGATCATAGTATATCCAGGATGTGTGATGAGCCCAATGTCTTGTGTCAGGAGCCTGTCGAGGAGTAAGCAAACTCTGGATCATAGCATATCTAGGATGAGTGATCAGCCCAATGTCTTGTGTCAGGAGCCTGTCGAGGAGTAAGCAAACTCTGGATCATAGTATATCTAGGATGAGTGATCAGCCCAATGTCTTGTGTCAGGAGCCTGTCGAGGAGTAAGCAAACTCTGGATCATAGCATATCTAGGATGAGTGATCAGCCCAATGGAGAAAGGAAATGAAACACAGTGATGAAAGGGATGATAGGAAAATTCATGGATCAAATTATCCAACCCAGCATTTGGCTAGAGACTTATGGATTACCAGTTGTACAAAGTTCCTTCCGAATGAAGAGGACTTCACAGGCACTCCCAGAAAACTTAAGATATACATTTTACTTACAATGTAAATGTCTTTAATATATGGTATTTTAATCAAAATTATTTGAGCTATTTTTAGAAAGTAAAAAATAAGAACAATTACTCCATGTAATGGGTAGTTTGTGGTGAGAGGAATTTTTTTTTGAAAATCTTTGTGTTGCAACCTTGGAAAATTACTTAAGTATCATGTTTCGTTTTTAAATTACGCTGTTCACATATGGATCTTTTACCAAAAATGTATCTTTTAGATTCAGAGAAATGTATATTTTTGGTGAAATCTCCAAATCAAATTTTTGGTAAGCAATAGAGAAAGTAATAAATTTGAATTAATGAGACTAATAATGCTTATGCAAAGTTCTTTAAATGTATTTCTCTACAGTTAAGACACATTTTTTATCTTTCTGAAACCCTCTTTATGCTTTGAAATGGTTGATTTTATATCAACCCCAGAATAGTGCTGATATTTTATAGAGAAAAAATCTTAGAGCACCAATTTTTTAATACACATGTAATATGTATTTTTCAGATATATAATTGAAAGTGTGCAGTTTGAAATTGGAACACTTGAGAGTGCAGAACTAGATGATGAAAATTCAACTGCACTACCTGGAAAAACAGAAAAGTAAGTAAAGGAGCAAAAGATTTATGCTGGGCACATTCATCTGTAAAATGTGCTGAAATTCCATGCTTAATTTATACTACTGCTATGTGGTGAAATGTTAAATATGGTTGTACATACAAAACAATTACAGCTTTATCATATATCTTGTTTTTCCTGGACAGATCCTCTTTAATGGGGCAGAAAAAATGGAAATATTGTCCTCTTTGTTTATACAGGTGGCACAAAAGTCACAACGCACTTGGGGAAATGTATGTATCTAGGTTGGTAGGCATACTATGTACGTCAGTACAGTTGGTGGGAAACAGGAAATGACATGTAGTGTTAACAAACAAATCGTAACCATAAGTAAAATCATCTTGATAACATAAATAACAGTTTTCACAAAATGTTTACAACAGAAGAAAGAATTTTTGCTGTGTAAGTGTCGTACTGGGGGAATAGAGAGATCATTTCAAGTCAAATCCACCAACACATAAGGCTGTTTACAACTTAATTCATAAATTTGAAACCTGATGTTCTGTTTTGGTTGTACCTTGCAGTGGGCAACCTGGGAAAGCATGTTTTTGCCCTTAACCCTCAAGTATCTTATAACAAAATATTCTTTTAAGTGTTTTGCGGTTCTTAAAATCCACAAAACGTATTCACAATAATTCTAATTATATCAAAGTTAAATGAAATGCAGATCTTCCATTAACAAATCTAATTCCAATAGAAATCTTAAGACAACAAAATCTCATATGTTGCTTTGTGTTTTTTAACTTCAGTTTTGAATTATTTTTTAATGCTTTTTTTGCTTTCTCTACTACGTATAGTAAGTAGGGGAAGTATTGTATTCCACCCAAAAATTCCATACCGAGATTTCACCGGAAATATATGTTTTGAGACCCCCCTAAATCCAAAAACAGCATTTTTGGAAACATGTCTGTGTGTCTGTGAACAGCATAACTCGGAAACGAACAGTCGGATAAACACCAAACTTGGCATTTAGGTTCAATATCTTCCAGAGATGCGACACGAAGGTTTTCAAGAAAATCCCCCCCACCCCAGATTACCCTTTACATCGAACATTTTTCGAAAATTTTAATTTTCTCAAAAATGGCTCTAACGATTTTGATTAAAATATCATATGTTTAAAATATTTTCATGACAAATAAAATGAATATCTTGAATTTTCTGGGAATGTCTCCAAAAGTATTCTTCATTGTGAACGACTTTTGTATAACTGGTAAACCATGAGAGAGAGACAAAATGTTACTACACAAAAAATGTAGATCGCGTTAAAATACACAATTTGTCATATACATTTTTTTATTGAGTGAAACATTTTCGAGATATTGCTTGTTATTCCCTTAAATTTTCCAATACTTATACTTTTTCTCAAATTCGTTATTCATTTTTTTTATGTCCTGGACATGCAAAGAGAATGGAATACTCCACATAGCAACCAGCTCTTAAAACATTTGACTATCACTTAAAGCCTAGCAATTCCCCTTGCACCTACAAGAAAATTAGCAATAAGATTAACATCTCGATTAACATGAAGCATATGGAGAACAAGCGTTTGTAAAAATAGTTTGTACAAGAGTGGAGAAAGTCATGTGAGTGTAACACATCAGATTTTTTAATAATAATTTATAGCAGCATGTGTAATAATGATGGTGGAGAGCTTTAACAGACACTGTTTTCAATTCAGATACACACTTACATAGTGAAAGATTTTCTCAATGTGTCTTAGCAGAGTTTTAACCAATAATCTTACATGGAACTTCCTCACTTAACCACATGGAATCACTGCTCAACCCTCACACATATTAATTACACTTCTTCATTCTTCCTGCATGCTCTTCTGCAGATATCTGCGGCATCAAACATGTCTGCTCCTTATAAAACACAATGGCACTCCTTTTTAGTTTGTGTATTTTTAGCTTTCTTTAGCAATGAGTACCTCATTTTTGTGTGCTTGCGTTGCTGTGGTTGTTCAACTATTTTGTGTACACTTATTCCCAATATATTTAATTTATAATTAACATTCTAATTATTTATAGTGTATTATTTTCTTGAGATTTTGTTATGTACATGATAATCCTTTTTGGATATATGTTATCCCAAATGTTACATATTGAATTTTTTAAGTTTATTATTTCCTCTTCTTATTCTTGTTCTCTTGAAGTGATTCTATGTTGAAGAGTTGTTTGTTGCTTCACGTATGGAAAACCAATTTGAAGTAGTTGCAACTGCACGTATGGTAAAAGGTTTCTGGTAGCCTTTGCCCCAAAGGTACTTTCTAGTGGCCTTTGCCCCAAGTTTAAAAATTTGACTGTTTCTTTAAATGTTATATTTATGTTTGCCTCGGCTGCATCAGTATTATTGTTAGAGACATGTTTCTCTTTACAAGGTTGTGATGCGACAAGAATGTAGGCTTACACAGATTATAATTTTACTTCACTCCTTTTATTAATGCCTGACACGATTTAAATAACACTTCACTGATATAGAGAGAGAGCTGTGAGATGTTTTTTAATTACTTCTCTTTTTAAACACGTAAACTATTTTCGTCTCACACTGAATACGTATTAAATTTCTCGAGGATGTGTCTCACGTCCAGTTATGGGCACTGTCTACAAGCAACTGACTTGATTTCTGCTGCATAAATTTGTAAATTTCTGTATTTCAAGTCTCTGATTGGCTATTCCTAGTCCAATAGAATACCTAAGCTTTTTTTTTGGTTGTTGATTGGCTATTTTTATATTGTCCCAAAAATTACATTATTGCTTCCTCCAAGAATGACTAGTATTATTACTTTCTTACTCATTATTGCCTCAAGGTTACCTCATTGTTAGCAACTTTTAACCTATTATTCTCACAGCTCCTACATTATTAAATTACATAATACCTTCAGATAACATTATTACATGTATACAATAATATAAACATATACAATGACTGTAATATACCCTTTTTATATATTGTTACATACACATATTGCTTTAAGGGGGCTGTTATTATATTTTTTATTATATAATTAGACTGAAATCATTTAAGTGTTAAAAATACTGCCTCAATCTAAATGCTCAAATTTTCTTTTACATTATTTTAAATTTTCACTTTGTGAATTTTCTTAATTTGATATTCATAATTTTGAGTCTGAATGACCACGACTTGATCAATTCCTGCTTCAATTTTCAGATATTTATACTTTAAGTAGCAAGTCACTAATGGTTTTTTTTCTTGTGGTCATAAAAAGACCATAGAATCTCAAAGCCACCACATAGCAACGCGCTTTAGCCTACTGTATTCTTCTAATACCTATAAGAAAATATGTGATAGAACGTTTATTTGATTAACAAGAAACAGATAGAAGAATAAGATTCTGTAAGTATATAAATTTTCGCACAAAAAATAAAAGTATTGCAGACATAAGAATTGAACATGAAGGTAATGAAATTACTGAAACTTGTAGCATAAAATTTCTGGTCTTATTATAGATCATAATATGAATTGGAAAGACCATTTTGACTACATGCTACCGAAACTAAGCTCTACATGTTTTACAATTAGATCATTAATTCATTTTACAAATAAAAGCATCCTAAAAACAGTATATTATGCTTATTTTCATTCAATTGTGACTTATGGAATAACATTTTGGGGAAATTCAGTAGACGCAAAAGAAATATTTATTTTGCAAAAAAAAAAAAAGTAATAAGAATAATGGTAGTTGTAAAGAAATAAACTCATTGTAAACCACTATTCTAAACATTTGGAATTCTTTCATTAGCCTGTGGGTATATTTTAGCTGTACTTTTAACCATGGTTGACCACCCAGAAGTGTTCATAAAAATTCAGACATACACAGCAAACAAACCAGAAATGGGCAGGACTTACACAGGCCAAGCAATAACCTACAAGTATTCTAAAACGGGGCTTACTACAATGGTATAGTATTATTTAATTCACTTCCATCATATACTAAGGAACTGAAAAGTAATAAAAATAAATTCAAGTTAGCATTAAAAAGATATCTCATCACTTACACCTTCTATACGGAGGAGGATTTCATTCATTCAAAAAAAAAACTGACTATAAAATGTTACTGAATTTTATAAATACATTAAGTATAAATAATATTGCTTTAAATTTTTTAGCCCTAATGTACTCTACATAAGCACTACAATTTATTTACATACAAGTACACAGTGTAACTATGTATTTATGACGTAATCTACATCCTAGAATAGACTAGCTTTCTTTAAGCTGGTCTAGCTCGCTATAGGGTCTACAGATTGAGATGTTATGTCATGTAAGAGTGGTTAGTAGAAGAGTGAGTACAGAAAGTCATGTGAATGTGTTAGTTATGCTCGTGAGATCCCAATTCAGACTTTTGGGTGGAGTATCAAACTTTGCTACCTACTATAAGTGCGTGGCGACGAAAGTAAAGAATAGCAATAAAGATTTAGTTTGAATTTCATGGAACAAAGTATTTATTTTTCAGGTTAAGCGAGACTCAAGTGGCATTTCTACTACCACCAGCAGCTCTTTTCAACAGCAGTTCCTCATCTTCAAGCTGATGTTAACAACAAAACTACCATCATCATTTAATTTAATGGAATTCATTCATACAATGTGCTACAGAAGAACTCAGCTGGTCTAAGTTTCAAACAGCACATAAAGTGATAACATATATTTTATTTTTAAGCTCGCATTCTTTAATAGCTCTATGTTTAACAATGCTTTGTACTTGAGCATTAGTGAAGATATTGCTATATTAACATACCTGACGTTACAAATGTTTTGAAGACTGTAAAATTTCTTAGGCCATAAATAAGAAGGAAGTATTGCAATATTGTTTTGTTTACTCTTTTTTCTTTACGACACACTTGATTTAGTTGTTTACTGTGCAACAAAATATACTGTGTTAAACATGTACAGAGAGAGCCAAAAACCTACGAACCGGCTGCGTGGTGTTTTTCCTGTCCGCATCCTTGGCGCTCGTTGCCGACTGCCGCTATCATAGAAGGGCGCGGATGAAACCATACAACATTTTTAAAACTACTTTTAAAGGCTTTACTTAACTTTATGAAAGGAGATGCTGAAATTGGCCACCATCGTTGTCCATACATTTTTGGCACCTCTTTAGGAAACGATCCATCACTCGCTGTAGTTCACATTGAGAAATGCTGGCAATTTCCTGGCAGATATTTTGTTTTAATTCTTCCAGGGTGTGTGGGTTTGTCTTGTACACTTTATGTTTTAAGTTACTCTAGAGATAGAAATCGCAGGGGGTTACAGGGGGCTAATTGCAGGGCCATTTTTTTTCGAGTCAATAGTTGAGGCCCATGCATTTTTTTGGAGAATTAACAGACAAGGAGCATGAATTTACCTTTTTTCAACAAGATTCTGCAGCAGCTCATATGGCCAATATTTTGATGAGAAAAATTGAAAGTGTGTTTGAGGACAGAATTATAAGTACAGAATATTTGTGGCCCCCTCAGTCCCTGACCTAACCCCCTGTGATTTCTATTTCCGGGGTAACTTAAAACAAAGTGTACAAGAAAATCCACACACCCTGGAAGAATTAAAACAAAATATCTGCCAGGAAATTGCCAGCATTTCTCAATGTAAACTACAGCAAGTGATGGATAGTTTCCTAAAGAGGTGCCAAAAATGTATGGACGACGACGGTGGCCAATTTCAGCATCTCCTTTCATAAAGCTGGTAAGTAAAGCCTTTAAAAGTAGTTTTAAAAATGTTGTATGGTTTCATCATCCGTGCCTTTCTATGGAGCGGCAGATGGCAACGAGCGCCAAGGACGCGGACAGGAAAAACACAGCGCAGCAGGTTCGTAGTTTTTTGGCTCTCTCTGTATAAGCGCATTTATTCACACAAAATACACTCTTAAAGTTATGGTGCGTCTTATGTGTGAGATTTTTATCTTCTTTTCTTAAAAATTGTGTAATCTACAGTATGTGACAAAAAAACAAACAGCACTGAAATTATCGATCTTTTGCTGTCCAAGATTCCATAGCAATTAAGTATTTATATATTGTATACAGCGTGTTCAAAAATTCAATGCCCAAATAGGGATGATGGAGACAAAAACAAATATATTTTAATAAATAATCATGTGTTGAAAACGCATATTGTGTAAACACTGCATGTGGAGGAGATAAAAATGAAATGCTGGTTTGAAGTGCCTAGTATGTTGTGATGTTATTCTCTTCGACACTCAGTCAGTAAACAGAATGTAGCACTAGTGCCTGCATGGCAGTAGCAGTATCAACATGGAGTACTACTCAATGAGGGAATAGCGAGACATACACTTTGTTTGCAGTGCAGCTGAAGGCAATAGTTGAAGAGCCTAGCGAATGTACCATGAACGTTCCCCTGTATGATGTCCACATTATCACGTATTTACTGCAATCCACGATCAACTGGTAAATACTGGCACATTGATGGTCAGCAGGCCTAACGCAGGCCAATCACGGATGGTGCTTATGCTTAACTTTGAGGAAGCAGTGCTCTTACTCTTCCAGATGCAAGCACCCGAGCAATTTCTGCTGAGTATTTGTTTAAAAAAAAAAAAAAAAAAAAAAAGAGTACTCGACCTTGGAATTCAGGCTAAGTCCCTAGTTTTATGTGTGCGAATAAAACAAAATTAGTTAAATATAATATTTTATATAAATGTCAAGAAGCTTTTTTGGTGCCTAAAATGCCTATTTTGATCACTGAGATCTATTTTAAAATTGCAGAACTTAAAAGTGCCTATTTTAATATTTTTATTGCTTCATTAATTGTTTTCATGCGCCATGAAGGATAAAGTACTGATATGATAGGGTTGGTTTTATTCAAAGCTGTGTAATAGTTGCAGGAATAAGATATTCCAGGAAAGAACTGCTTTATTTTAGTCTTTTACCACATAGATTCACTCTTATTGTAGAAAGAGAATACTTGACCCCTTTAGGCCTCTCTGTGATCCTTAGGTATCGGTTGGTGACTGCATACTGCAGAAATCACTGAGTGAGATGGCGCCACAGTAACACATGCAATCCCTGGTGACCACCCACTCTGATCCATGGATTTTTCATGGTTTCCGAGGATCAGCAGGTGAATGCTGGGGTGAATTGAGTTTTTTTATTTATGGACGCTATTTAACTACTATAGACCTTAACATCCCATTCAATACTGGGCGTGAAAGACTGGAAATTTTGCTCAGAGGCCTCTTTAGATTCTTTTACATGCTGTAAATCTACAACACGGTACCACTGGCTGTACTTCCCTTCCGAAGGAAACCATGCTAAGGATTTTTACGCCTGAAAAAATCCATCGCGCTTTGCCAGGTTTGAACCCACGATTCGGTAAGTAGAGTCTAGCATGGTACTCCTAGACCACACAGGACGACAAATGAATGCTGGGGTGGTTCATCTTCTACCATGTCCCTCATTTCCTGTATACATCATCCTCCTTGTCATCTGTTTAAGGGTTGTAGGACCAGGTGACGGAGTTGGCAGGTTGCAGTGAAGGTGCACTTTGTAGAGGTTTCTTATTGAAGTTTGTTCCAGGGACAGCTTGGTTAGGACCCGCCTCTGGGTGCTTTGGAGCAGGCAGTCCTTTGGGGCCCCCCAGAAGCTCAGGTGTCTTTGGGTGGGCTCAGGCAACATTGGATACACCCAATCGGGAAACATTAAGGACCCTGTCCATGCCTGCGCCCATTGTCATCTGATCACCCTTCAAGTCTTTCATCCCTCCCTCCAGGAGTCATGCTAGAAGCACAAGGGATCAGATGACCTGCATGCCCCAGTTTCAGGGGGCCCCCTCCTTACTTTTACCTTTAACAGCAAAAGTCCCCTTCAAAGAGCAAGAAAGGTCAATGGCATATTTTCCATCATTTCATGACTCACATGCCTTGTCCTCTTTATTAACTGTTGGTATGCACAAGTTTGCAATGTTTCTCCATGCTTTCGCTCTTCTTTTATCAAGCAGTTGTTTTACATTACTATTCTTAACAAGATATTGTGTTTTGTATATCAGCTCTAGAGCGTTTAGGCCACAATGATATATCTGTGATGAATGGTGCATTTCCACTGTGATTATTCAGAAGTTTTGAGTGTTTGTTTTTTAATCTTAAGGGCCCATATTATATATTAGCAAAATGTTTCTAGCCGCAATAATTTTAACATATTTGCTGTCTCTGTTACTCTGTGATTTTTAATCCTCGCCAGTTAATTGCATTTTTAAATTTACTGTGATTGGAAATATGGTTTAGATACATAAAATGCAGCATTTAACTTATGGAAATATTATTTTAATTGCCTAATATTGTATCTTAAGTGCCCATTTTGATAATTATAAAGCCTATTTTAGGTGGCTAAAAACTCCTTTTTAAGTGCCTAAAAATCCAAAGTGTAGTTATATTATATTTATGCGAATATAGGATGCATTTTTCCAGATAGAATAGACACAAAATTAGGGTATCTTATGTACAATATTTTTATTTTTCTTTCTTAAAAATTGTGTAACCTGTATGCAGCAAACCAAATGACACTGAAATTCTAGATTTGCTGTCCCAGTTTCCATAGTAGTGAAGTATTTATAGTATACAGGGTGGAAAGTGACCTATGACCATCCTTAAACAGGATGTCTCTTGTAATGAATAGAACAAAACATTTTAGTGCAGTTTTGCTGTTTTTAAAGTAGTTTTTCAGAAAAAAGTGAAAATTGTGTAACATTAACTCTATTTTAAATAAAGGTTTTATGAAACTTACTTACTTCTTCAAATACAGCTTAAATAGTTTTTGCGTATTTAGATACATTTTGAATTAAAGCAATTCACACTCCTACTATTATTACAAGCTTTCGAAATTTGTCTCTTACATTGTTAGCCACCAGACTACACAACATGACAACACTGTGAGATCAAAAGAAATGCACTTCAACTGTTTGTTTATAAATAAACGTATTTCAGGTGTTGTTTATTGCTCTTTTGGCTTGTTTTGAAACAACTGATTATCACATTACAAAATGGCTCACTTTACTAATGCTGAGTATCTTGAAATGCTAATCATTTACAGTGAAACACATCATAATGCAGCAGTTTCAGCAAGAATTTATCGAGAAGGATTCCCAAATAGACCAGCACCACATAATAGGATATTTGTTTATAAACGTCAAAGAGTTCTAAATACAGGAAGCACATCTCCTCATGTTGAAGGAGTTGGTCAAAGAAATGTTGAACAAGACGAAGAAGTCCTTCACTTGGTGGAAGAAGATCCTGGAAGAAGAAGCTGTGGTATAGCTCGTGCTATCGACATATCCCATTCTCGAGGTCACGGTTCAAACCCAGCGGAGGACAATAGATTGTCTTGAGCGTAAAAATCCCTAGCATGGCTTCCTTCAGAAGGGAAGTAAAGTCGGTGGTTCCGTGTCATAAATTTACAGCACATAAAAGAACCTCAAGCCTGATAAAGAGGACTCTGAGAAAAATTCCCGGTATTTCACACCCAATATAGAATGGGACACTAAGGACCACAGCAGTTAAAGAGTGTCCATAAATAAAACTCAATTTCAATTTTGATGTATCCTGTTGGACTGTTTTGAGAACATTAAAAGAAGAATTACTATGCCCTTATCATAGCGCATCCAGTATCTCTCTGAAGCAGGTTATGTGCCAAGGGTAGCATTTTTGAAATGGTATCTTCAACGAGGTGACTTTCCTCTTAAACTTTTTGTAATGGATGAAACAACGTTTACCAGAAATGGAATAACTAATGCACACACCTGGGCTTACGACAATCCACACATAGTAAGACAAGACAGCTTCCAGAAGATTTTCTGTAAATGTTTGGGCAGAAATCACAAGAAACAATCAGTCCATAGATTCTTCCTCGGCTTTTGACAGGAGCCGTCTATCTCCAGTTTCTTAAAGAAACGTTACCAGTTTTGCTTGAGGATGTTCTCTTGGCAGTGATAAATTACATGTGGCTATTACATGATAGCACACTTCTGCACATAAGTAGAGCTGTATGTGGCCATTATGCAGCACCAACGTAGAACACTAGATTGCTTGCAATGAACCAATAAGATGGTCACCAACATCACCAGAACTAAATCCAATTTATTTTTCTCTTTGGAGCAATATGAAAACTTGCATATTACTTTACAGAAGTGCCTGATGTGGAAAAAAATAACCCAGACGTACTTCGTAGAGTGCAGCAGAATTGGATAAAATGTTGTGAAGCATGTGTGTTATTAAGGGGTGCACATTTTGAAGAATTTCTCTAAACATTAAAAAGTAAGTTTTCATTGATTTTCTATTGTTGTCTTGATTTAATTATTCACAAAGGAAGGAGTCATAATCTTGTAACTGGGGTTTCTTAAGCTTTTATTTACCTTTATAAATAAGTTAACTCGTATTAATAATTTACGTAGTACTGTAAATGCTTCCTCGGTTCCATATTCCATATGATATTTGCACTACAATCATGTGTAGTTTTCTATTTATTTGTATTCTTGTACAGTACCAGTCACGGTTGCTTGGTGTGTCTGATGTGAAGCCTGCTGAATAATGCTGTAATATCATCTTGTTGAGTACAGTAATTGCTTGTTTCTCACTGTATACCAGTATCATTAGTTGAGACTTGTTGTGCAAGTTACACTGCATTTTGATGTTTCATTGTCATACAGCACTCCTATTATTACAGTGTACATGCAAGCCCATGCTCCTAACCTCAAAATGTTTAGTTTGGTAGTTCATGGTTTAACAACAAATTAGTGCGTTGCTGCAATTAGTGCCAAACTGCCACATGCTTGTGGCAACTGTAATCACCGCCTTCATTCACTTTACAGGACCATTACACATTTTGCCACAATCATACGTATTTTATAACTATTCAAAACATTACTGGTTTTAGAGTAGAACCTCTGTTAACCAGAAGAAGGGGGGGGAGGTGATTTCAGATAAGAATAAAAATGTCATTTTTAGGGGTTAAGAAACATTTTTTAAGTTTTAGGTGAAATTGAATCAAGACAATACATATACATACAATGACATACACAAGCTTCTGTATTTACACACAAAAAGATGTTCCATGTGCATACAATACTTTTAATTACATACAGAGTACTAATTTTGTTTGAAAAAGTCTATTTCCTTTTCCTTTTTCTTTTCACTTCGTTTTCTAGCCGTTATGTCACACCACTGTTTCATTAGCAGAACATCAGGCTTTGATTCCTCACATCATTCGACAAACCATAATGCTATCTGGGAAGGAGTTTTAGAAAGAGAGGTAGGCACACTTCCTTCTCATTAGTTTAGGTACTTCACTACTATGTTCCCCATTGAGAATACTTAAGCTGCAGTAATGACAGTCTGCCACTGTGACATAAATGACTGATAAAAGGAAGGGCCAACCTGCTATTAACGAAGCCAAAAACAGTTATCAATAGAGATAGAATGGAAACACTCAAGATCAGAGTCGATGCTTTTCAATATGCATCCCCTTTGTCATTCCTAACATACACGGTGTGATCAAAAAGCTTCCGGTATGACGTCAAAAATACTACACAACAGTTTGTTTTGTCTAATCTGCACTGTCACCCTCGAAGCAGTCTCCTTGGAAGTTGATACACTTGTCCCAGCGCTTATGTAACTGCCGAAAGCACCTCTGGAAGTTTATTTTTTCAACATGTTCAGAGCCTTCTGCGACTTGCATGGATGACATCAATGTCCTCAAAACAGTGTCCTCAGAGCCGCATTTTAAGTCGCGAAAAGTCCGCTAGTGCCAAATCTGAGAATAGACAGGATGGGGAACAGTATTCATCCTATTTGTATCCAAAAATTGGCGAACAGAAAGGGCTTTGTGCGCGGGCGCATTGTTATGATGCAGGAACCAGTCACCACTCCTCCATTTCTCCGGCCGTTTGCGTCGCACATTCTCCCTCAACCTTTGCAACACTTGTTTGTAGAACACTTGATTCACTGTTTGACCCTCTGACACAAATTCCTTATGTACAATGCCTTTAATGTCAAAAAACACAATCATCATTGACTTCACTTTAGATCAAACTTGTCTGGAGTTTTACGGGCGTGGAGATGGACTCTTCCGTTGTGAAGATTGTTGCTTCATTTCTCGATCGTACCCATAAATCCATGTTTCATCACCAGTAATAATTTCTTCCATAAACTGTGGGTCATTTTGAGCTGTTCTTTAAGATCTGTGCAGGCAATCACATGGCTTTCCTTTTGGTCATTTGAAAGCAGGCGGGGCATGAACTTGGCAGCAATTCTTCTCATGTCCAAATTGTCTTCCAAAATGCTTTGAACACTTCCAAAGGAGAGTCCTAATGAGTCAGAAAGACCATTTCCCTCACCTGATACATATTTTCATCAGTTTTGCTGGAACAGGGTCGCCCCGAACAATCTGCATCTTTAACTGATGTCACACATTTTTAAATTTCGAAAACCACTCAAATACTTGAGTTTTGCCCACAACTTCTTCCCCATAAGCTGTTCTTAACATTTCATTGCCTTCTGTTGCAGTTTTACGAGTTTAAAACAAAATTTGATGTTCGTTCTTTGTAATCTGACATTTTTGCTATGCGGAAAAATCATAGCACATGCAAAACACATGTTCACTTCAGAGCATCTACCTCGTCATAGGAAGTCACACGATCTCTTATTTTTATTGGGAAGGAATGCTGCATGTATAACCTGGGTAAGAATTACAGAAATCTCAATGTCAGCATTGTTGTGAAGCCATTCCGGAAACTTTTTGATCACACCTCGTAATTTAACGAACATGTTTCTTTAATTCGTTTTAACCAAAAATATTTATTTTTTGGTCATTTTAGTTTGAAGTGTTTTGGATAAGAGATGTTCTACTCAGTCACACTTTTGAAATTCACTCACAATTTTGTAGTGACCCATTACGATCATGTCAAATATACAATATTATACACATTATACAAGATTTTAATCATGTTTTATTCACTATCACAGTTTTACACTATTTGAACCAGGATTCTCCCAAAATCATCTTATACAGATGCAAGTACTTTTATTACTTATATACCACTGTGTCTTATACACTCATAAATATGGCATTTTTTCAAATTATTCTAACATTAAAGCTGAATCAGATTATAAGAATTCAGTGCCACAGCTGGTACTCAAACTATGGATCTTCAGCTTTCCACGTTGTTGCAATACCATTGTGCTATGTAACAAGACTCACAAATGCTCCTTGAGTGCATCTTATTCCTATATCCTGTTGAACCCCAAAGCGACCTCATTTAGGGCCGGTTTCACTAACCAATGTTAAAAATACTTTTTAACATCTTGTTAGTTGTTTGCTAACATAAGTCGAGATGGACTGCAGGAGTTAGGTACAGTGTGAAGTGTAATCATATTTAATGAGTCAGTGTACACTTTCTAGTTCAGTTATTAATTCCTAAGACTAGTTTCTACAGTTGTACTTCATCATCAGCTTAGGACTGACTGAAGTCAGGATGTGTAACCTTGCTGGTATGGGCGATGATGTGAAATGGAAGTGTCTCATGGTTTCTTAATGAACGTAGAGGTGATGAAGTCTTAACAATTAAGTTTAGTGATGGGACAATGCCACTATTTCTCGAAATTTGCTTTATTAAAAACTGTAAAGGCGATAGTTGTTCACTGAATTATGTTCTTATTAGTAGTTTTCTGTGTATAAATGCAACTAATTTTGTATCGTACGTTGATTCCGAAATTGTTCCTGTTTGACATACTCCAGTTGGCAGCAATTTTTACTTTCTCTACTACGTATAGTAAGTAGGGGAAGTATTGTATTCCACCCAAAATTTCGATACCGAGATTTCACCGGAAATACATGTTTTGAGACCCCCTGAATCCAAAAAAAGCATTTTTGGAAACATGTCCATGTGTGTCTGTGTGTGTGTGTGTGTGTGTCTGTGAACAGCATAACTCAGAAACGAAGTCGGATAAACACCAAACTTGGTATTTAGGTTCAGTATCTTCCAAGGATGCGACACGAAGGTTTTCAAGAAAATCGCCCCACCCCAGAGTACCGTTTACATGGAAGATTTTTCGAAAATTTTAATTTTCTCAAAAATGGCTAACAATTTTGATTAAAATATCATATGTTTAAGATATTTTTATGACAAATAAAATGTATATCTTGAATTTCCTGGGAATGTCTCCAAAAGTATTCTTTATTGTGAACGACTTTTGCATAACTGGTAAACCATAAGAGATAGACAAAATTTTACAACACAAAAAATGTAGATCGCGTTAAAATACACAATTTATGTCATATACACTTTTGTTTGTTGAGTGAACCATTTTCAAGATATTACTTGTTATTCCCTTAAATTTTTGCAATACTTATTTTCTCAAATGGGAATTCGTTATTCATTTTTTCTCTTGAATATGCAAAGAGTATTAATCTGTGGGAAAGGGAATGGTGCTGCACCTAGCAACCAGCTATTAAGAGATATGTATGTGCTTAAAGGCTACTGTATTTCTATATTGCCCTTGTAAATATATATTCCCCTTACATCTACAAGAAAATTAGCAATAAGATAGACTCTGCAAATGTTTATCTCCATTAATATAAAGTAGATGGAGAATAAGCGTTTGTATAAATAGTTTGTACAAGAGTAGAGAAAGACATGTGAGTGTAACACATCAGATTTTATTTTTATCTTGATGATGCCACAGGCTATGTATCCCCTACTGTTACTCAAGGCTAATAAGAATAATAATCTTTCTTTTAAAGGATTTTCTATTCATATTATGGAAATTATGTATGCAGCATACCCATAATTTACACTCGTGACCCGAATTTTGACTTGGATAAACACAAACTAGCAGATGGAAGTAAAGAACAAATATTTCTATGAGCTGTATTATCTCATGTCTTAAGTTCTGATTTTGATCATTGGAGTAGATAAAAGTAATGGCCCAGAGCAAGTCACCAAGCCAGGCTATTGCAGAAATATGATTTAGTGCATCATTCACAACCTGCATGTTACATGAGTACCTCAACTCCTTCTCCCATTGTTTTGAATGTTTTCATTTAGACACGAGTCTATGGAATGTTGCATTGATTCACCCACAGGAAACACACTTAAGGTCTATAAAGAACTATAGTCCAGCAACTCTTTGAGGACACGTGTGAGGTAATACTGTGAACTCTCCACTTCTTTCATTCCTTATCTAGCATAAAGTTAAATGCAGCAACTTTCAATAATATAAAAATTAAAAATTTAAAAGTATCAAAAGTTAATTACAAAGTATTAGACATGTTTGATAGCACCAAGTATCGAGGTCTCATCCCTAAATAAGTGAAGTTAAAAGTATGTCAACTCATTAAATATTATAATGACTTGCAGTTATGAAATATAAAGCTTTTACAGCAAATTCTTAACCAACAACATCTTGTTAACATGAAAGGAGCTGCAAATGACGAGTTTTGAAAAGGCAGTGACCAAACTACACAACTTCTGACTCTATTTCATTAGCAGACTAGTTACATTCATAGACAATTTTATTTTCCTGACTGTTTAAGGTAAAATCACAATGTGAACTGAAAAATGTGGGTGTACAGGGACTACTGTTTCACAGTTTGAAAAGGCATTAATTATTGAACTGGTTACTAAGTATAGAGGAACTATAAAGCATAAAAAAGCCAACGGACTTAAAACTAAAGGACGACGGAGCATGAGAGAAAATCGAAGAGGAATGTATTTGCAGTGCATGGCTTTTTCAAAGGTGCAGTAACTGCAGTAATTTTATGCTAACATATAAAACACAGCACCAAAAGTGGCAGGTTATAAGTGTGTTATCACTGACAGAGGATCAAGCAGACCCCAACAAAAATACTGTTTGCTTCTTGAAGCAATTCCTTTGGAAACCTTTTGGCATTAAATAAAAAGTGCCTGTAGCATAAATATTAAGAGTAATTAACACTTGTAGCATAGGAGAAAGAGGCATTTCTGTTGGTAGTAGTCTAACCTCCTCTTATTTTGTTTACAACCCTTGTCGCAACCCCTTTGGGCAATCTGTGTCACTTTAAAAATTCCCCATCTACCAGATTTTCAAAAACAACATGACGCACAGCCCTTCTCTGGGTGGCACAGCATTAAAAGGTCAAAATACAGCATCTTTGTGCCAACACATTGGTTTGGGCTGTCATTTTCCAAATTCTAACATTTGTTACATATTTTAACACAAGGGTACAGCAATGTTAAAATTTTTAACACTGTGTTAACATTTAACATCAGTTGGTGAAACAAACCAGCCTTTACTCCAAGATAGTGCAAGTAAAGGACCTAAAGGTTGCAAGTACTTTGAATTCTAAGTTTCTTGTAAGGGTTAATTTATATCTATGAGAATATATGAATGAGATAAAAGAAATTCAATGTCTTTGTTGGCTGCACATGAGCAGGGAAAGCCAAAGTTCCTTTGTTTAGTCCTGGCGGTGACAATGAATTACCTGATTTAAGCACCTTATCATACACACAGTTAATAAATATTTGGTTCTATATTATTTCTTGAAAGAAGAATGGAAAAATACATTTGTCACAGCTGTAACATTACCTGATAACAAAAGTAAAATGGTATATTGCAATATGAGTGTGGCAAGTTATTACAGAATGGAGGAATGGTTTGAAAAGGCAAGACGTGCCGAGTCTTTTCTGTTTCCAACACTATTATTATTATTATTATTATTATTATTTATGGATGCTCTTTAACTACTATAGCCATTAATGTTCCGACATTCTGTCATGCATTTTACACACACTCTATTTTGTACAATTGTGCATTTTATTATTTTGAATGATTTAGTGAATACAAATTATTCTTACGCAAGTGTATTTTCCTATCTACTTCATTTTAATTGTGATAAACCTTTGCAGAAATAGCAACTTTACACATTACGTTATAGAGAACAGCGATAGTCAAATGTTTAACAACTGAACGCTATATGCTGGCCTTAAAATTCCATACTGTTTCCATGAAATCACAAGAAAGAGCTGAAAATTGAGAGGACTTAAAAAGATTGGCTAGGTATGAACAATTTGAACCATTAATAATGGATATCTCGTAAATGGCTGATGCCACAAAAAAGTTATTTGAAATAAATTGTAAGTTATAAAGACATGTACATTTTTTGTGTGGTAATTTTCGTGTATCAGTTTGTTTACCAGTTATATAAGATTACAGAAATTTCCTTCTAAATGAAGAAGACTTTACAGGATATTCTCAAAAACTTGAATATATACATTTTAATCAAAAAGCATCCATGTAAAGGGAAGTTGGGGGTGTAGGATTTTCTTGAAAATTTTTGTATCGCATCCTTGAATGCTACTGAACTTAAATACCAAGTTTGGTTGAGTTATGCTGTTCACAGCACACACACGGCCCTTTTGCCAAAAATGTTTTTTGGGGGGGAGATTAAGGGGCCTCAAAACGTGTATTTCTGGTGAAATCTCATATCAACCTTTTGGGTGGAATGCAATACCTTCTCTAACACTATGTACATTTAGAGAAAGTAAAAATGTAAGGAACTTATCCATTGTCACTTTAGATTTTCAATAATGCAATACTGCCAGTTCAACAGCTGTAACTAATACAGTGGCTTAATATGATACTATAATTTAGGTGTTGAGTCAATTGTTTGATGGCCGATTCATGACCCAAAATTATATAGACAATAATAAAGATTCAGTATTTCAAGAATAATTTATGTCAAAGATATGGATTATGAAGATGCAGGTGTTGAAGAGGCATGAAAATTGGGCTGTATTTTAATTCCTGCCTAGTGTATACTGTACATTATAACAGTCACCAAATTTATGTTGGTAGATATGGGTTTTCTTGTTAAAAACTCTAAAGTTCCTTGTGTATAAATATTTTAATGGAACTATCATGGGCTGGGCAAGTGCTTTTCAGTACCAACAGACTGGCTGATTGGAGAGTTAAGGAGGGGGAGGAGCTCTCTCCATTGCCATAAATCCCAGAAGCTTCTTTCCCCCACCCCTGCAACTATATATTTGCGAGTATACCCATGATAATCAGTGTGTTGATGGTACAACATAAAGGCTGGGTAACTCAGTATGTTCTACATGTAAATGAGTTGGTTATTGTGATGTGGAGCAAGTACCGCATCTACAGCTTGTTGCAAAGTCCTGTGTTCAACACTTCAGCAAGTGAAGAGGAAGGGAGAAGAGGTACTTCATATGTGATTCATTACACCAAAATGCACAGGGAAAAGAGAAGTGACTGAAAATGAATAAAGTCTCATCGTCAGAAAGACGTAGAAAGCACACAATGGTGCAAAAATGTATTCTATACAGAACCTTACAGCTAGGAACATATCTACGACATAGGACCACCGGCTTTACTTCCCTTCCGAAGGAAGCCGTGCTAAGGATTTTTACGCCCGAAAAAAATCCATCGCTATCCGCAACCTCGGGAACTAGAGGCTAGCATGGTAACCACTACACCACGGAGGACGACACTGAAGGATGCAGCACGGCTTAGAGGAATTATTGTGAGAGGTTAATTAAGAAAATCATCAATGAAAACACAGTTCTAGGTTACAAAAAAAAAAACCTTCCTTTTAAGTAATGAATGGAATGTAAAAACATTTCATTATATAGTAGCGCACCACTATCTTTATTGCTTTATGCACATTTAGTTATGTTACACCATGTTAGTCCTCAAGAACTCATCCCTTTCCTCATCTTCTGATATTAAGTGTGTCTTCAAGAATTCTTCCACTGAATCTGTGTTCCATTTATCTATTGCCAGCACCTGAAAACAGACAAGACGAGTAAGTATTGTGTGAAAAAACATAATGCACAGCCTTAAAATGACTTGCTTACACAAAGTGTAGGGAAAATGCCATCCCATAACACAGCAAGTCGTAGGAAGAGCATTCCACAAGCCATAGTAATGGGGATATGTCATATTTCTCCAAATACAAGACCATTTTTTACTTTCTCTACTACGTACAGTAAGTAGGGGAAGTATTGTATTCCAACCAAAAATTCGATACCGAGATTTCACCGGAAATATATGTTTCGAGACTCCCTGAATCCAAAAAAAAAGCATTTTTGGAAACATGTCTGTGTGTGTGTGTGTCTGTGTCTGTGAACAGCATAACTTAGAAATGAACAGTCGGATAAACACCAAACTTGGTATTTAGGTTCAGTATCTTCCAGAGATGTGACACGAAGGTTTTCATGAAAATCCCCCACCCCAGATTACCCTTTGCATGGAACATTATTCGAAAATTTTAATTTTCTCAAAAATGGCTCTAAGGATTTTGATTAAAATATCATATGTTTAAGATATTTTCATGACAAAATAAAATGTATATCCCGGATTTTCTGGGAATGTCTCCAAAACTGTTCTTCATTCTGAACGACTTTTGCATAACTGGTAAACCATAAGAGATAGACAATATTTTACTACACAAAAAATGTAGATCGCGTTAAAATACACAATTTATGTCAAATACATTTTTTTGTTGAGTGAACCATTTTCGAGATATTGCTTGTTATTCCCTTAAATTTTCCAATACTTATACTTTTTCTCATATTCGTTATTCATTTTTTTTTATGTCCTGGACACAAAGAGAATGGAATACTCCACATAGCAACCAGCTCTTAAAACATTTGACTATCGCCGAAAACCTACCATATTCCCCTTGCATCTACAAGAACATTAGCAATAAGATTGACATCTCGATATCTCGATTAACGTAAAGCATATGGAGAATAAGCGTTTGTAAAAATAGTTTGTACAAGAGTAGAGAAAGTCATGTGAGTGTAACACATCAGATTTTTTACTTTCTGGTAGGCCATACTATAATATGTTGATTACTTCTGAAGTAGCTGAACTGTTACGGCATTCATAATGCTTCAGTGACTCATTATGATCTTATTTGGCGGCTCATACAGCTCCCTTATGCCCATACCTTTTAGCATCTCTAAAGCAGCAGTCCATTGGGATCCATTCTCCAGATAATGAAATATATGTGTATTTAAAATAAATTCTTTTCATTCAAATTTTAATATTCTAATAAATTGAGTTGACTACTTTGCTTTCACATTACCTGCAAACACACTCAAAGTCCTGTCTACAGTACTGCCATCTGATCAGCATTTACAGACAGCTAAGATATTTTTATAAAACCTCAAAGTTTTGAAATTATAGCGTGGTGGACCAAAAGTGTCATATGTAACTTGAGCAAAATAAAGTGAGGCAGTATTTTATATCACAACACTGTGAATGCCAGAGTGATTGTAGTGTAAATTAACACTATTGTATGACAATGATTTGAGATGTTTGTTAATTATAAGTATTGTTAGGAAATAAGTTTACATGGCCTCACTGAAACTGACAATAGGAGCGGATAACAATGAGCGACGGGGTAGTTGTTTATCAATTAGAAGAGACAAGCAAATGACGTCAGAGTAGCGTGCGTTTCTTTAGAAATGGAGAGAATATCTTCCCTAGAGCATATGTGTTCGTAATTTTTATTGGATATAAAAATAGACTCTAATGTTGGCGCGCTTTATTAACCAATAGCAGCTCTGTTATAATGTTTAGGCATATCGGGGTGAGGGAGTATAAATTCTAAAGCCAGAGACAAGTATTGCCCAGTCCAACAGAATCATTCACGGGTTACACATCGCACAGTTCAACAGAATCATTCATGGGTTACACGTCGCGCAGTTTAACAGAATCATTCACGAAGTGCACGTTATGCAATTCTACAGAATCTCTCGCGTCGTAAAGCTAGTTACAAAAATGTGAAATACTTGAATTAATAATGTGCGGCAAATAAGTGATTATAGTTACATTTGAAAATATAACAGTTTCAGTCAGGCGTGTATCAAGATTAAATATATGAAATTAATTCAGTGTGACAGCAATAAAAGTGTAAAAACAAATTCTTTTATCAGTGTTATCTTTTAGTAACAACTCCTTTCCGTTTACACATCCTGTTCAAGAGATTTGCTCAACTGAGTAATAATAGCTAGCCGGAGGACAAAGAACCCAAAATTCAAAATAGTAAAACAATAACAGGTGCTCAGCAAATAAGATAACACGAGGTTACTGCGACAAAAGGATATTGTAATCCCTTATAGGATCAATTACTTTGCTTTGTAATCATTAGTACATCAATTAATTTATCACATGTGATTCGTTTCTATTATTCCTTTTCTTTCATTGTTTTTCTTTCTTCTCTTTGATCTCTCTTTGATCTGTACTTTATATTTTTGTTTTTCTCATTTCAAATTTAAATTGTTTTGTCAATCATGCTTTCCATATTAGCAGCCTGCATATACAGAAAAGCTGTTTCAATAAACAATTAATAAAATATGGCAATTAAGATGTACATAATATGAAAATTATGAAATTGGCTACTGCTTGTTTCATGAACATACAACCTAATTACTACATTATAGTCTTTATGCAAAATACACTATCTCTACTACTTAGCTATAGTAAGTAGAGGAAGTATTGTATTCCACACAAAAATTGATATGAAGATTTCAGTGGAAATGCTCATTTTGAGCTCCCATTAATCCACAAAAAGCATTTTTAGAAGAAAAGGCCAGTGTATAATACAATAGACTAAAGTGATAGATTTTTAAAAAGCGAATCCTTTGTGATGGTTTTGAAATTCCATCACCCCATGAGAAAAAAAAAATGGTGACTTACCATTTGAAAATTCAAACCAACAATAAAGAATATCCTGGAAATGGTTAAGCTAAAAAAAAAAAAAAAAAAAAAAAAAACTCGACTAAACACATATAAATGTATATATAGTATAAATTCCGTGCCTTAATGAGGCCTATATTTTTTACCTTCTCTATAGTAAGTAGGGGAAGTATTGCATTCCACCCAAAAATTCAATACCAAGATTTCAGCTGAAATACATTTTTTCAGGTCCCCTGAATCCAAAAAAGGCATTTTTAGAAAAAGGTCCATGTTTGTGTCGAAAAGTCGGATAAATACCACACTTGGTATTTGAGTTTAGTATCTTCCAAGGATGCGACACAAAGATTTGCAAGAAAACCCCCAACCCCAGACTACCCTTTACATGGAACATTTTTTGAAAATTTTGATTTTCTCAAAAATGGCTATAATGATTCTGATTAAAATACCATGTTTGAGATATTTTCATGGCAAATGAAATGTATATCTTTAATTTTTCGGGAATGTCCCCTTCATTTTGAATGACTCGCATAACTGGTAAGCCGTAAGAAATAGATAAAATTTTACTACACGAAAAATGTAGATCTCATTAAAACACAATTTATTGCTATACTTTTTTTTTTTGGTCGAGTGACCCATTTCCGAGATATTCCTTGTTATTTGTTTGAATTTTCGAATACTTATACTTTTTCTCAAATCGGAATTCATTGTTCAGTTTTTGTTTTTATGTCCTGGGCATACAAAGAGAATGGAATGTGCCACATAGCAACCAGCTCTTAAAACGTTTGACTATCGCTTAAAGCCTAGCAATTCCCCTTGCACCTACAAGAAAATTAGCAATAAGATAGTTTCCGCAAATGTATATCTTGATTGATATGAAGTAGATGGAGAATAAGGTTGTAAAAATAGTTTGCAGAAGAGTAGGGAAAGTCATATGAGTGCAACACATGAGATTTTTTTCTGCCATGCAAATATCTTAAACATATGGTATTTTAATCAGAATTGTTAATTTTTGGAAAAATAAAAAATGTCAAAAAAAGTTTCCAAATAACAGGTAGATTGGGGCGGGGGATTTTCTTGAAAATTTTAATGTAACCTTGGAAGACAGTGAAATTAACCAACTTTAGTATTAAACTGACTGACTGTTTTTTTGAGCTATGACACGCACGCACGCACGCACAGGCCTTTTCCTGATTTTTCTTTATTCAGGGGACCTCAAAATGTGCATTTTTGATGAAACCTTGGTATTAAATTTTTGGGCTGAATGCAATACTTCCTCTACTTAGTATAGGTAAGTAGTAGAGAATGTATACATCATGTAGAATCTAATTCATCAAGAACATCAGGAAAAGTTGTACGTTTGGTAGGAATCATTTTTCACTCACCTACTAACTACATTGATAAATATAAACAGATAGTTATATACTTACATCCTGAACATTTCCATCTTTGTCCATCAGTTTTATTATAGGATCCAGGCCCCTAACATATTTAATTTGCAGATTAGGGAACTTTGACGGCCTGTCACTCTTCACAAATGCTGGAAAAAAAACAGTATTTGCATTAATGTCTTAATAGAAAGTTTACAATAATCCAAAATTTAAGTGACCCTAGGACTAGATTTACCAGTTTCTGTAATTCTGAAATTATCGAGTTTAAAATTTGTACATCATATGTAAAACTTTAATTTTTTATGATAATTTATTTCCAAGATGCTGAATAGTTTATTAAAATGAAATACAAAATCTTCATAAAACTTATAAAATTTTAAGTAGAGTAATAAATATTATTTTCTTTTTTTAAGGGGGCGGCGCCATGGCCGAGTGGTTAGACCGCTCGCCTCCCACCGAGGCAGTCCAGGTTCAATCCCAGAGACCTGCATGTGGGATTTGTGGTGGACAAAGCGGCGTCTGGGTGGGTTTTCTCCGGGTTCTCCGGTTTCCCCCGCCATTCATTCCACCACCATTCCACCAACTGCTCCATCATCACCTTTCCTTTCATCCATTTCACCAACATTTCGTTTCATCTACTTCCTTCATCCCATACCAGGCATCGGGCTGATCACCCATCCTGGATATTCTGTCTGATCCATGAGTGTCTGCTCCTCGACGGGCCTCTGACCCCAGGCACCCGCTTGTAAGTCCTGGGGGGTGTAAGTCCTACATAAGAGGAGGGTAAGGAGATAATGAATGAATGAATTTTCTTTTTTTAAGCTTAAAGGAATGGTACTAAAGTGGTAAGTTCAAAGGAATCGTAAACAAAACCACACAAGAAGTCTGCGCCTCACTGGCTGTCAGGCAAGCTACAATTTTTCCTGCTTAACATGTTGTTTCATCTTCTACATAAAACAGACTGGTTCAGATTTTGTGTTAAACTAAACAAATCTGCTTCAGAGATTTTTTAGGGTTACAAGAGTAAAGCCATGTCCAGAACGCATAAAAAATTTAAAAAATGGTGGGAAAATATCAAAGATGAAGGTGACCAAACAGAGAAGGTCTGACATTAATTCAAACCAATGGAAATTTGGCTTAGAGGCAGTTCCTGGATTCATCACAACAATGTGCCCGGCCATGTGCTGCTAGTTGTAAGGCAGACCTATAGTCCAGATATGCCTCCCCCAGACTTCTTTTTGTTCCATCAGATCAAAAGAAACCTGAAAGGATATAATTTTAAGACAAATGGGAGAGTCCAAATGGCTTCGATGGAGTATCTGAATAGCCTTGCTGTTGCCAACTTCCAGGGGGCGTATAAAGACTGGAAAAAGCATTTGGAGTACTGTATTGATGCAGGAAGGTCTTATTTTGAAGAATATTAACTCACTGTATATAATATCTTCAATTTAGTCATGTTTATTGGAGAAACTCTGTATCTGTGGTCAGGAAGTACACTGATGGAAATTTTACTGGTTTCATTTTCCCAGCTTGCGACTACAGGTGACTATCACAGTTGTTTCATCTCGCAGCTGCCTTGAATGCTTTCTACAGTGAAGAGTGTAATGTGCCCTGTCTGGGAATGAGAACAAGAAAGTTAAAACTCGACCAAGTCTTCTTTCCTATTTCTGGGACTTGGGAAAGCTGCTATTAATTGTGAAAGCTATCATTATGATAAATGTATTTTAATATTTTAACTTTGTTGTTCTCGTTCTAGTTACCACTCTTGGTTATTATGAACTAGTCTAAACTAGTCAAAGATTTGCACATGAATTTATAAAGAAAGTAAGGTCACATCATACCCATCTGCCTACCAACAAACCTTGTAAATTTTTTTTTCACATCCGGTATAAAATATTGTGTCAGTATTTAAGAAAGCTTGGAGAAAAGCAGAATACTGGAGAAGAAGGAAGGCACGAAGACTAGCGCAAACCAGAAACAAAACAGTGTATTTATTTAAAGGAACTTCCAATCCCATTTATGTAAATTAACGTTCTGCATCCACAATAATCTAGAATGAAAAAGGAAGGAGTCAAGCACTAGATATTGCCTGCACCAAATCATCTAGCCCAGCCTTTTAGTGACAGCAGTTATATAGGAGAAACTGGTGCCATTTGGAGATGGAAGGTAGTAAAATCCACTATAAGTATCGGCGAAAGGTTGCTAAATCAATGTTGGCAATAATCCTGGATCATTACGGTTTAGCTTCACAGATTTTATGGCTACCTTTGCTGCTTAGGACCCTCTTAGATGTTGGGAGCACTCCATACCTTTCACTATGTTTGGATTGCCAATGTTGGTAGTGGAAGCAAGTTCCCATAATGTCTCAGGTGAGATGCATATATGTGGCTTGTTTGTAAGTAATAGAAGTGCAAATAATTGTGATAAATGCATTAAAACATTTTTTTATTCTATTTTACGTCGCTTTAACTCCTTGGTCATATTGCGACAGATGTGTTGGTGGATATCTCTTAGTACGATATGTGATGGACAGTTAGCCTTCTAGGTTTCATTCTGTAGCCCCTGCTTTGTGCTGTGCAGATGGCATTAGGGTGCTGTCCAGTCTAACTGCCGCCCTCACACAGAAAGGCGAACAGTTAGCCTTCTAGGTCTCATCCCTGTAACCACCTGTTTCATGCCGTGCAGATAACATTAGAGTGCCATCCAGTCTAACTGCTTACATTGCCTGTAGATAGATGGCATAGCATTCACTATCTCCACTTATTTTTCATTTTACTATTGTTTTAGACTTAAGATAGAAAATTGGGTCGTCATATTAAATATCCAATCCGGTATTTACCTTGGCGACTGAGGAAAACCACAAAAAAACCTCAAACAGATTGGTCGGCCCATGGGATTTGAACCCGGGACCTCCTGAATGCGGGCCATAGTAAAACATTTTATCTACACTGTTATGGAGATGTATGCGTGTCATGCGTATAGCAAGTCCGAGATGCTGACATAAATGGGGAACTTGATCATGCTAATAAACAAAGTATTAATTCTACACGAGAAGAGTTGCATGAGACAATTATGTTGTGACATGTAGCTCTTTATATGATGCAGAAACTCACCTTGTATCTGCGGATAGGCCCCAAACTTACACGTACACACCTCTAGTCGAGCCTGGGCATATCGTTTCACAGTATATCCACTTTCATCTCTGTGACAACACTGTTCACAGTGATCCCTGTAAATAAAATCAACACAGTAAAATTAAAAAATCTGAAATATAATATTCACATAATTTTTCTCTGCCACCTATCATTTACTTTTGTGTAGTTTCTACAAACCAGTCTTACAAAAGATAATTTTTCCCTCTACTTCATATTAATCCAAACAAATGTTTGCAAAAATACTTTCATTATATATTTTGTTGTATATACAAGAGGGATACAGGAGATTAAAGTGATAGTCAAATGTTTAAAAATGGCTTGCTATATGCTGGCTTTGAAATTCAATACTCTTTGCATGACATCAGGAGAAACAAATGAAAGATAACAATAGCAACTAATATACCAGAAATGTTTAATACAAAACAATTATTTGAGTAGTTTGTTTTAACATTTATTCTGAATGAAGAGGAGTTTATAAGCTATTTACAGAAAATTTAAGATATGCATTTTATTTATACGGAAATATCTTAAACATAAATAAAAGATAATGAACAATTTTTCCATGTAAAGGTAGTTTAAGGAGGGAAAATTTTGTTCAAAATATTTATATCACATGCTTGAAAGATGAACTTGAATACTAATTTCTGGGATTTAATCAATTTTTTGGATTCAGGAAGCCTCAGAGCATGTATTATCAGTGAAATCTCAGCATCAAAGTTTATGGTGGAATGCAATACTTCCTCTACTTACTATTGGAGAAAGTAAAAATTGAGAAAATTTGTACAATGAATACACCAAGGCACATGCATAAAGGTGCAATACAAATTTGGCAAGTAAGCATTGTATTCCATCAACTGTAAGCTTCGTTTAAAGACCTTGGCTTAAGTGCAGTATTCCCAGAAATGGAGCTAATGTAATAAATCTAAATTCCATTATCTTTACTTTAGCAGTTCAAGTCCAAATGTATGAAGATTGTCACATGATGAACAGAGAAGATTAGCTTTGTTCATGCCCAAAGACCAACAGTCCTCTGCTGTGAATTCTGCTACAATCCCAGATACCTGAAAGTAAAACAAATTTATTCATTATTAACTTCCTAAAAGGCAAATAAAATTGCTTCTAGCAGTATACACTAGATACCGAGTGTGCAAATTCTAATAGTAAGGTCGTGATATTTGTTGTCTCTTGAATGCTTAGCTATGCTCAAATTGAGGAAAAACTTCAGTAAAAATATACAGTAAGCCAATTCTTAATATAAATACACAATCATGCATCGCGCATGGCAATGTCACAACGAATTGAGGTTAGTGGTAGGGTAAAATTTTAAAAGAAAATTAAACGTTTACGGTTGAATTACTTACTAATATGCATGTTACACATAGTGTCACTCCTAACATTTTAGGAGCAGCTTCAGATAAACTATAAATCAAAAACGTTCACAGCTTTCAATGTGACTTTCACGCACTTCAGATCAGGTTAGGAGTGAGTCAGTGGAGACGTTTCAAAGGAACGCTTCCTTCCTTGGAACTATGAAATCAACTTTCTGTATTTCGGGATTCAGTTCCGTGGGCGTTCGTTCCATAACGTTTACTTCCTACTTGTACTCTTACAGAGTTCGTTCTTTAATATTTCTTAGGAGTTCCATGACATTTGATTTTTACTGTCGGATTCATTCATTGTTTTTACCCGTACTACCAACGGATAACGGATAATTCATATCTTGCTGTGCGATGGGTCCCGGGTTTTCGATTCCTGGCTAGAGAGTGGGAATTTTTTCTAACCAAGATTAATCCCTGTCCTCCCCAGAGTCAGGAAGTATGAAAGAGAGTGTGAATGTACGTGTCATTTATTATTTAAAAACCCAAAGAAAAATCAGAAATCCAACGACGACGGTATACAACACCATTGTCGATAGGCAATATCTTCCAAAGGTAAAGAAAGGGCTGCCGATATGACCATTGCAGTAAAGGCGGGATATAAATAAAACAAAAGGAACCTCCCCCCCAAAAAAGAATCATACCTACCCATTCTGTAATATCTGGTTAAAGTTTAACAATTTGTTAAAGCCGCTAGTCAGTTGCTACACGCTATTTGGCATTCTGGAACACTAAAATAACATCATGTTGGGAGGAAGAAAATTATTATTCATACCAAGAGCGGAGGCCGTGTTGTTAGCGCTAGCAATACTACAGTACTAGATTATGGCCTAGATAAACGTCTACTTTATCAAATAGCAATCATGGCTGTTAGAGAATCAATTCCCATGCTCAGAAATTATTTGTATTCAATATAATATTGATACACCACTTTACAAATCATTGAAATTATTAACTTATTATGTATTGATTTATATTAACTGCATAATAGGACTGTTTTATACTACTTTTCTGTTCCGATTTAAATTCATTTATATTTATATTTTAAGTTGATTTTCATTATTTTGATATGATAACTTCGTGATTATTGTTGTCAATTTAAATTTGTTAATTGTATAGGTATACTTTGTCTATATGGCTGCCCTTAATTGAGGGAAGTGTTAATAAATAAATATAGATCTATTTTTGCGAGTTGGGCTGACAGGTTAGCGCGATGTTAATGTGAGCTGACATGTGCATACATCAGGATTTGGTAATAATGAAATAACCCACACAGAGACAGCAGAACAAATAACAATCAACTAATAAGAAGTAACAAACAACTGAAAACGGGGGAATAAAATAGACAGCAACTGCAAGCTCAAGCCAAGAGAGTAAAGTGAAGCGTGAATACAAGCAATGAATGACAACGTGGTAAGTGGCGGTGCGGTGTGGGTAATTCTGACAACTAGGTGGCTGTTACCATAGCAACGGCCCTACCGCGCTCACTTGTTTTTCGGACTGCAGCGCTTGTGTCAGAACCCAACTTACGAAAATAAGAGCTGAAGATACTACTGGCTGAAATTGGATTCATTTTAGTGCATTTTGATCTTAAACAGTAAAGGTAACAATCTTCTTAACCAGAAAGTTACAGAATTAACCACCTTATTAGTACCTGTAAGATTTAATATTGTTTTTGCTGCATTGACAATAATTTACACAATGTAAGAAAACTTGGGTTTGTTATGTACATACGCCACCACTCATTTGCTTCCTTCCATTTTTCATTTTAAATATGTTATTACGAACTGAAGCATGACAGTGTTTTTCTTATTTCTGGGAAAATAGACAAAGAGCCTCAATCAAAGCGCGTTTGTTAATATGTTACGAAGTTAAACTCGAAATTCAAAAAAGAAAAAAAATACACAAATATTCTGCTCAGGCTAGATCCGCCCATCAGTGAAAAAATATAAAGAATCTGAATTCACTTCATACGAGAAAGTACCAGAAGAATTGACATCTTATTGCTGCAAAATATAATGGACCATAAGATACAGAAGGGAAAGAAAGAAAACGGGCAAATCCTTCGCTTCTGATTTTACAGAAAGTGGTAAAAAAATTCTGATGTGTTACACTCACATGACTTTCTCTACTCTTGTACAAACTATTTTTACAAACGCTTATTCTCCGCATGCTTCATGTTAATCGAGATGTTAATCTTATTGCTAATTTTCTTGTAGATGCAAGGGGAACATGGTAGGTTATAAGCGATAGTCAAATGTTTTAAGCGCTGGTTGCTATGTGGCGCATTCCATTCTCTTTGCATGTCCAAGACATAAAAAAATGAATAACGAATTTGAGAAAAAGTATAAGTATTGGAAAATTTAAGGGAATAACAAGCAATATCTCGAAAATGGTTCACTCAACAAAAAAAATGTATACGACATAAATTGTGTGTTTTAACGCAATCTACATTTTTTGTGTAGTAAAATTTTGTCTATCTCTTATGGTTTACCAGTTACGCAAAAGTCGTTCACAATGAAGAATACTTTTGGTGACATTCCCAGAAAATTCGAGATATACAGTTCATGTCATAAAAATATCTTAAACATATGATATTTTAATCAAAATCGTTACAGCCATTTTTGAGAAAATTAAAATTTTCGCAAAATGTTCCATGTAAAGAGTAATCTGGGGTGGGGGATTTTCTTGAAAACCTTCGTTTCGCATCTCTGGAAGATACTGAACCTAAATTCCAAGTTTGGTGTTTATCCGACTGTTCGTTTCTGAGTTATGCTGTTCACACAGAGACACACACACGGACATGTTTCCAAAAATGCTTTTTTTTGGATTCAGGGGGTCTCAAAACATGTATTTCCGGTGGAATCTCGGGATTGAATTTTTGGGTGGAATACAATACTTCCCCTACTTACTATACGTAGTAGAGAAAAGAATACCTGTCTTCCAAGGCTTCGTCGAGTGTACCATACGGCGTGGGCGTGCCGGCTAAAACCCATTGGGGGGGGTTGTGATTTTCAAAAACCAAGGGTAAGGAAAATGTGTATTCTTACTTTACATTCAATTTTGACCATTAATAAATTTATAATATTAGCAAAAAGAGATATAACTACATTTATTTTAGAGCTTGGGGTATAGGATTCGCATTTTGTTTTCAATGAATAGTAACGAAAGAGCTGTTACTAAGATTTCTCGTTGTTTAACAACATTCATATTATATTTTATAACCTAGTGATCTTAATCCTTCAAAGAGTGATAGCTTGCAGATTATTTGAATTTGCAACTTTCGAATTTTCCACTTTTCATTACTATTTATAAAATTGTTTATTGTATCGCAAGTTTCTATCTTGTCGACTTGTGTCTTGTGAATGTGTCAAACAGCAATATGGTTCAGTGTCTTCTTTCTGGGATACTTTTTCAGTCTCCTGAGAATACTAACTGATCGTTCTGCCTCACAAGAAGAACTTGGCAATACATAGAATTTCACAGCAGAACTTCTATATTATTGAACAAGTTACTGGAGGTCCATATTACAGTCCAACTCCCCACCAGACACGTCCGTGCCATCGGGTTTGCTTTCTCGAATCTCCCGCGCTCAAAGACTTCATCGATAGCTTGGCCAACTGCTAGTTTGGTCACAGTATGATCAAAACTTGTGTATCCGTCTTCAATGAAGTTGATCAATCTATGCACGATTCTTTAGTGATGTATAGAGATTTAAATCCAAATTGATAATGATTGGTGTTTTTTGGATCAGTAAAGAAGGAATGTAGGCACGTGAGCAGGAGGTATTCAAGGATTTTTCTCAAGAAGCCTAGCAGACTATCAGTGGCAGTTCATCGCCTAAACGACAGGTGAAGTTCTTTTCACAGAAAGCAAGACGTGCAACTTACGTATTTCTTGTAGCTAAGTTGACTCTCCTATTCCTTGGGTTGGCGTACTCACTATAACACGAGTTTTTAAAATGTCTGACGTAACACATGCATCACGTTTCCTTTATCGCCTTAGTCTACCGCGAAAAATATCTATGTAATACGCAATACTTTATAATTTTGCGGATGCATTGCAAATTGCCAATGGTTTAAACGTTTTTAAGGCATAAAATTATTCTTGATGCTTTAATTCACACTAGCAGACTTCCAAAGGGCATACGCACAAGACAATAATCGCTACGCTCGAATTATTTTCGCACATGAACTGAACTGGCCTTGAAGATAGCGACTCCGTGAACTTGGAGTTTGAAATGTGATTTGGGAGGGAAAACATTCCGTTACCCAAGGGAAGAGATGTTTGCAAGTTTACAAAACATTTCACAAGTGTCAGTGATCACCGAATAGCCTCTGCAAGGGATCTTTGTATACCAAAAAAATCCAGGATTTTAGCTTCACTATAGCCTCGAAGCAGATAGTTTATGGAAGGTACACAGCACTCATACAGTCCAAGCTTGAGTTGGTTGTCATGGCAGCCAGACATAAACAGTACAGCTGAACATCCCAGAGCCGAGAGTAGCTGCACCAACCTTCTGTAGCTGCTCATGGACATTACAGCCTCCCATTTCCTTCGCTTACAACCCAACTCCCTGCTCAAGGCCGCGGTAACACTTCGGAATGGGCGATTCGTAAAATTATATTTCTCTATGTGAGTAGTGGAATATTTAAATACAAAACGTTTAAAATAGGGACACAATTATACTCGAATGCACCTAATTAGAAAGCAGCCGAAGTGGCGCTTACTAGCTTCACCTGAGAAACCCCCCCCCGTTTTTTGGCAATTGCAATGAAGGGACTGAAGATATATTTTTTGAATTCTGTAACTGTTGTGATAGTGATTACATGCACTGGGGGCAGTGTGCACCGTGGTGGAGTAAATTGCTTCGGAAGTAACTTTTACTAAATAAGTCCGCACTATGGAAGTAGGTTACTACGACAGCATTTACTCCGGAAGTAACGTTGGAGAGCTCAATAACAATTTACGCTTTACAAATTACTTACTACGGAAGTAAGAGCTCATTACTGCCGGAGGTATTGTTTTGTTTGCGCCATTTACTTGACGCGATCACGTATAAGGTTATGTGCGATAGGAAAAAGGGGGGAAACTCAGCGAAAGAGATAAATGTTTGTTGGTAGAGATAAAGAAGATCCACTTAAACAATATGAATGTAAAAAACGTGTATATTGTCTACTTACATGCAGTTTATACAATGTTTACATTACAATGGAGTTGCTTATTATTCTCTTCCCCTTATATTTAACATTCTGTTGTATATATAATGGAGAAGTATAATTTTCCACTGTTTACTTTTTTGGCTTGTTACCCTTTTTCCGTATTTTCTCCAATTTGCTTAAGTTCCTTTTAACCACTTTAACCTAATTTTTCATAAATATTTTCTTGCTTTCTCTTTATATTCATTTGCTATTGTATTAATAATCTTCGTATCTTTTAGCTCTACTGGTAAATTATTCCATTTCTCTAGTATTAAATTCTCTCTTTCTTTATCTGTATCTCACATTCCAGAACATAACCAGTTGTTATGTAATCCATTACATTTAGTACATCTCTCCCCCTTCTTCTCCCTGTTACACCACTTAAATTCATTACACCTGTCCTCGCCCATGCATACCCCATTCTGGTTTCTTTGTGGCGTACTTCGATGTATCTTTCTTTTTCCCATTCCGTTTTAAAGTATTTATAATCTGTTAATGACCTTTTTAACCTTGAAACTACTTATAATTCTCGCTTTTCAATATGCTCCACTCTTGTTCTAATTTCTTTCCATAAACCCTTACTTTTGTTGTTTCTTTCTGCCCATGTTTCCCCCATTTCTATTTCTTCCAATGTTGTCTGTATCGTTTGCATCCAAGTTTCCTTTTTTCCCCATTTTCTCCTGTACAACCAAGCATTACTTTAGTATCTCATTTTCCTCTAGTAGCTTTATTCTAAACCAGTATTTTATTGCCCTTTCTAACATTTTGCCTTTAGCTCCCACCCTCCCTAGTTCTGCTTGTACTGCTCCATTTGGTGGACTTCTTGGTAATCCCAGGCTTATAAAAGAACGTGTTATAAAGATGATGGAAGAGAAATGCTGGAAAGTCGTGATGGACAGGATTAATGCTTCAAGCGACGAGAAACGTACCGAAGACCAGCTTAAAATTCCAGAAACAATGTTTATAATCTCCATCTTGCATCGCAGATCACTTGCGTGTGTTGGAGAAATACCCCTTACGATTTTTTTTTTTACTTTCTCTACTACGTATAGTAAGAAGGGGAAGTATTGTATTCCACCCAAAAATTCAATACCGAGATTTCACCGCAAATAAATGTTTTCAGACCCTCCGAATAAAAAAAAAAGTTTTTGGAAACATGTCCGTGTGTGTGTCTGTGAACTGCATAACTCAGAAACGAACAGTCGGTTAAACACCAAACGTGGAATTTAGGTTCAGTATCTTCCAGAGATGCGACACGAAGGTTTTCAAGAAAATCCCCCACCCCAAATTACCCTTTACATCGAACATTTTTCGAAAATTTTAGTTTTCTCAAAAATGGCTCTAATGATTTTGATTAAAATATCATATGTTTAGATATTTTCATGACAAATGAAATGTATATCTCGAACTTTCTGGGAATGTCTCCAAAAGTATTCTTCATTGTGAACGACTTTTGCATAACTGGTAAACCATAAGAGATAGACAAAAGTTTACTACACAGAAAATGTAGATCGCGTTAAAATACACAATTTATGTAATATATATTTTTTTGTTGAGTGAACCGTTTTCGAGATATTGCTTGTTATTTCCTTAAATTTTGCAATACTTATACTTTTTCTCAAATTCGTTATTCATTTTTTTTATGTCCTGGTAATGCAAAGAGAATGGAATACTCCACATAGCAACCAACTCTTAAAACATTTGACTATCGCTTAAAGCCTACCAATTCCCCTTGCACCTACAAGAAAATTAGCAATAAGATTAACATCTCGATTAACATGAAGCATATGGAGAATAAGCGTTTGTAAAAATAGATTGTACAAGAGTAGAGAAAGTCATGTGAGTGTAACACATCAGATTTTTTTAGTTTCAGGGAGCCATGTATTTCCGGTGAAATCTCGGTATAGAATTTTTGGGTGGAATGCAATACCTTGTCTACCTACTAGGTACCTACGTGGTGGAGTAAGTAAAAATGTGATTTTTGCTACAAATAGGGGAAAGGTTTGAATGTCATGATGGAGTTACTTTGGAACAGATGGGCATACTTTGAACGTAAATATAAAATGTTGCCTGTGTCCCCCATACCATAGCTGATATGTTAAACAGAGGCTCTCTTAGCGGGAAAGTGGGCAACTACTTTTACTAACTTGTAGGCGTTTGCATAGAGCCTTGGAAGCTGGCAAACCAACTCGCTAGTTAGTCCTGAAGCTTTATAGATGGCACTGAAGTTTTTAAATTGCCAGAGCTTGGATGTTAGTAACCCTTCGTTCTTCTCAAGTTTTTATAACCTTTATAACTGTGGTATTCACTTTGAGTTAACAGTTACAAGTAATTACTGTTTTTGGTAGCAGTAACCGTTACTTTAGGTGTTTTCGAATGAAGTAACTCTTATTAGAGACAGGAATATACTGAAACAAGAAACATTTTGCACAAGTATTTCGCGTTAAGAATTGAAACAATAACATTTCAACTCTAAAATGTTACTTTATCAATGTGTTTTCGTAATCTTTGTTGAAGAAGTGTTATACAACATATATTCTTATGTATTTTTTAATGACTCTATTTATTTTACGTCACTTTAACTAAATGGCATATTACGTCGGATCTGTTAGTGGATAACTTAGATCGAGGTGTGGCGGACATTTAGCCTTCTAGGTCTCATCCCGCTTCGTCGTGTCCACAGAGTCCCCAGCGCATAGGAACTGGATCTTGTGCTTCATGGCGTGCAGATGGCATTAGGGTTTCGTCCAGTCTAATTGCCGCTTCCATATAGAAACGAAGACAGTTAGCCTTCTAGGTCTCATCCCTGTAACCATGCCGTCTTGCTTCGTCGCGTCCACAGAGTCCCCAGCGCATAGCAACTGGATCTTGTGCTTCATGCCGTGCAGATGGCATTAGGGTTTCGTCCAGTCTAATTGCCGCTTCCATATAGAAACGAAGACAGTTAGCCTTCTAGGTCTCATCCCTGTAACCATGCCGTCTTGCTTCGTCGCGTCCACAGAGTCCCCAGCGCATAGCAACTGGATCTTGTGCTTCATGCCGTGCAGATGGCATTAGGGTTTCGTCCAGTCTAATTGCCGCTTCCATATAGAAACGAAGACAGTTAGCTTTCTAGGTCTCATCCCTGTAACCATGCCGTCTTGCTTCGTCACGTGTCCACAGAGACCCCAGTGCATAATAGCCAGATCTTCTGCTTCGTGTCGTGCAGATGGCATTAGGGTGCCGTCCAGTCTAACTGCCGCTTTCATATAGAAAGGCGGACAGTTAGACTTCTAGGTCTCATCGCTGTAACCATGCCATCTTGATTCGTCACGTGTCCACAGAGACCCTAGCGCATAGCAACAGGAACTTCTACTTCGTGCCCTGCAGATGGCATTAGGGTGCCGTCCAGTCTAACTGCCGCTTTCATATAGAAAGGCCGACAGTTAGACTTCTAGGTCTCATCGCTGTAACCATGCCATCTTGATTCGTCACGTGTCCACAGAGACCCTAGCGCATAGCAACAGGAACTTCTGCTTCGTGTCGTGCAGATGACATTTGAGTGCCGTCCAGTCTAACTGCCGCTTTCATATAGAAAGGCGGACAGTTAGCCTTCTAGGTCTCATCCCTGTAACCATGCCATCTTGATTCGTCACGTGTCCACAGAGACCCTAGCACATAGCAACAGGAACTTCTACTTCGTGCCCTGCAGATGGCATTAGGGTGCCGTCCAGTCTAACTGCCGCTTTCATATAGAAAGGTGGACAGTTAGACTTCTAGGTCTCATCGCTGTAACCATGCCATCTTGATTCGTCACGTGTCCACAGAGACCCTAGCGCATAGCAACAGGAACTTCTACTTCGTGCCCTGCAGCTGGCATTAGAGTGTTGTCCAGTCTAACTGCCGCTTTCATATGGAAAGGCGGACAGTTAGACTTCTAGGTCTCATCGCTGTAACCATGCCATCTTGATTCGTCACGTGTCCACAGAGACCCTAGCGCATAGCAACAGGAACTTCTACTTCGTGCCCTGCAGCTGGCATTAGAGTGTTGTCCAGTCTAACTGCCGCTTTCATATGGAAAGGCGGACAGTTAGACTTCTAGGTCTCATCGCTGTAACCATGCCATCTTGATTCGTCACGTGTCCACAGAGACCCTAGCGCATAGCAACAGGAACTTCTACTTCATGCCCTGCAGATGGCATTAGAGTGTTGTCCAGTCTAACTGCCGCTTTCATTGTATATGGAAAGATGGCGCAGCATTCGCGATTGCCACCTATTTTTACTTTCTCTACTACGTATAGTACGTAGAGGAAGTATTGTATTCCACCCAAAAATTCGATACCGAGATTTCACCGGAAATACATGTTTTGAGGTGCACTGAATGCATATAAAGCATTTTTGGAAACATGTCCGTGTGTGTCTCTGTCTGTGTGTCTGTGAACAGCATAACTCAGAAACGAATAAACACCAAACTTGGTATTTAGGTTCAGTATCTTCCAGAGATGCGACACGAAGGTTTTCAAGAAAATCCCCCCACCCCAGATTACCCTTTACATCGAACATTTTTCGATAATTTTAATTTTCTAAAATGGCTCTAACGATTTTGAATAAAATACCATAACTTTGAGACGTTTTTATGGAAAATGAAATGTATATCTCGAAGTTTCTGGGAATGTCTCCAAAAGTATTCTTCATTGTGAACGACTTTTGCATAACTGGTAAACCATAAGAGATAGACAAAATTTTACTACACAAAAAATGTAGATCGCGTTAAAATACACAATTTATGTCATATACATTTTTGTTTTTGAGTGAACCATTTTCGAGATATTGCTTGTTATACCGTTAAATTTTCCAATACTTATACTTTTTCTCAAATTCGTTATTCAATTTTTTTGTCCTGGACATACAAAGACAATGAAATACTCCACATAGCAACCAGCTCTTAAAACATTTGACTATCGCTTAAAACCTACCATATTCCCCTTGCATCTACAAGAAAATTCACAATAACAATAACATCTCGATTAACATGAAGTAGATGGAAAATAAGCGTTTGTAAAAATTGTTTGTACAAGAGTAGAGAAAGTCATGGGAGTGTAACACATCAGATTTTTACTATTGTTTTTAGACTTAAGATGGAACTTTGGGTCGTGGTATTAAATATCCAATCCGGTATTTACCTTGGCGACTGAGGGAAACCACGAAAAATCCTCAGTCAGATTGGTCGGCCCACGGGATTTGAACCCGGCACCTACCGAATGCGGGCAAAAAGGTTACCGCCTGTGCCATCCCGCTCGGTTATCTTTTCTCATAAATCTCATTTCGACTACTTTTTATCCACACGTGTGTCCAGCTTTCATAAGTTCACTGATTTTACAGTTCGTGTACAGAATAAATTACGCATTCAAACATGAAATTTCGGATGGTCGCCAAATTTCATATTTAAATCACAAACTATTTCAGCATGCCTTGAGAAAAACGAAATAGAAAAAAAGCTCGCACATGAAATTACCCTTTTCATATAAACAATTTCATTTCAATTTTCTTAAAAATGTCTAAAGATATTGGTGAAATTACCATAAGTTTAAAATATGACTATAACATGAAAAACAAAATGTATAGCTTATATTTTATGCGAATAGCATGTGAAGTGTTCTTCATTTTGAATGTACCGGTATCTTGTATAATCTTGTATATCTGATAAACCATTAGAGACGTGATTTTTAGTTTTCCCAGGTTGATCTCCAATGTGACGTATGATACGTGTTTTTGTATTTGTTTCCCACACGGGTTCATTAGCAATAAAAGTCGTATGTGTTTCATTCACATGACTTTGCTTACCCTCTCTCCTTTATTGGTGAGTAAACAGACTATTCTTATGTTCCTACCTAGTTAAGTTTAATCGAGATTAACTTTTACAGAAATAGCTACGACGGCTGTAACAGAAGTACCAGATCTAACAAAGAAAACACAAAAATTTTGGGGAAAAACATCTTTATTTCTCTACATAGTCTTCTTTCAGCTCGATACACTTTTCCCAGCGATGTCCAATAGCTTCGATACCCTGTTTATAGTGAGAACCATCGAGTTCTGCAAAATAGCCATCAACTGCAAACTCCACCTCTTCACTGTTGGCAAATCTTTTACCACCAAGCCATTTCTTCAACTTTGGAATCAGAAAATAAACAGAAGGGGCTAAGTCAGGCGAATAGGGTGCATGAGGAAGCAATTCGAACTTTAACTCATTGATTTTGGCCATGGCGGTAATGGATGTGTGAACTGGTGCATTGTCATGATGAAACAGAACTTTCTTTTTCGCTAAATGAAGCCGTCTTTGCTTGATTTCATCATTCAAACGCTGCAACAAGTTTGCATAATACTCGACATTGATTGCTTTTCCTTCTTAAAGGTAATCAATGAAAATTATCCCACGTGCATCCCAAATAACTGATGCCATGACCTTGCCTGCAGATGGAACCGTCTTCACCTTCTTTGGAGCCGATTCTCCCCTTTCAATCCACAGTTTTGAGTGTTCCTTTGTCTCAGGTGTGAAGTGATGGACCCATGTTTCTTCCATGGTTATGAATCGACGACAAAACTCGGCTTTATTGCAGAGAAACATCGCCAAACACTCGACTGAAACATCTTCACGACGCTGCTTTTGTTCCACTGTGTGTAAACACGGCACCCATCTTGCGCATAGCTTTCTGATATATAAATTTTCAGTTAGTGTGCGATGTACACCACTCTTTGAAATGCCACGATGTGTGCTAGCTCGCACACTCAGTCGACGGTCATCCAATACCGTTTTGTGGATTTTCTTCAGAATTTCTGGCGTGGTCACCTCATTTGGTGGACCACTGCGATGTTGGTCTTGGCAGCTCGTACGGCCTCACTTAAACTCTGTCACCCAATATTTTACTGTTGTAAACGAAGGAGCAGACTCCCCCACAGTAGAATCTAGCTCAGCTTTAATATTAGTTGGACTAAGACCTTTCAAATGAAAGTATTGTATCAGTAGTAGGAGAATAAGAGAGCTGGCGCAGTTAATTTATGCATGGCTATTCATATGCAAATGAGCTCCCCCACCTCCTCCCTCCCCCCTCCCCCCACCCCCCGCTGTGCCTTGGTAGTTTTAGTTGCAGCTGCGGTCGTAAATCATGTTGAGTACAATGGAGGCTTGACAGTTAGGTAATTATAGCTGTCAATCAACTGTCAAAACGAACAAAGGGGTCATAAATTTAAGGTTCTGTAACAAAGGCGAGATGTTTTTCCTACCCATTCCACATCCGGCCACTTCTGCACCTGGTCAGTTACCCACTCCACTCCTATTGTTCTCGAACACGTGGCAACCCAATAACAAAGCCGGTCCCTTTCCATTGTGTAAGAGATTCTATTGTGTGTGCCTTTCTATTGTCCTTGGCAAGCATTCTTTAGAAAGACCACCTGCAGCGTTCCCATCCCAATAACAAAGCCTGACCCTTTCCATTGTGTAAGAGATTCTATTGTCCTTGGCAAGGCTAGTTTAGAAAGACACCTGCAGCGTTCCCATTGTTTGGCCACCTGCTAGTTTAACAAAAGAATTCGAGGGTTGCTTTATACTCGTCCTGTCCTTGTTTGTGTGAAAGAGAGAGAAACTTGTTTACCAACTCTGCGTGACGTCATACTTTAGAAAGACACCTGCTCCATAACAAAGCCTGACCCTTTCCATTGTGTAAGAGATTCTATTGTGTGTGCCTTTCTATTGTTCTTGGCAAGGCTAGTTTAGAAAGACACCTGCGACGTTTCCATTGTTTGGCCACCTGCTAGTTTAACAAAAGAATTCGAGGGTTGCTTTATACTCGTCCTGTCCTTGTTTGTGTGAAAGAGAGAGAAACTTGTTTACCAACTCTGCGTGACGTCATAGTCGGCCATCATGATTTTGCCTGAGGGAGTTCTCTCCGATGTTTTACGACATCCTACGAATATACCCGAGCATAGTTAACAAGCATTCTGTTTCAGCCAACGACTCCGAAAAAGCGTCTAATATACATTTCATTACGTGCATTAAACCTCTGAGTGATATCCATAGATCGGTGTTCGATTCTTACTGTAATCAAAAGTTTATTGCTAATGAGAAATTAATGATTGATATTATTATATCATTACCCTAATTAATAAAAAGGCGTTCAGAGAATTCTAGCTCGAGTCTTACCAAGTGAAACTCTAACGCGTAATAACTATTAAACTATGCAAGGTCAGATTAAAAAAATGTATTTATCAATTATAATTTAATTTTTTATATATCATTACCCTAATTAATGAAAGGGTGTTCAGAGGGTTCTAGTTCGAATCTTACCCAACGAAACTCTAATGCTTAATAAATATTAAACTATGCAAGGTCAGATTAAAATGCATTTAACAAATATAATTTAATTTTTATATATCATTACAATAATTAATAAAAGGGTGTTCAGTGGGTTCTAGATCGAATCTCTAATGCTTAATAAATATTAAACTATGTGAGTATTGCGCGGCCAGATTAAAACGTGTTTAACGAATATAATTTAATTAATGAAACGGTGTTCAGGGGGATCCTAGATCGAATCTGCGAAACTCTAATGCTTAATAAATATTAAACTATGCACGACCAGATTAAAATGTGTTTAACAAATATAATTGAATATACACGACATTACAATGTTTAACGATCTGTATTCTTAGGAACCAGAGGTCCATAGTTCGAATCCAACCCTGTGAAACGCTATAATAACTATTAAGTTATTGAAGCAGCGGGCGGTTGGATTAAAATTGCATTTAACAACTATAATTATTTATATTAAACCCTGATGCATACTTAGATATCTCGATGCCTAGACAACATTCTTTCTTCTTCTCCTCTCTTTTTCTTTCTATCTATCTCTTTCTTTCTCCACGACTTGTACACATTCAAGCGTTCACATATACACGAGCGCTTGTACACACATCAGCAAACATACACTGGTGCACGCATGCAAGCACATACACACACGCACATGTAAGTACACACACGCACACACGCAAGCACATACACACACGCATATACATACACCACCACATACACACACACATGCACATACATACAACAGTACACACACGCATTCACGCACCTCATGCGTATACATACATACACCAGTGCTCTTACACTCACGCATTCACGCACCTCATGCGTATACATACATACACCAGTGCTCTTACACTCACACATACATATACATGGACACACACACACACGTGCAAGCACATATGCCTGTTCACTTACACCCAACAGCAGCAACCCACACACGCACACACCAGCTCACGCGCATGTCCTGAATGAAAAGAGACAAAATGATGCAATAAAAACTAATTATAGCTCGGGATGCAAGGCTCCATTTACGATTGCTCGAAACCGGTCTTCTAATAACTCCAAAACTAATTAAAATAAAGACAGTAAATAAACTTTATTACTTTTATGCCATTAGCTCGTTTCTTGTGCATGTATATTAGAGTCCGGGTGTCATGGGTTCGATCCTTAACTTTAAATCTCAATTATCTCAGAAACTAGCAGGGATTAAGGTGCGGACCAAAGCACGATTTTTAGTTCCTACGATGAACAATTAATGCTTTATATAATTTCCAGTCAGTGTCCCTAGCTCGAATCCCGATCTTTCAGTGACTTCCTTAATTTTCCGCTGTGTTCTAGAATATATCACTTAGATCAATGTTGCAACTGCATACAGGTCTTTTAAACACATCAAACTAATATTATAAATAATTTTGTTTCTGGCGTTCTGAGTTCGAATACCGATTCAATGAAGTTTACTTATAAATTTAATAACAGTAAATAATTAAGACAAAGGTACCAAATAAACCTATTACGTATATGTCATCAGATAATATCTTGCGGGTGTATATTAGGGTACCTGACGTCCAGGGTTCGATCCTTAAGTTTAAATCTCAATTATCGCAGAAACTAGCAGAGATAGAGCTGTAGACGAAAGCATGTTTGATAGCTCATACAATGAACAATTAATGCTGTATATAATTTTCAATCAGTTGCCCCTAGTTCGAACCCCGATCTTTCAATGACTTCACTGATTTTCCTCTGTACTCTAGAATACATCACTTAGATTGATGCTTTAACTGCATGCAGCTGTGTGAGAGAGAGCGAGAGAGGGAGAGAGAGAGAGCGAGAGAGGGAGAGGAAGTGAAACAAGCAGGGATAGAAGTGCTGAGGGCCACTGCGCATGCGTAGCAAGAGATGATGCCATTGGCTGCAATAATCACGTGACGTGTAAGCATCACAGCCATGATGACGTGCAGGCATCGCCTGGAGGGGGTTTAGATCCCTATATAAACAGACATCTGTCCCATGTTAGAACTGTTGCGTACTTATTAACTTTACATTCAAGTTTTAAAGAGCTTTAAAAGCAACGTGAGCTGCAGGCCGTCTACACATTCAGCACATATCAAAACGGGGCAATGCAAGGTGAGTTTTAAATAACTATACAAAATCACTGTTGGCTTTTACAATACATTTAATTTTATTTAAACGTTACAGTACATGAAAGACGATTCGTTACAAAGAGCATTATATTTTCTAATCTGTGCTTTACATTCACATGATATTCTCAACACACATTCTTCTGTAACATTTATATGATTTTCTCTACATCTTCTTTGTAAACATTCATACGATTTTCCCCTCATTCTTTGTTTCACTATACACTCACATGATTTCCTCTACTCATTCTTTATTCCACCTACAGGATCATGCTCTGTTAACATTCACATGACTTTCTCTTCTTATTCTTTGCTTCCATTAACATTCACATGATTTTCGCCACACCTTCTTCTTACATAAACATTCATACGACTTTACCCTCATTCTTTGTTTCACTATACACTCACATGATTTCCTCTACTCATTCTTTGTTCCCCTGCAGGTTCATGCTTTGTTAACATTCACACGACGTTCTCAGCTCATTTCTCTATTGACATTCACATGATCTTCTCAACACATTCTTCTTACTTAAACATTCATATGATTTTCCCCCTCATTCTTTGTTTCACTATACATTCGCACACGATTTCCTCTACTCATTCTTTGGTTCTCTGCTGGCTCATCTTCAATGAACATTCACATGATTTTCTGTACTTATTCTTTATTTCTCTACACCTTCATAGGCTTACAAAACATACACACCCTAGTTCTTCAACTTGAATAATGTAGTGAAAATAATAATTCATGACAATGTCTGTTACAGATTGTTTAGCTGATAGACTTAACAAGATGGTGGAAGAGCGTAGTTTCCTACTGACTCGCCGAGTTCAAGATCTCGAAATAGGTCTTAACTATGAGATAAAGTCCGTAAAGAGAGTTCAAACAAGATATGGTACCAGGATCGTATCTTCGCTGGAGGATTGTCAAGTGTTCTTGCCAGAGCGCTATAATTCGTTAACCGATCAAGAGATTGCAGAAATACCTGGGAGCGTATACCTACAGTATAATGGCATGGCAGAGAAGGGGAAATTTAAGACATGTAAATTGTCTTTTTTACATGCAAAGAAGGTGCGTAGAAGTGTCAAACTTAAGTATTGAATGTTCTCCCATTTCACAATGAAAAATTCATAAATAAAACAACTGACTCATTGATATTACATATAAAGATACAAAAGATGCATATTATAGAATTTTATAAAAAATTAACGAAATTACAATATCACATGCTTGAGTTTAATTATATCTAGCGCATTGAAATAACTCTAAATATCCGAATGTTTATACAAATCTTTGTGCTTCTTTTTACATGTGCCATATGCTTCATTTTACATGTATCATAACAAAAAATGTAATTCTTTCCAGGTTGCCTTTACTTGACCAAGATAGTTTTCTAAGACTTTCATTGTGCAATGTTTCAGGGTGTGCAATAAGAGGAAGAAGAAGAAGAGGAATAGCCTGCTGGCATGCAAAGGATGCTGACGCTATGGGAGGGTAGAATACCTACAAGAAACATTTCGGCAAGAAACGGGTGCTGAGACATCTACATCACCGAAACACATTAAGACAGGATCCTTATATAACATTACAGGGTATACAATGAAAAACTACGGTCAATTTTGTATACAATTCAATGCATGGCTGAGAGTTAGCTCGAACTAGTCTCCCTATATTCACTGAAATTAAGCATTGTGAGCAATAATTTAAGTGACTGTGAAAATACTTTAAGTAATGGTGAAATTTGTATCGTAAACGACTTGAGCCCTGTATACATTAACAGCATTAAGGCTGTTTGCCACGCTGGAATACAAATTATGAAAATAAAAAGACTTTCATTTAAATAATAAGGAAATTTGCATAACCTGCTGTTACAAGTGTAATGACATATACAGAAACAATGAGTCGGACGAGAAAGTGATGGAAATGTAAGATAAATAATAACAATAAAAGAATTAAGGTATGCTTTTACATAGTGTTTTTATTCATTAAAAATCCTTGTATTCCATATGAAAAATAAATCATTACAATGATTAGTTTAAGTTATATCACAATGATCAAAAAGAGAACCGTCTTTAGATGCATTACTCGATCTTAAGTCAGAGCACCAAAAAATGACAAATCACGGCTTCTCCATTTTAGATGTGGTGTCACTATTCAGGTAAATTCATGTAACACAACAGGTTGAGTATGCAGATCTGTGGTCCTAAATGGGTGAAACAGAGTCTTATCCAGGTTAACAGTCTTGAGATCTCAGCATCAGAAAGTCGAATCACAAGCCTTCTCCACTCGCTGAGCACAGGTTTAACAACAGCATTCTCTTCACCCTGAGACGATGTAAAGTATATAAATGTTCAACTTGACAAGGGATTCTAAACTGGTTGTTAGAGTCCAGAACTGATGTATTATATGGTGAAAACACATGTTCCTCTTCTTAGCGATCTTGTCGTCGAATCTCGGTGTCATTGAAGATGTCCATGATTATAGGATTCTGAAGCCCAAAAACTGTAGGAACTGCTGATTGCGTGATGTTAACCTGATGGGCGTCAAGGGCAGAGCATGATGTGTGCGTCGAATCATTCCATTATTATATCCTCGACGTCGTTGACTTCTTCTAAAAACTATAGGCATTATGCTTATATCCTTGTTTCTAAAGGCAATGATATTGCTGTTAGGCTCCCCTGTTTGCTCTATGAAGCGGATGTTTATGAACAACAGGTAAAATTTGATTTGATGGTTCCTGTGAAATACGTTATCCAACCGTAACAGATGGGAAAACTGGTAGATGGAGTGTCCACTTTTACTATCGAGGAAGGAGACTGATGCAATACTGCGCTAAATTCGTATGATGCTCAACTTAAATATATTCACTAGGAAATCAGATTCAGACAGCTGATTAGATGGAATAACTTTGTCACTGAAGGGCCACAGAACGTTCCTATAGAACAATCACTGGAAAAAATCAAGAGTGAAAGGACATTTTAATGACATTTTTATTATTATTATTATTATTATTCACTGATCTCATAAAGAAGACATTCGCATCCTAATATGAGGAATCTTTCTAACTCTTTCATGGTTTTGCAAATGCTAATCACGCTATAAAACCACCCAGCTTTAAATCCTGAATAATGTCCTTAATCGCATCGGAAAAGTCATTTTAATCTGGTGTATGAAGCATCATGAGTACCCTTAGCATGTTTACCAAATCATTAGGATCGGTGTAGCGGTATAGCATCTCCTCTGTATTCGCTTTGGATATATCTTCTAATCTAGGTGAGTTGTCACTAGTATGCTTGCTTTCATTGGTGTGTTTATTCAGAGCTTGCTCATTCAAAGAAACTGCTCTCATTGCTTCATTGGTGGTAGTTCTTGATGTTATTACAGGGTCGCTTGAACTGGCTCCAAGCACGGTACATCTTGAATCCCGCTCTTCGGGACTTGAGAAGATTTCAGGATCTCGTTTGGGTGTTGTAGTCAATGCACAGCTGGCCATTGTTTTACAGCATCGTCTCCTATGTTGCTTAAGCCTTGAAATTGTCCTGTTTTTTAAAGTTCTATTACATATGCAGCACTTAACAAAGCGATTACTCCCCCTTGGGAAACATACGAAAAATCAAGATTCTCGTAAATTGACTGTAATTGTCCGTCTTTGTGAGTGTTCATGCTCAAGCAGTATATATAAACTAGTCAATGTATAATGTAGATGTTGAATTCGTATACGATAACACGAGACTGAGTTATTTTTTAACATTTATGTATTTATATATGTACTCAGGTTTTGATGCATATAAACAGCCATGTCCGAATTAGACTAAGCAAAATATTGTAGCATTTCCGCATAATAGTTGTAATTCCGTTAATTATAACTATCTCATTAAGCACACGCAGATTCAAGTAGCTAGAAACGGATTCATAGAGGTAAGAGTACAAGTTTTCTTGACAGTTAGCACAGAAAATGCGAGAGTTAAGGGAGATACTGGTCATTTTCCCTTTGCAGGTCACCTTTTTTTCCCTTTGCTGGCCACCTTTTCCCTTTGCTGGTCACCTTTTTCCCTTTGCTGGTCACCTTTTTCCCTTTCCTGGTCACCTTTTTCCCTTTCCTGGTAACCTTTTTCCCTTTGCTGGTCACCCTTTTCCCTTTCCTGGTCACCTTTTTCCCTTTCCTGGTCACCTTTTTCCCTTTGCTGGTCACCTTTTTCCCTTTGCTGGTCACCTTTTTCCCTTTGCTGGTCACCTTTTTCCCTTTGCTGGTCACCTTTTTCCCTTTCCTGGTCACCTTTTTCCCTTTGCTGGTCACCTTTTTCCCTTTCCTGGTCACCTTTTTCCCTTTCCTGGTCACCTTTTTCCCTTTGCTGGTCACCTTTTTCCCTTTGCTGGTCACCTTTTTCCCTTTCCTGGTCACCTTTTTCCCTTTGCTGGTCACCTTTTTCCCTTTCCTGGTCACCTTTTTCCCTTTGCTGGTCACCTTTTTCCCTTTGCTGGTTACCTTTTTCCCTTTGCTGGTCACCTTTTTCCCTTTGCTGGTCACCTTTTTCCCTTTCTTGGTCACCTTTTTCCCTTTGCTGGTCACCTTTTTCCCTTTGCTGGTCACCTTTTTCCCTTTGCTGGTCACCTTTTTCCCTTTTGCTGGTCACCTTTTTCCCTTTGCTGGTCACCTTTTTCCCTTTGCTGGTCACCTTTTTCCCTTTCCTGGTCACCTTTTTCCCTTGACTGGTCACCTTTTTCCCTTGACTGGTCACCTTTTTCCCTTTGCTGGTCACCTTTTTCCCTTTGCTGGTCACCTTTTTCCCTTTGCTGGTTACCTTTTTCCCTTTGCTGGTCACCTTTTTCCCTTTGCTGGTCACCTTTTTCCCTTTCTTGGTCACCTTTTTCCCTTTGCTGGTCACCTTTTTCCCTTTGCTGGTCACCTTTTTCCCTTTCCTGGTCACCTTTTTCCCTTTTGCTGGTCACCTTTTTCCCTTTGCTGGTCACCTTTTTCCCTTTGCTGGTCACCTTTTTCCCTTTCCTGGTCACCTTTTTCCCTTGACTGGTCACCTTTTTCCCTTGACTGGTCACCTTTTTCCCTTTGCTGGTCACCTTTTTCCCTTTGCTGGTCACCTTTTTCCCTTTTGCTGGTCACCTTTTTCCCTTTGCTAGTCACCTTTTTCCCTTTCCTGGTCACGTTTTTCCCTTTCCTGGTCACCTTTTTCCCTTTGCTGGTCACCTTTTTCCCTTTCCTGGTCACCTTTTTCCCTTTGCTGGTCACCTTTTTCCCTTTGCTGGTCACCTTTTTCCCTTTGCTGGTCACCTTGTTCCCTTTTTCTGGTCACCTTTTTCCCTTTGCTGGTCACCTTTTTCCCTTTGCTGGTCACCTTTTTCGCTTTGCTGGTCACGTTTTTCCCATTGCTGGTCACCTTTTTTCCCTTTGCTGGTAATTTTTCCCTTTGCTGGTCCCCTTTTCCCGGAATGGTTTACATGATAGGCAAGTCAAGAACATTGACATGAAACAGTTTTGCACTAAGTTCACATCTAAAGTCGCTTTCAAAGTCTAACATATGAATAGGCTGTGAGCATTCTTGTTTCACCCTCTCTAGCTTGACAGCTAAAGTAAAATAAATCGCTCTTAATGTATATACGCTAATGAGAAAGTATAAAAGAACTATCCTGAATAAAAATCGATTAGTATAACGTGAGAGCTAAGTTGGTTAAGCTCGCAAGAGGTTTCGGTTTAATTAACTCTCTCACTAGCCTGCAATCATTGAAGTACATTTACCTGGTTACATAGGCTGAGGAACTGTGGTAAAGCTAGAGAAAAATTAAAGATAGGAGACCCTGGAATCATTCCGTTAGACGATTCGTGTAATCTTAGCGGCATTGCCAACGCTCAGCATAAGGTCTCTGCTTCGAGAAACATTGCTGCCAAGATCTGACTGAAACGACTTGGAAAAGCGTGCAATCTGATGTTACATTAGGTGAAAAAGTTGGCAGCGTGACTAGTAACAGCAATTATGAAGGGAAAGGTAGCTCCAGGTGCAGTAACCATGAAGAAGAAACGAGGAGGATTTCTACCTCTCATACCAATTATTGCAGCTCTAGGCGCTGCTGCTGGAGGTGCAGCCCAAATTGCCTCAGCAGCAAAATAAGAAAAAGGCAGAAGATAAACAACTTGCCGAAATGATGAGGCATAAGAGAGAAATTGAGAGAAAGGTATCTGTTGGCGGAGGGTCCAAAAAGAAGAAACGAGGAGCATTTCTACCGCTCATACCGATTATTGCAGCACTAGGCGCTGGAGGTGCATCACAAATTGCTACAGCTGTAAATACGAAAAAAGCTGCAGATAAACAACTTGCTGAAATGATGAGACGTAACAGAGAAATTGAAGCAAGAGGGAGAGGTTTTCGAGTGAAGAAGAATAAGGGAAGAAACACAGAAACGAAGAGGAGACAGAGCCTGAAAGGGAATTCAAAAAACTCTGGCAGAGGGCTATACTTGTCCGGAAAAAACATTGAGTAACATAGACCTTGACTTGTATGCCCGACGTTTAAAGATTCCTCATATTAGGATGCGAATGTCTTCTTTATGAGATCAGTGAATAATAATAATAATAATAATAAAAATGTCATTAAAATGTCCTTTCACTCTTGATTTTTTCCAGTGATTGTTCTATAGGAACGTTCTGTGGCCCTTCAGTGACAAAGTTATTCCATCTAATCAGCTGTCTGAATCTGATTTCCTAGTGAATATATTTAAGTTGAGCATCATACGAATTTAGCGCAGTATTGCATCAGTCTCCTTCCTCGATAGTAAAAGTGGACACTCCATCTACCAGTTTTCCCATCTGTTACGGTTGGATAACGTATTTCACAGGAACCATCAAATCAAATTTTACCTGTTGTTCATAAACATCCGCTTCATAGAGCAAACAGGGGAGCCTAACAGCAATATCATTGCCTTTAGAAACAAGGATATAAGCATAATGCCTATAGTTTTTAGAAGAAGTCAACGACGTCGAGGATATAATAATGGAATGATTCGACGCACACATCATGCTCTGCCCTTGACGCCCATCAGGTTAACATCACGCAATCAGCAGTTCCTACAGTTTTTGGGCTTCAGAATCCTATAATCATGGACATCTTCAATGACACCGAGATTCGACGACAAGATCGCTAAGAAGAGGAACATGTGTTTTCACCATATAATACATCAGTTCTGGACTCTAACAACCAGTTTAGAATCCCTTGTCAAGTTGAACATTTATATACTTTACATCGTCTCAGGGTGAAGAGAATGCTGTTGTTAAACCTGTGCTCAGCGAGTGGAGAAGGCTTGTGATTCGACTTTCTGATGCTGAGATCTCAAGACTGTTAACCTGGATAAGACTCTGTTTCACCCATTTAGGACCACAGATCTGCATACTCAACCTGTTGTGTTACATGAATTTACCTGAATAGTGACACCACATCTAAAATGGAGAAGCCGTGATTTGTCATTTTTTGGTGCTCTGACTTAAGATCGAGTAATGCATCTAAAGACGGTTCTCTTTTTGATCATTGTGATATAACTTAAACTAATCATTGTAATGATTTATTTTTCATATGGAATACAAGGATTTTTAATGAATAAAAACACTATGTAAAAGCATACCTTAATTCTTTTATTGTTATTATTTATCTTACATTTCCATCACTTTCTCGTCCGACTCATTGTTTCTGTATATGTCATTACACTTGTAACAGCAGGTTATGCAAATTTCCTTATTATTTAAATGAAAGTCTTTTTATTTTCATAATTTGTATTCCAGCGTGGCAAACAGCCTTAATGCTGTTAATGTATACAGGGCTCAAGTCGTTTACGATACAAATTTCACCATTACTTAAAGTATTTTCACAGTCACTTAAATTATTGCTCACAATGCTTAATTTCAGTGAATATAGGGAGACTAGTTCGAGCTAACTCTCAGCCATGCATTGAATTGTATACAAAATTGACCGTAGTTTTTCATTGTATACCCTGTAATGTTATATAAGGATCCTGTCTTAATGTGTTTCGGTGATGTAGATGTCTCAGCACCCGTTTCTTGCCGAAATGTTTCTTGTAGGTATTCTACCCTCCCATAGCGTCAGCATCCTTTGCATGCCAGCAGGCTATTCCTCTTCTTCTTCTTCCTCTTATTGCACACCCTGAAACATTGCACAATGAAAGTCTTAGAAAACTATCTTGGTCAAGTAAAGGCAACCTGGAAAGAATTACATTTTTTGTTATGATACATGTAAAATGAAGCATATGGCACATGTAAAAAGAAGCACAAAGATTTGTATAAACATTCGGATATTTAGAGTTATTTCAATGCGCTAGATATAATTAAACTCAAGCATGTGATATTGTAATTTCGTTAATTTTTTATAAAATTCTATAATATGCATCTTTTGTATCTTTATATGTAATATCAATGAGTCAGTTGTTTTATTTATGAATTTTTCATTGTGAAATGGGAGAACATTCAATACTTAAGTTTGACACTTCTACGCACCTTCTTTGCATGTAAAAAAGACAATTTACATGTCTTAAATTTCCCCTTCTCTGCCATGCCATTATACTGTAGGTATACGCTCCCAGGTATTTCTGCAATCTCTTGATCGGTTAACGAATTATAGCGCTCTGGCAAGAACACTTGACAATCCTCCAGCGAAGATACGATCCTGGTACCATATCTTGTTTGAACTCTCTTTAAGGACTTTATCTCATAGTTAAGACCTATTTCGAGATCTTGAACTCGGCGAGTCGGTAGGAAACTACGCTCTTCCACCATCTTGTTAAGTCTATTAGCTAAACAATCTGTAACAGACATTGTCATGAATTATTATTTTCACTACATTATTCAAGTTGAAGAACTAGGGTGTGTATGTTTTGTAAGCCTATGAAGGTGTAGAGAAATAAAGAATAAGTACAGAAAATCATGTGAATGTTCATTGAAGATGAGCCAGCAGAGAACCAAAGAATGAGTAGAGGAAATCGTGTGCGAATGTATAGTGAAACAAAGAATGAGGGGGAAAATCATATGAATGTTTAAGTAAGAAGAATGTGTTGAGAAGATCATGTGAATGTCAATAGAGAAATGAGCTGAGAACGTCGTGTGAATGTTAACAAAGCATGAACCTGCAGGGGAACAAAGAATGAGTAGAGGAAATCATGTGAGTGTATAGTGAAACAAAGAATGAGGGTAAAGTCGTATGAATGTTTATGTAAGAAGAAGGTGTGGCGAAAATCATGTGAATGTTAATGGAAGCAAAGAATAAGAAGAGAAAGTCATGTGAATGTTAACAGAGCATGATCCTGTAGGTGGAATAAAGAATGAGTAGAGGAAATCATGTGAGTGTATAGTGAAACAAAGAATGAGGGGAAAATCGTATGAATGTTTACAAAGAAGATGTAGAGAAAATCATATAATTGTTACAGAAGAATGTGTGTTGAGAATATCATGTGAATGTAAAGCACAGATTAGAAAATATAATGCTCTTTGTAACGAATCGTCTTTCATGTACTGTAACGTTTAAATAAAATTAAATGTATTGTAAAAGCCAACAGTGATTTTGTATAGTTATTTAAAACTCACCTTGCATTGCCCCGTTTTGATATGTGCTGAATGTGTAGACGGCCTGCAGCTCACGTTGCTTTTAAAGCTCTTTAAAACTTGAATGTAAAGTTAATAAGTACGCAACAGTTCTAACATGGGACAGATGTCTGTTTATATAGGGATCTAAACCCCCTCCAGGCGATGCCTGCACGTCATCATGGCTGTGATGCTTACACGTCACGTGATTATTGCAGCCAATGGCATCATCTCTTGCTACGCATGCGCAGTGGCCCTCAGCACTTCTATCCCTGCTTGTTTCACTTCCTCTCCCTCTCTCGCTCTCTCTCTCCCTCTCTCGCTCTCTCTCACACAGCTGCATGCAGTTAAAGCATCAATCTAAGTGATGTATTCTAGAGTACAGAGGAAAATCAGTGAAGTCATTGAAAGATCGGGGTTCGAACTAGGGGCAACTGATTGAAAATTATATACAGCATTAATTGTTCATTGTATGAGCTATCAAACATGCTTTCGTCTACAGCTCTATCTCTGCTAGTTTCTGCGATAATTGAGATTTAAACTTAAGGATCGAACCCTGGACGTCAGGTACCCTAATATACACCCGCAAGATATTATCTGATGACATATACGTAATAGGTTTATTTGGTACCTTTGTCTTAATTATTTACTGTTATTAAATTTATAAGTAAACTTCATTGAATCGGTATTCGAACTCAGAACGCCAGAAACAAAATTATTTATAATATTAGTTTGATGTGTTTAAAAGACCTGTATGCAGTTGCAACATTGATCTAAGTGATATATTCTAGAACACAGCGGAAAATTAAGGAAGTCACTGAAAGATCGGGATTCGAGCTAGGGACACTGACTGGAAATTATATAAAGCATTAATTGTTCATCGTAGGAACTAAAAATCGTGCTTTGGTCCGCACCTTAATCCCTGCTAGTTTCTGAGATAATTGAGATTTAAAGTTAAGGATCGAACCCATGACACCCGGACTCTAATATACATGCACAAGAAACGAGCTAATGGCATAAAAGTAATAAAGTTTATTTACTGTCTTTATTTTAATTAGTTTTGGAGTTATTAGAAGACCGGTTTCGAGCAATCGTAAATGGAGCCTTGCATCCCGAGCTATAATTAGTTTTTATTGCATCATTTTGTCTCTTTTCATTCAGGACATGCGCGTGAGCTGGTGTGTGCGTGTGTGGGTTGCTGCTGTTGGGTGTAAGTGAACAGGCATATGTGCTTGCACGTGTGTGTGTGTGTCCATGTATATGTATGTGTGAGTGTAAGAGCACTGGTGTATGTATGTATACGCATGAGGTGCGTGAATGCGTGAGTGTAAGAGCACTGGTGTATGTATGTATACGCATGAGGTGCGTGAATGCGTGTGTGTACTGTTGTATGTATGTGCATGTGTGTGTGTATGTGGTGGTGTATGTATATGCGTGTGTGTATGTGCTTGCGTGTGTGCGTGTGTGTACTTACATGTGCGTGTGTGTATGTGCTTGCATGCGTGCACCAGTGTATGTTTGCTGATGTGTGTACAAGCGCTCGTGTATATGTGAACGCTTGAATGTGTACAAGTCGTGGAGAAAGAAAGAGATAGATAGAAAGAAAAAGAGAGGAGAAGAAGAAAGAATGTTGTCTAGGCATCGAGATATCTAAGTATGCATCAGGGTTTAATATAAATAATTATAGTTGTTAAATGCAATTTTAATCCAACCGCCCGCTGCTTCAATAACTTAATAGTTATTATAGCGTTTCACAGGGTTGGATTCGAACTATGGACCTCTGGTTCCTAAGAATACAGATCGTTAAACATTGTAATGTCGTGTATATTCAATTATATTTGTTAAACACATTTTAATCTGGTCGTGCATAGTTTAATATTTATTAAGCATTAGAGTTTCGCAGATTCGATCTAGGATCCCCCTGAACACCGTTTCATTAATTAAATTATATTCGTTAAACACGTTTTAATCTGGCCGCGCAATACTCACATAGTTTAATATTTATTAAGCATTAGAGATTCGATCTAGAACCCACTGAACACCCTTTTATTAATTATTGTAATGATATATAAAAATTAAATTATATTTGTTAAATGCATTTTAATCTGACCTTGCATAGTTTAATATTTATTAAGCATTAGAGTTTCGTTGGGTAAGATTCGAACTAGAACCCTCTGAACACCCTTTCATTAATTAGGGTAATGATATATAAAAAATTAAATTATAATTGATAAATACATTTTTTTAATCTGACCTTGCATAGTTTAATAGTTATTACGCGTTAGAGTTTCACTTGGTAAGACTCGAGCTAGAATTCTCTGAACGCCTTTTTATTAATTAGGGTAATGATATAATAATATCAATCATTAATTTCTCATTAGCAATAAACTTTTGATTACAGTAAGAATCGAACACCGATCTATGGATATCACTCAGAGGTTTAATGCACGTAATGAAATGTATATTAGACGCTTTTTTGGAGTCGTTGGCTGAAACAGAATGCTTGTTAACTATGCTCGGGTATATTCGTAGGATGTCGTAAAACATCGGAGAGAACTCTTTCAGGCAAAATCATGATGGCCGACTATGACGTCACGCAGAGTTGGTAAACAAGTTTCTCTCTCTTTCACACAAACAAGGACAGGACGAGTATAAAGCAACCCTCGAATTCTTTTGTTAAACTAGCAGGTGGCCAAACAATGGAAACGTCGCAGGTGTCTTTCTAAACTAGCCTTGCCAAGAACAATAGAAAGGCACACACAATAGAATCTCTTACACAATGGAAAGGGTCAGGCTTTGTTATGGAGCAGGTGTCTTTCTAAAGTATGACGTCACGCAGAGTTGGTAAACAAGTTTCTCTCTCTTTCACACAAACAAGGACAGGACGAGTATAAAGCAACCCTCGAATTCTTTTGTTAAACTAGCAGGTGGCCAAACAATGGGAACGCTGCAGGTGTCTTTCTAAACTAGCCTTGCCAAGGACAATAGAATCTCTTACACAATGGAAAGGGTCAGGCTTTGTTATTGGGATGGGAACGCTGCAGGTGGTCTTTCTAAAGAATGCTTGCCAAGGACAATAGAAAGGCACACACAATAGAATCTCTTACACAATGGAAAGGGACCGGCTTTGTTATTGGGTTGCCACGTGTTCGAGAACAATAGGAGTGGAGTGGGTAACTGACCAGGTGCAGAAGTGGCCGGATGTGGAATGGGTAGGAAAAACATCTCGCCTTTGTTACAGAACCTTAAATTTATGACCCCTTTGTTCGTTTTGACAGTTGATTGACAGCTATAATTACCTAACTGTCAAGCCTCCATTGTACTCAACATGATTTACGACCGCAGCTGCAACTAAAACTACCAAGGCACAGCGGGGGGTGGGGGGAGGGGGAGGGAGGAGGTGGGGGAGCTCATTTGCATATGAATAGCCATGCATAAATTAACTGCGCCAGCTCTCTTATTCTCCTACTACTTGTATCACATAACGATGACCAGTTTTATCAATGTTTACAAATTTGCTGAGAGCGTTCACTATTGATGGTTGCCAAACAATTACTAAACAACGTAGCATCATCAAACTTCAGACTTAAGCTTTATAAGGTTGGTACTTTCTACCATAGTCATTTGTTTGAAACAACAACCGCTATATATACGTCAGGTCGGGTCTTCTGAGACTGACCTCGTGCATTACACATTTCATTATAGATACAAAGAGAACAGTGATAGTCAGATGTTTAACAACTGGACGCTATATGCTGGCTTTAACATTCCACTCTGTCTCCATGCAATCTCCTGAAACAACTGAATATCAACAGGACTTTTTAAGTTTAACGTCCTTTAAACTGGTGGGTCATGCCGCACGATGAAGTGGGTGAAGTAATGTTCAAATGAGCTCGGGATAAAGGTTACGTGACATTCGTCTTCTTTCGGAAAATCCGAAAAAATATCCTTATGAGGCAAACTCACCTTAATCGACATTCGAACTCGGAACCTCTTGAATGTGAGAGAAATGGAACATTTTTCGAAATTTTTTATTTCCTCTAAAATGGCTCAAGCGATTTTAATTAAAATTCCATATCTTAAATATATTTACATGACAAATAAAATGTATATCTTCAATTTTTAGTGAATAGCTTATGAAGTCTTCTTCATTCGGAAGGAATTTTGTATAATCTTGTATAACTGCACACAATTCTTTCAAATAATTCTTTTTGTGGCTTAATCCATTTTCTAGATATCCGTTTTTTATGGTTCTAATTGTTTAAACTTTGTCATTCCTTTCAAGTACTGTCAACATTCAGTTGTTTCTCGCGATGTCATGGAAACACTATGGAATGTTAAGGCTAGCATATAGCGTCCAGTTGTTAAACATTTGACTATCGCTGTTCTCTTTGTATCCATAACGAAATGTGTAATGTAGCTATTTCCGGAAAAGGTTTATCTCGATTAAAATGAAGTAGATAATAATAAACTTTCGTTCGAATGGTTCGTATAACCACAAATAAATGATAGTGGCTAGAGAACACTATCAGAATGCAACACAGATTGTTGTACGAGGGCGACACTGGAAATTTTTAGAAAATCAAACACAGTTTAGTTTTAAAAAATTTAAATGATTTTATTGTTTTTCAGAACATTCCCCTTTATCATCAATCAACTTTTACATTCGATGAAACCAGTACTTAAAACAATGATGCCACTCTTCCTGAGACACTTCAGAAACCATTTTTATAATGTTCCACTGCTTCATCTGATGACGAAAAAATGATTCCATGCGTTTCATCTTTAATTTTTGGAAACAAAAAGAAATCACAAGATGCTATGTCAGGGCTGTATGGTGGAGTGTCCATGGTGCTGACCTTTAGCGCACCCAAGTACTCAGTTGTCAGTTTTGCTGTATGCGACGATGTCATGACGTAACATAATTTTTCCTTTAGGGCGTTTTTTACTAAGTTTTTAAAAAATTAGCGGTAAAGACATTTGCGCACCAATCGGCAATAATGGCACGACTATCTTCTAATGCTATAGTGGCAATATGGCCTGTTTTAGAAGAAAATACTAGCAACCATCCTGTTACCAGCACTGGGAATTTGTTGGAAGTTTATAGGTTTAGGTTCTGTTCGAAAACCCATTGAGCCGATTGACTTTTCTTTCTAGGAACATAACAATAAATCCAAGATTCATTACCAAATTTGAATGCCGTCGATGGATTTTTTCCAACATTTTTCTGCACCAATAAATGCGTTGTTGTTTTTGATCGGGAGTCAGTTTATGTGGAATCCATCGACAACAAAGTCTTCTCACGTCTAACTGTTAATGTAAAATTCAAAGGATGTCCGTCGATCTTCTTCAAGCATTTCTCTAACAGCGGTAATATTTTCTTCAGTAACAGCTGTTCTTGGGCGTCCTTCATAAAATTCATCACTAAGAAAAAACCAATCTCTTTTGAATTCGCTGTACCAATTATGAATTGTTGCCTTAGATGGGGCTTCTTCGCCAAATGCATTCCTAAGACGATCTTATATTGTTTAGGCGTCAGTGATGATTTAAGAACGTAAAAAAGTCAAAGCTGGAAATCTTCTGTAATAAAATTCATTTTTAGGTGAACACAAAAACTTTAAATGATGATAATTATCAAACTATTAGAGCAAATTCAACAAACTACACGGCAACTCGCGGAACATTAGAGAGTAGCTGTCAAATATAAATAGATTTCATTTGTTTTTAGAAACATGGCAGCCTAAAATTTTTCAGTATCGCCCTCGTATTCTAAATTTGTGTTGAATGTCCCGCGTGAAATGGAACGGCAAAACACCCCGCAAATTTTGTTTTGCGTTGTCATTTTTCTTATTAATAAGAAATGCTAAGGAAAGCATATTTATCAAATATTAGCATCTGAAACCCAACGTTTGTCACGTTTTGAACGACAAATGTATCGTATTAATTCATTTTGTCGCATTTTCACTGCGCATAGCTCCGGAATCCTTTATTTCAAAATATTGTACCCAATCTCATTTTGTAAATAAACATTCGGATTTCATTAAAACGTATTCTAATTATTTTTTTAATATACACAAAGGATATATATACAGTTTTTGTTTATTTTAAGCGTCTTTGGATTTTGATAAAACTAAAATATTAGATCTAGAATAATCCATAGTGTCATTAAGAGAAGTCGGCAATGTTGGTAAAGTGGTTATGTTAGGATGTTCGTAATTATAACAGAAAAAGTGAATAAAGGCGGCGATTTAAGTGGTCGATGCACGATGATCACTAAGCGCTCTGTGAATCTGTGAGGAAATACTCAGCGTTCTCATTGTTTAACCTTACACATAGCAGCTTGCTTGATCTTCAGTTCAAAACAAGCGTGCGAGAGCGACCATGAGCGCGTAAAGTAATTTACTTCTTTAATTATTTTAGACGAAACCTTATCAGTAACCATTACAGTAAAATATATGCTTGGTTGTGTTTAAATTATGGAATCTTACCATATACGAGGCGGATCGAAAAGCAACGCACGATATTTTTTTTCTGCTTTGGTATTTCAGCTGGAATTTTACAGTTTCACACAGAGGGTATATTTTGTTTCATGTGCAGCTCTAGCGAGAGAAGCGTGAACTACACAACAAAGATGGCGCGCATGTTACTGTCGTCCGCGTGTGAAGAGCAGAGAGGTGTGGTTCGATATTTGTGAGCCAAAGCTTATAAACCGAGTGATATTCACAGGGACATGCGTGGCGTGTACGGGGATGATTGTATGGTCCATAGCAATGTCTCCAGGTGGTGTGCATTCTTCCTAGAGGGCCGAGTGAATCTTAGTAATTCGCCACGCTCAGGGACATGGGTAACAGCTGCAACCCCGCAGAATGTCAGAGGCATTGAGGCAGCAATTTTGAAAGACCGGCGTGCGCAACTGCGAACCTTATCGCAACAGTTCAACATTTCCTATGGTGCAGTGTACGATATTGTTCATGACACGTTGACATTTCGTAAAGTTAGTGCTCGCTGGGTGCCTAAGAACCTGACAGACAACCACAAGGGCCAGCGAATGATGACGAGCTTGGATCACCTTACGCGATACCAATTCTGAAAGGAATCGTCACCGGTGATGAGTCGTGGGCATACCACTACACGACCGAAACCAAGCAGGCGAGTATGGAGCGGAAACATGCTGGTTTCCTAGTGAAGAAAAAATTCAAAATTGACTCAATCTGCTAGGAAAGTGCTTGCGATGGTGTTCTGGGATATGCATGGTGTTGTATTGGTAGACTTTGCTGAACACGGGACCACTGTGAATGCTGCAGTCTACATGAAAACTTTGCAGTTGCGTCGAGCCCTTCGTGTCAAACGCCACAACATGAATGCTGACGATGTCGAAATTCTTCATGAAAATGCTCGCCCCCATGTTGCTGCTGCTATTCGTCAGAAAATCACCAAATTTGGTTGGGAGGTGCTCCACCATCCACTATACAGTCCGGACCTTGCACCGTCGGACTTTCATCTGTTTGGTCCAATGAAGAAATCCCTGGCTGACCAACGCTTTGCGACAGATGCGGAACTGAAATCAGCAGTCCGCAGATAGTTATACTCCAAGGAAACGAACTTCTACGAAGAGGGCATGTTGAAAATGGTATCACGATGGAAGAAATGTGTTGGGAAGCTTGGTGACTATGTCGAAAAGTAGGTAAAAGGTGTAAGTTCATTTGTGATTTTGTTGTTACAACTATTAAACTCTTTTGTGTTACACTCACATGACTTTCTCTACTCTTGTACAAACTGTTTTTACAAACGCTTATTCTCCATATGCTTCATGTTAATTGAGATGTTAATCTTATTGCTAATTTTCTTGTAGATGCAAGGGGAATTGGTAGGCTTTAAGCGATAGTCAAATATTTTAAGAGCTGGTTGCTATGTGGGGCATTCCATTCTCTTTGTATGTCCAGGACATAAAAAAAATCAATAACGAATTCCCATTTGAAAAAATAAGTAAGTATTGGAAAAGTTAAGGGAATAAGAAGCAATATCTCGAAAATGGTTCACTCAACAAAAAAGTGTGTATTTTAACGCGATCTAAATTTTTTGTGTAGTAAAATTTTGTCTATCTCTTATGGTTTACCAGTTATGCAAAAGTCGTTCACAATGAAGAATACTTTTGGAGACATTCCCAGAAAATTCGAGATATACAATTAATTTGCCATAAAATGTCTCAAACTTGTGGTATTTTATTCAAAATCGTTAGAGCCATTTTTGAGAAAATTAAAATTTTAGAAAAATGTTCCATGTAAAGGGTAATCTGGGGTGGGGGGATTTTCTTGAAAACCTTCATGTCGCATCTCTGGAAGTTACTGAACCTAAATACCAAGTTTCGTGTTCATCCGACTGTTCGTTTCTGAGTTATGCTGTTCACAGACACACACACACGGACATGTTTCCAAAAATGCTTTTTTTGGATTCAGGGGGCCTCAAAACGTAGTAGAGAAAGTAAAAATACGTATAGTAAGTAGGGTAAGTATTGTATTCCAACCAGAAATTCGATACCGAGATTTCACCGGAAATACATATTTTGAGACCTCCTGAATCCAAAAAAAAGCATTTTTGGAAACATGTCCGTGTGTGTGTCTGTGAACAGCACATAGTAACCAGCTCTTAAAACATTTGACTATCGCTTAAAGCCTAGCAATTCCCCTTGCATCTACAAGAAAATTAGCAATAAGATTAACATCTCGATTAACATGAAGCATATGGAGAATAAGCGTTTGTAAAAATAGTTTGTACAAGAGTAAAGAAAGTCATGTGAGTGTAACACATCAAATTTTTCTTAATACGTAACTGGCTACACTTGAAAAAATAAAACTTTCTTCGTTTAAATAAAAATAAGAAGAAAATATTTACTTATTAGTATGAAATTAAAGTTTAGGGAATCAAAATAAAGCTCCATTTAAATTATTAGGTTTATAGATTTCAGAGTAATAGCCGCTTGAAGTTGGAAATTTTAGAAAGATACAAACAATTTGAAAAATTTTAACTGCAGAACCATTATGTTCTGAATTTTTAGACTTTGCATAAAGCATTGTACCGGGCTTGTCCCCAAATACAAAAAGTTTTGTTTCCTTTGAAAAATGCAAGGTCGATTTTGCTTCTATTTCGGGCGATTTGAAATGGAATGTCCCATGCGGAATTCGTTTAATGTAGTGAATTCAGAATAAAGGCCAGTAAACACAACGCATAATATAACCAAAAACGCCGATAGTTACGCTGGTTGATGAACTTGACCTCCCGCTGATATCATCATGTTTGTGTTGGACTCTGTCCTTTGCCGTGGATACTTTTCAGGTAGATCACGGATCAGTGGCGCTGTGGTGGTGATAAACTGCAACTCTGACGTATTTAACGTTTATCAAACAGTTTTTATTCTTCTTCGCACCAAACTGTGGCAAAGTCCAAATGATAGTCATTTGTTTGCTTCTGTGAATTTTAATTGCAAGGAACAAATAAACTGGATTTGCTATCTTATGTTTCTAGTGAAGTCGCCCTTCCTAAAACTTCCATAGAATAAATATGTATGAGCACTCTCTATAGACTTTAAATACTTTCGTAAACTAGATACAGGAAATATAATGTTCCGCTTTCATCGAATATACCGTTTTGGACTCTTCTGAACTGTAAGAAGCATTTTAATAATAATAAAAATGAGGCAGTATTATTAACACTTAAACAACTTCAGTCTAATTATATAATATGTAAATTCAATAACAGCCCGCCTTAAAGCAACATGTGTATGTAACAGTCATTGCATATGTTTATATTATTGTAAACATGTTCAATAATGTTATGTGAATGTATTACATAATTTAATAATGTAGGAGCTGTGAGAAATAGGTTAAAAGTTGCTAACAGTGAGGTAACAATGAGGTAACCTTGAGGCAATAATGAGTTTGAGAGTTTAAATGTTACTTGTGATTCTTCATTCTTGTAAGCAATAATGTAATTTTAATGACAGTTTATAAAAATAGCCAATCAACAACCAGAAAAAGCTTTAGTTAAATGCATGTATTCCATTGGAGTAAAAATAGCCAATCAGAGACTTGAAATACAGAAATTTACAAGTTTAGACGTTTGAAATCAATTCAGTTACCTCCAAACAGTGCTCATAACCAGACGCGAGATGTGTCCTCGAGAAATTAATTACGTATTCGTGTGAGACGAAAATAGTATACTTGTTAAAAAGTGCAAGTATTAAATAAAAGAATCTCACTGCTGTCGATATAAGTGAAGTGCTATTTAATTTGTGTCAAGGATAAATAAAAAGGAGTGAATTAAAACTTAAAGCCTACATTCTTGTCGCATCACGCCCTGCCAAGACTTTCATGTCTCTAACAATAATACTGACGCAGCCGAGGCAAACATAAATATTTAATACTTAAAGAAACAGTCAAATTACAAAGTTAATTTTTTTTTAAACTTGGGGCAAAGGCCACCTAAAAATACATTTGGGGCGAAGGCTACCGGAAACTGTTTACTATACGTGCGGTTGCAACTACTACAAGTTCGGCTCCCCAACAGTTGAAATATAATAGAACTCCTTTAATACAAACTACCTGAAATTGGCGCCCAAAGCGTGGTAAAAAATAACGTAACAAACCATCCACTTCAAAGAACACAGAATGTTTATGAAGAATATGGGTAACAAACTTCGCATAATTTAAATTCAGTGTCTTTCAATCCTGACATGAAGATTTTCACCAAATTCCCCCAACACAAACTATCCTTTACATCGAAAGGTGTTCGTTATTTTTATTTCCTAAAAAAGAGGAACAAAATGTATGTAAGTAAATAGAACCTTCTGTAAATCTCCAGAAAGTCCTCTTCTTTTAGATTGGTTTTTGCGTAATTTTACATAAATAGCAAACTACTATAAACAGACAGAAACTCTAATGTTTTACAATTTGTGGCACTATTTTTAACACTTAAATGATTTCAGTCTAATTATATAATATAAAAATAATAACAGCCCGCCTTAAAGCAACATGTGTATGTAACAATATATAAAAAGTGTACATTACAGTCATTGTATATGTTTATATTATTGTATCCATGTGTAATAATGTTATGTGAATGTATTACGTAACTTAATAATGTAGGAGCTGTGAGAATAATTTTACCACTTTTTAGAACAAAAATGCCAACACATTCTTCTCATTAATATCTCCACCTTTCTTCTTTTATCCCTTTGCAGAATCTGTCTTGATTTCTTCCGCATTAACTTGTCACATCCACTTTTCCAATGTTCTTGGATTTCCACATTAGTGGAAATTTTACTTCTTCCTTAATGAAGTAAAAATAAATATATTCTAATTACCTATAAAACTACAAGATAATATGGCGACACGGACCACAACACTCATTTATAAACATTCTGTCTCCATAGCAACACATAGGCGATTCACCTTCTAAAATGTAACACCTGTATTCAATAGTAATACACCCTCAAGAAAGTGTTCGCCTGCACTTTTTATACGTTTTATAAATTTTTGTGTCCCAAAAAGAATTTTTTATAGTGAACGGAATACTTTCTTGAGGAGGTGTATATATTGAATTTTCTGGAAATAGCCTGTGAAGTCCTCTTCATTAGGAAGGAATTTTGTATAACTGGTAAACATTAAGAGATGGACTAAAACGTACTACATACAAAATGTAGATTTCTTTAAAACACACAAATTACTTCTAATAACTTTTGTAGCATCAGCCATTTCTGAGATATCCGTTGAAGTGGATTATTTGTTAGCTAGTTGGAAGATGCTTCATGTTTATCTACACCACGTATGGGAGCCAATTTGTCGCGGTCACTTCGTGTTATCTATTTCTGAGCGCCTGTTATTGTATTACTATTTTGCATTTTGGGTTCATTGTGCTCCGGCTAGCTATTATTATTATTATTATTATTATTATTATTATTATTATTATTATTATTATTATTCAGTCGAGCAAATCTATTAAACAGGGTATGTAAACGGAAAGGAGTTTTTACTGAAAGATAACACTGATAAAAGAATTTGTTTTTACACTTTTATTACCGTCACACTTTATTCATTTCACATAATTATTCTTGATACACGCCCAACTGAAACTGTTATAATTTTCTAATGTTACTATAATCACTTATTTGCTGCACATTATTAATTCGCGTATTTCACAATTATAACTAACTTTACAACGCGAGAGATTTTGTAGAATTGCGCGTCGTATAACGCGTGAACGATTCTCTTAAACTGTGCGACGTATAACCTTTGTATGATTCTGTTGGACTGAACGACGTATTACCCGCGAGTGTTTCTGTTGGACTGAACGACGTTTGCCTTGTGAATTATTCTGTAAAACTGCGCGTTACCAGCAATCCAGCAATCGAGAACAGGTCGCCCAGGTTCACCTGGACGGAATATAATCGCCACAGTACCTAGCCGCGTACGCGGCTTTACCTGTGCGATATAGAAGGATAAAAAGAATGTACACAAGCTTTTGATTTATGTCAATGTCTTGGGCGGGGTTTAGCTTTCTGCGCTACCATTGGCTGGGTCGTCTCTGGCACGGAATTTATACTCCCTCGCCCCAATATGCCTAAACATTATAACAGAGCTGCTATTGGTTAATAAAACGCGCCAACATTAGCGTCTATTTTTATATCCAATCAAAATTACGAACAAATATGCTCTAGCGAAAATATTTCCTCCATTTCTACAGAAAAGCGCGCGCTACTCTGACGTCATTTGCTTGCCTCTTCTAATTAATAAACAACTCACGCCCTCGCTCATTGTTGCCCGCTCTTATTGTCAGTTTCAGTGAGGTCGTGTAAACTTATTTACTAACAATGCTTATAGTTAACAAACATCTCAAATCATTGTCATACAATAATGCTTATTTACCTACAATCACTCTGGCATTCATTGTTGTGATATACAATACTGCGTCACCGTTATTAATGGTTCAATTTGCTCAGTACTTTAAAGTCCTGTCGATAAAAGTATAGAATTTTAAGGCAGCATATAGCGTCCAGTTGTTAAACATTTGACTATCGCTGTTCTGTTTAAATCTATAGCTAACTGTTGGATTTTCAGTTGTTTCTCGCGATGTCATGGAAACAGTATGGAATTTTAAGGCCAGCATATAGCGTCCAGTTGTTAAACATTTGACTATCGTTGTTCTGTTTAAATCTATAGCTAACTGTTGGATTTTCAGTTGTTTCTCGCGATGTCATGGAAACAGTATGGAATTTTAAGGCCAACATATAGCGTCCAGTTGTTAAACATTTGAATATCGCTGTTCTCTTTATGTCTATAGCTAGCTGTTCGATTTTCAGTTGTTTCTCGCGATGTCATGGAAACAGTATGGAATTTTAAGGCCAGCATATAGCGTCCAGTTGCTAAACATTTGACTATCGCTGTTCTGTTTAAATCTATAGCTAACTGTTCGATTTTAGTTGTTTCTCGCGATGTCATGGAAACAGTATGGAATTTTAAGGCCAACATATAGCGTCCAGTTGTTAAACATTTGACTATCGTTTTTCTCTTTGTATCTATAACTAACTGTTGGATTTTCAGTTGTTTCTCGCGATGTCATGGAAACAGTATGGAATTTTAAGGCCAGCATATAGCGTCCAGTTGCTAAACATTTGACTATCGCTGTTCTGTTTAAATCTATAGCTAACTGTTCGATTTTAGTTGTTTCTCGCGATGTCATGGAAACAGTATGGAATTTTAAGGCCAACATATAGCGTCCAGTTGTTAAACATTTGACTATCGTTTTTCTCTTTATATCTATAACTAACTGTTGGATTTTCAGTTGTTTCTCGCGATGTCATGGAAACAGTATGGAATTTTAAGGCCAGCATATAGCGTCCAGTTGCTAAACATTTGACTATCGCTGTTCTGTTTAAATCTATAGCTAACTGTTCGATTTTAGTTGTTTCTCGGGATGTTATGGAAACAGTATGGAATTTTAAGACCAGCATATAGCGTCCAGTTGTTCAACATTTGACTATCGCTGTTCTCTTTGTATCTAACTGTTCGATTTTCAGTTGTTTCTCGCGATGTTATGGAAACAGTATGGAATTTTAAGGACAGCATATAGCGTCCAGTTGTTCAACATTTGACTATCGCTGTTCTCTTTGTATTTATAATGAAATGTGTAGTGTAGCTGTTTGTGCAAAGGTTTATCTCAATTGCAATGAAGGAGATAGAAAAGTAAACTTTAATAAGAATAATTTATTTACCCACTTATAAACAACAGAGAGTAGAGAAAGCCATGCGAGTGTACGCATCAGATTTTCTTCGAGGAGTTTGTAGGAATGGTACAACATACAGGGATGCATGCTAGCTGTGAAACCAAATGTGGAAACGGGCGATAACAACACGTCGCTTGCATAAATTGACCACTTTAAGTTATGCCCGTTGCGTAATCCCTTGCCGTGGGACACAAAGTCGCATGCATAATGAAGCCAAAGAATTTGTCTTTTTCTTTCGGTTTAGCATTTTTGCAAAATTCCTTCCGAACGAAGAGGACTTCACAAGCTGTTCCAGAAAATGGAACAAACAGTGAGTAAACAAATTATTGGAACACCCAATAGTGTCCCTTCTATTTCAACTGTATAACTGAAAACTGAAGCTGATAATTTCGTTTTCTATTGCTTTCTATAAGCCCAGTAATCTCGGTAAATGGATTTATAATTATTATACGTCTTATTGTATTAACTGTAACGCTGTATATTCGAATATACACATAATTTTAGGCAAAATAAATATTGAGACACTTCATTTTGTACGCCCTATTATAAGTTTCAAATGCTCACTGAGGGGAGGCACAACAGGTCTAGCTAGGGGTAGTAAATAGTCTTACCTATGTAATCAAAACAAACAGTTCAGTTACACAAAAATGGGGTAGAGGTAAGAATATCACCTTTGAGCAAAGGCAACTCGTCATCTTTCATTATGAAAAATGTTGGAGTTACAGAATGATTTCCGATATGCTAAAAATGAAGAAAAGCACAGATGGAAATACACTGTCCTGTGTGAAAATTGCAACACCAAGAAAGAATTTCCCGAATAACTCCAAACTTGGCGAAATTGTAGAAGAGTGTGCAAGCAATAAGTGATTAGGTTTGGGGTACACGTAGGCCGAGCAGAACCCTCTCGTATCGGCCCGACAAGGTCAGTGTTGCGCCCAGTGTAGTCAGTGCAGAGCTGTCAAACAATGTGGAAACAATAAAGTGAGTGCCAGTAAGCCTCGTCGACCTCAAAGGGAACCATATCGGCATGTGAGCGAGTTCGAACGGGGCAGAATGATCGGTCTCCAGGAAGCGGGTTTATCGTACCGTGACATTTCGGCTCGTACAGGGCATGTTGCTACAACAGTGATGCGTGTGTGGAAGCAGTGGATAGATGAAGGTCGTACACAGCGAAGAACGGGTACTGGACCACAGCACGGGATGACCGTCATCTTGTCCGCATGGCCATAACGGACCGTACAGCTTCATCCACAGTGTTGGCTCGACGCTGGAGCACTGCAACAGGTGTGAGCTTGTCTGCATCAACGGTTCGTCGCCGTCTGCTGCAGGTTGGACTGGTTGCATGCATGCCATTACATAGGCTTCCACAAGCTCCTCCGACTGCAATGGGCACGTGAACACCGTCACTGGGGTGTTAAGTGGCAAAATTTAGTCTTTTCGGACAAGTCCCGCTTCAACGTGTCCTACAGTGATGGCCACATACGTGTCCGGTGGTACCGTGGTGAGCGCAACCTGGAGGACTGCATTGTTGAACCGCATAGCGGACAAACACCAGGTGTGATGGTTTGGGGTGCCATTGGTTACAACAACCGATCTCGCCTCCTACGAATTGAGGGCACTTTGAACAGCTACTGGTACCTAACGGTGGTTGTAGAGCCTGAGGTACTCCCCCTGCTTCAGGCATCTCCACCGGACAGAGCCCGGCCACATATTGCAAGAAATGTACAAGCGTTCTTCGAAGAGCGACGGGTACCATTGCTTCCCTGGCCTGCACATGTCACCCATCGAACATGTCTGGGATATGGTTGGTCGGCACCTGGTGCGTCACGGTCCTGCAGTAGCCAGTGTCGCGGATTTGTGTGCTCGAATACTAACTGCGTGGAGGGAAATCCCTCAGGAACTTATTCAAAACCTTTTTGATTCAATGCCACAACGTATAGCAGCTCTAATTGCAGCGCATGGAGGCCGCACCAAATACTAAATATTAGGACTCCAATGTCAGGTATAGATTTGAAAAGTTTAGCATTTGTTACTTGTCATGTACCTAACCTGTGCTATTGCGTTACCTTCTTGGTGTTACAATTTTCACAAACGGCAGTGCATAATTTAATCTTAAAAGATGCGTAAATGAGGACAGAATCGACTTAATACCTCAAACTGGTCCTCCAAAAGCATTTACTGACCGAGAGGATACAAATGTTGTTAGGAGTGTGAAAAAAAAAACATCCTAAATTGAGTGCAGCCAAACTGTGCGCCGAGGTAGGCTAAACTACTGTCAAGAAAGTAACCCCTCTCCCAAACGATTAGGAATGTACTGAATAGGAGGGGATTCTATGATGAATGTGGCCAGGAAGAAGCGCTGTGTAAAAGGGCTAAAATATGCAAATGAGTTCATTCATAAAGAAGAAAACTGGTGGAAGAACGTTCTTTTTGCAGATGAAAGCAAATTTAACGTTTTTGGATCAGATGGAAGAATAATAATCTTCGACCTACTGTAAAATATGGTGGTGGGAGTGTGATGGTCTGGGGTTACATGGAGGCATCTGGAGTTGGAGAATTGGTTTTCATCAAGGAAAAAAATGGATAAAATAAATACTTGAACCTTCTGAACCTATGCGGAGTGCAGAGAAAATTGGTACCAGTGCTACTCTTAAGTTCTATGAAGACAATGACCCCAAATATACTTCCGGCGTTGTGCAAGAATGGTTACTGTCCACATATCCTTCATCAACCTCCACAATCGCCGGACTTAAATCCAATTGAGAATTTATGGGATGAACTGGATACTAGAGTCCGCAGTCAGCCAATATCTTCAAAGGAGCATTTGAAAAGGAGACTCAGTGAAGAGTGGGACAAAATTTCAGCTGCATACACTGCTAAACTTCTAAGTAGCATGCCCAATCGTCTGAGAGAGGTCATAAAACGCAGAGGAAATCCTACAAGGTATTGAAACTTCTGGTTTGGTGCATAAGATAAACTATTTTTACTTTCTCTGCTGCGTATAAGAAGCGGAAGTATTGTATTCCACCCAAAATTTCGATACCGAGATTTCACCGGAAATACATGTTTTGAGACCCCTGAATAAAAAAAGCATTATTGGAAACATGTCCGTGAGTGTGTCTGTGTGTCTGTGAACAGTATAACTCAGAAACGAACAGTCGGATAAACACCAAACACCACGAAAGTTTTCAAGAAAATCCCCCTACCCCAGATTACCCTTTACATGGAACATTTTTCGAAAACTTTAATTTTCTCAAAAATGGCTCTAACGATTTTGTATAAAATATCATATGTTTAAGATATTTTCATGACAAATGAAATGTATATCTCGAATTTTCTAGGAATGTCTCCAAAAGTATTCCTCATTGTGAACGACTTTTACATAACTGGTAAACAATAAGAGATAGAGACAATTTTACTACACAAAAAAAGTAGATCGCGTTAAAATACAAAATTTTGTCATATTCATGTTTTTGTTGAGTGAACCATTTTCGAGATATTACTTGTTATTCTCTTAAATTTTCCAATACTTATACTTTTTCTCAAATTCGTTATTAATTTTTGTTGTCCTGGTAATGCAAAGAGAATGGAATACTCCACATAGCAACCAGCTCTTAAAATATTTGACTATCGCTTAAAGCCTAGCAATTCCCCTTGCATCTACAAGAAAATTAGCAATAAGATTAACATCTCGATTAACATGAAGCATATGGAGAATAAGCGTTTGTAAAAATAGTTTGTACAAGAGTAGAGAAAGTCATGTGAGCGTAACACATCAGATGTTTTTGGGTGGAATACAATACTTCATCTGCTTATTAGAGAAAGTAATAACGAAATGATTGAATGCAATAGCCATCAGTAAACTTGTAAGTGGTTTTCGAACTCACAGTCCGCAGGTTAGCTGACACGTGTGAACGAGAAAAGAAACCCGTGTATCCTGGTTCACCTTTACCTTGAGTGGCGGTAAACACTTGACTATCGAACTTCGACCAGCCTGGCTGAGTCAATGCGAAGGTGCTGGCCAAGAGTTGAACTTCGATCATCGCTGGATATCGGACTCTGTTCTGATAAGTCATCACCTGGGTCATTCACACCCGCACAGACTTTCTCATGTTCTGCGTTCAAACTTTATTCTTCTGTTCTACTGTAAGTTAATCGAGAAATACGTTTACCGAAATAGTTCCATTACAGATACAAGGGTAGAGGGAAGGGTGAAGTAACAGTATCATTTTTAAAAAGCAGGTCGCAATTTGCTAGCTTTCAAATTCTACTGAATCGCCACGAGAAACAAACGAATGGTAACTTAACACTTCAAACCAACAACAATGAAGTCTCGAAAATGATCAACAGCATAAACAATTTTTACTTTGTCTATCATGTACATATGAGGTGGAGAAAGTATTGCATTCCACCCAAAAATTCGACACCCAGATTCCACAGAAAATGCATGTTTTGAGGTGCCCTAAATCCAAATAAAGCATTTTTGGAAACATGTCTGTGTGTGTCAGTGTACGAACAACATAGGTAACTCAAAAACGATAAGTCGGATAAATACCAAACTTGGTATTTCAGCTTAGTATCTTCCAAGAATGCGACACGATTTTCAAAAAATCCCCCCACCCCAAACTACCCTTTACATGCAACATTATTCGAAAATTTTGGTTTTCTCAAAAACGGCTCAAACGATTTTGATTAAAATATTATATATTTAAGATATTGTTTATGACAAATAAAACGTATATCTTGAATTTTCTGGGAATGTCCCCAAAAGTCCTCTTCATTCTGCATGACTTTCGTATAACTGGTAAATCCTAAGAGATAGACAAATTTTTTCTTCACAGAAAATGTAGATCTCGTTAAAACACATCATTTATGCTCATATACATTTTTTTCCTCGAGTGAACCATTTCCGAGGTATTCCTTGTTATTTGTTTGAATTTTCTAATACTTATACTTTTTCTCAAATGAGAATTGTTATTCATTTTTTGTCCTGGACATTCAAAGAGAATGGAATGCTCCACATAGCAACCAGCTCTTAAAACATTTGACTATCGCTTAAAGCCTACCATATTCCCCTTGCACCTACAAGAAGATCAACAATAAGATAGTTTCTGCAAATGTTTATCTCGATTAACATGAAGTAGATGGCGAATAAGCGTTTGTAAAAATAGTTTGTACAAGAGTAGAGCAAGTCATGTGAGTGTAACACATCAGAGTTTTAGAAAAAAAATTCTGTGTGTGTGTGTGTGTGTGTGTGCGTGCGTGCGTGTCTGTCTGAACAGCATAACTCAAAAACGAGAAGCCGGATACACACCAAACTTGGTATTTAAGTACATTAACCAGCAAATATGCGACAAGAAAATTTTCAACAAAATCCCCACCCAAAACTACCATTTACATGGATTATTTTTCGAAATTTTTGGTTTCTTAAAACCTGGCTCTAACATTTAGCGAAAAAGAAAGTTCTGTTTCATCAAGACAATGCACCAGTTCACACATCCATTATCGCCATGGCAACATTCAATAAGCTGAAGTTCGAATTGCTTCCTCATGCACCCTATTCGCCAGACTTAGTCCCCTCTGATTATTTTTTGTTTCCAAAGTTGAAGAAATGGTAAACGATTTGCCAACAATGAAGAGGTGGAGTTTGCAGTTGATGGCTATTTTACAGAACTCCACGGCTCTCACTATAAAGAGGGTATGGAAGCTATTGAACATAGCTGGGAAAAGTGTATCGAGCTGAAAGGAGACTATGTAGAGCAACAAAGATGTTTTCTTCCAAAATGTTTGTGTTTTCTTTATTAGATCGGGTACTTCCGGGACAGCCCTCGTATGTATTCCACCCAAAAATTTGATGCCGAGATTTCACCGGAAATACATGTTTTTATGCCCCCTGAATCCAAAAAACATCTTTAGAAAATAACCCGTGTGTGTGTGTTTGTGTGTGTTAGTGAACAACTTAACTCAAAAACAAAAGTCGGCTAAAGCTATGCTACAAGCGCCATGATTGACCGAGCTTGGGCAGGATCAAGTCAGAAAATGAGGGACGGACGAAACTTGCCGCGCACGGATTTCATCCTAAACTATGTGATATCGGATAAATATATACGTAAATATAAAGTGTGTCAAATACCATGTGCTGTGCTGTGCTGTGCTAAATGCCCAAAATCTGTGGCAGAATTGGTTTAATTTTTGAGAAGTAGATATTTTATTAGCTCCACGTATGGAAAGCCAATTTGAAGAAGTTGATTTGCTGCATTATATCTTTACATTATTTGTCCCATGCTGGGCGCCAATTTGAGAAGTTATTTTTTACGTTATTTGCACAACGCGTTGGGCGCCAATTTGAAGTATATTGTATTGAAGGAGTTGTATCGTATTTCAACTGTTGGGAAGCCGAACTTGTAGTAGTTGCAACCACGAATGGGATACAGTTTCCGGTAGCCTTCGCCCCAAATGTACTTTCAGGTGGCCTTTGCCCAAAGTTTAAAAAAATATTAACTTTATAATTTGACTGTTTCTTTAAGTATTAAATATTTAGGTTTGCTCGGCTGCGTCAGTATTTGTTAAGAGACACGTTTCTCTTAGCAGGGTTGTGATGCGACAAGAATGTAGGCTTACACAGATTATAATTTTACTTCACTCCTTTTATTAATGCTTAATACGATTTAAATAACACTTCACTGATAGAGAGCTGTGAGATTCTTTTATTAATTATTTGCACTTTTTAATACGTAAACTATTTTTGTCTCACACGAATACGTATTATACTTCTTGAGGACGTATATCGCGTCCGGTTAGGAACACTGTTTGCAGGCAACTGAACTCTAAATTTGTAAAATTTTCTCTTTTTCAGTTTCTGATTGGCTATCCTACTCCAATAGAATACTTTCATTTAACTAAAGCTTTTTCTGGTTGTTGATTAGGTATTTTTAAACTGTCTCAAAATTTACATTATTGTTGCTTTAATTATAACTAGTAGCATTTAAACTTTCTTACTCATTATTGCCTCAAGGTTATCTCATTGTTACCTCATTGTTAGCAACTTTTAACTTATTATTCTCACAGTTCCTACATTATTAAATTACGTAATATATTCACATAACATTATTACACATGTATGTATACAATAATATACAATGACTGTAATATACATTTTTATATCTTGTTACATACACGTATCCTTTAAGGCGGGCTGTTATTGAATTTATATATTATATAATTAGACTAAAATCATTTAAGTGTTAAAAATACTAGGTACCTCTTTTTTATTTTCTCAAAATGGCTCTAACGGTTTTGATTAAAATTCCGCGTGTTTAAGATACTTGCATGATATACAAAATTCATTTCCTGAATTTTCTCTTAACAACCTCTGAAGTCCGCTTCATTCTGAATAACTTTTGTAAACTGTAGGAAATGGATAACATTTTATCATATAATAGATGTAGATCTCGTTAAGGGACACAATGTATGTCAAATGTCATTTTTGTGGCATTACCCATTTCCGAGATATTCTTTGTTATTTATTTCAACTTCTTGTACTTGTACATTACAAGGGGTAATTTGCTATTCGTTTCTTCTCATAATCATGTAAGGAGCTTAGAATTTCAAAGCCATCATATAACGATAGCCTTTCTAAAAAGCTACTATTTGATTTAGCCTACTATTCCCCTATAAGAAAATACGCAATAAACGCATTTCTGCAAAGGTTTATCTCGATTAGTACGAAGCAGAATACGCTTTTGCAAGGATAGTTTGTAGAAGAGTGGGCAGAGTAAGTCATGTGAATGTAACACAACACATTTTTCTTCCCCGACATGTAACTATCCAAATTGATTCGGGAGGATAGGGGATATGGATTGTTGGATTTGGAAATGTTAGGAGTACCGCTGCGCTGCGTCTGCCGCCACCGGAACTGGTAGTGCTTCGTACTCTCTCGCCTCATTCATTCCTACCGGGATCAGTAGACGCCATGAGTTAGCCTTGGCGGCAGTGCTGGAATGTACCTACATATATACTTACAGAGACGTGACGACGTTTTTCCCCCCAAGGTATCAAATTAGCCACTCTGTGACGTTGCTACAAGATATTACGAAGATTGTGGTACATTGCATGACAGATAAATTAAACTCTATCACCCCTAATTATATGCTTTTGTAGTTTCTTCGTAACTGCATATTACCTGCAAAATAATACTCATCAACAGACGAGGTGGAATACTGTTCTCACGTTATCCTTTAAGTGTCCTTCAGATCTTGAACACAAACATCCGGACTGACCCCGTAACTCAGTGGGAAGAGCACGTGCCTGTTGCTAGGGTTCACGACTGGCGGTGACAATTTTTCTCTAGATAACATTATTCGTTATTCTCCCCAGAGTCTGGAAGTATGAATGAGAGTGTGATTTAATGATTAAAACCCAAAAAGTGTAAGGCGAGAGAATAAGAGTTAACACCAGTGCCAATAGGCAATAAGTTCCAAAGGAACGCCCGCCGATAAAACCAATGTGATTAAAGACGGGGTATAAATGGAACTAAAAAAATTCTGTGTTACACTCACATGACTTTCTCTACTCTTGTGCACACTATTTTTACAAACGCTTATTCTCCATATACTTCATGTTAATCGAGATATTGATATATCAATCTTATTGCTAATTTTCTTGTAGATGCAAGGGGAATAGGGTAGGCTTTAAGCGATAGTCAAATGTTTTAAGAGCTGGTTGCTATGTGGAGCATTCCATTCTCTTTGCATGTCCAGGACATAAAAAAATGAATAAGGAATTCCCATTTGAGAAAAAGTATAAGTATTGGCAAATTTAAGGGAATAACAAGGAATATCTCGAAAATGGTTCACTCAACAACAAAAAATGTATATGATATAAATTGTGTATTTTAACGCGATCTACATTTTTTGTGTAGTAAAATTTTGTCTATCTCTTATGGTTTACCAGTTATACAAAAGTCGTTGACAATGGAGAATACTTTTGGAGACATTCCCAGAAAATTCAAGATATACATTTTATTTGTCATGAAAATATCTTAAACATATGATATTTTAATCAAAATCGTTAGAGCCATTTTCGTGAAAATTACAATTTTCGAAAAATGTTCCATGTAAAGGGTAATCTGGGGTGGGGAAATTTTCTTGAAAAGCTTCGTGTCGCATCTCTGGAAGATACTGAACCTAAATATCAAGTTTGGTGTTTATCCGACTGTTCGTTTCTGAGTTATGCTGTTCACAGACACACCCACACACACAGAGATACACACGGACATGTTTCCAAAATTGCTTTTTTTGGATTCAGGGGGCCTCAAAACATATATTTCCGGTGAAATCTCGGTATCGAATTTTTGGGTGGAATACAATACTTCCCCTACTTACTATACGTAGTAGAGAAAGTAAAAATTGATCTGTTGCACTTACATGGCTTTCTCCACTCTTGCACAAACTATTTTTTACAAACGCTTATTTTCCATGTACTTCATGTTAATCGAGATATCGATATGTCAATCTTATTTCTAATTTTCTTGTAGACGCAAGGGGAATATGGTAGGATTTAAGCGATAGTCAGATGTTTTAAGAGCTGGTTGCTATGTGGCACATTCCATTCTATTTGCATGTCCAGGAATAAAAAACGAATAACTAATTCCCATTTGTGAAAAAGTATAAGTATTTGGAAATTCAAGCAAATAACAGGTAATATTGCTATTGTTCAATTGACAAAACAAAATGTATATGACATAAATTGTGTGTTTTAACGAGATCTACATTTTTTGTGCAGTACAATTTTGTCTATTTCTTACGGTTTACCAGTTATGTGAAAGTCATTCAGAATGAAGAGGGGTTTTGGGGACTTTCCCAGAAAATTCAAGATATACATTTCGTTTGCAATGCAAATATCTTGAACATATGATTTTTGATCAAAATCGTTAGAGCCACTTTTGAGAAAATCAAAATTTTCGAAAAATGTTCCGTGTTAACCGTAGTCTGAGATGGGGGATTTTTCTTGTAAATCTTCTGTAGCATCCCTGGAAGATACTAAACTCAAATATGGACTATGAGTTTTTAAGTTATGCTGTTCACAGACAGACATACACAGGGACATGTTTCCAAAAATGCTTTATTTGAATTCAGGGCACCTCAAAACATGTACTTACGGTGAAATCTCAATATTGAACTTTTGTGTGGAACGTAATACTTCCACTACTTAGTATACGTAGTATAGAAGGTAAAAACAAACTGCAGCAACTCTGTGTTAACGTGTACAAGCGCACATGTGTGTATTTCACTTATGAAACGAATACAGCAGGAACTATATGTTAAGGAGAGATTAAAAGTCTTATGTCACTAATGTTAAACCTGCTAAATTAATGACTAGAGACAGGAAAACTATGAAATTTCATATTCTAAACCAGGTGTGAGCGAGCCGCGTGTCCCATCCAGAAGGGTTGGCCGAGGAGGGGGGTACGTGACGTAACGTAGGTACTCCTCCATCGAAGCAGTGGCGTAATGCTATCAATAGTCTTAGTTTTGAAAAGCACAGAATATCTATTTATTAAAATAAAGGTATGCATTAAATGCAAAACCAAAATCAAGTGCTTTGTTGACTATTATTCTTACAATAAGGATTTGAAACTTAAATTATCTCATATTTCTATGCAATTGAAGAAATTAACTTAATATCACTTATAAAGTTGCAGGACAAATAAACAAACAATACGTAATGTTTACAGCTTTTACAGTAAAGATCATCTTGCGTCAATTGATGCTGTTAGGTTACTAGCTGGAGCCAGGAATTCTATTCCATGCTTTTACTTTCTCTAGTACGTATAGTAAGTAGGGGAAGTATTGTATTCCATCCAAAAATTCTATACCGAAATTTCACCGGAAATAAATGTTTTGAGAACCCCTGAATAAAAAAAATTGGAAACATGTCTGTGTGTGTGTGTGTGTGTGTCTGTGAACAGCATAACTCAGAAACGAACAGTCGGATAAACACCAAACTTGGTATTTAGGTTCAGTATCTTCCAGAGATGCGACACGAAGGTTTTCAAGAAAATCCCCCACCCCAGATTACCCTTTACATGGAACATTTTTCGAAAATTTTAATTTTCTCAAAAATGGCTCTAACACTTTTGATTAAAATAACATATGTTTAAGATATTTTCATGACAAATAAAATGTATATCTTGAATTTCCTGGGAATGTCTCCAAAAGTATTCTTCATTGTGAACGACTTTTGCATAACTGGTAAACCATAAGAGATAGACAAAATTTTACTACACAAAAAATGTGGATCGCGTTAAAATACACAATTTATGTCATAAACATTTTTTTTGTTGAGTGAACTATTTTCGAGATATTGCTTGTTATTCCCTTAAATTTTTCAATACTTATTTTCTCAAATGGGAATTCGTTATTCATTTTTTTGTCTTGGATATGTAAAGAGTATTAATCTGTGGGAAAGGGAATGGTGCTGCACCTAGCAACCAGCTATTAAGAGATATGTATGTGCTTAAAGGCTACTGTATTTCTATATTGCCCTTGTAAATATATATTCCCCTTACATCTACAAGAAAATTAGCAATAAGATAAGAGTCTGTAAATGTTTATCTCGATTAACATGAAGTAGATGGAGAATAAGCGTTTGTAAAAATAGTTTGTACAAGAGTAGAGAAAGTCATGTGAGTGTAACACATCAGATTTTTTGTGTAATACGTTTTCGTCTATCACTTAACATTTACCAGTCATAGATTTACAAGATTATACAAAATTCCTTCAGAATGAAGAGCACTTCATAGGCATTTCCCAGAAATTTCAGGATATAAATTCTATTTTTCACCACAATATCTTTTAACGAAAATCGTTAAAGCGATTTTTGAGGAAATCGAAAGTTTCGAAAAATTCTCCCTGTAAAGTGTATTTTGGGGTGGAAACATTTTCTGGAATATACATTTATCCAATTTTTCGTTTTTAGTTCTGCTGGTCACAGACACCCTCACACGAAACAAAACCTATTCTAAATTGTTTCCTTTGGGGGATTCATTGCGCCACAAAACATGTATTTCCGGTGAAATCTCGGTATCGAATTTTCGGAGGAACGCAATACCTTCTCTACCTACTCGGTACGTGGTAGAGAAAAAAGTCTGATGTGTTGTATTCATATGGCTTTCTCTACCCTCCATAATTTATTAGTAAGTATACAAACTATTCTTCTTCAAATTTATTTTACTATCTACCACTTTTTAATCGAGATAAACCTTTACAGAAACAGCTACATTACACATGTCGTTATAGATACAAAGAGAACAGCGATAGTCAAATGTTTAACAACTGGACGCTATATGCTGGCCTTAAAATTCCATACTGTTTCCATGATATCACGAGAAACAACTGATTATCGAAAGCAGTTTAAAAGAATGCCTAAATATTGTTACATGTTGGGGTGAAAGGCCAGAATTGTTACCATAAAATTGTTAATTTAGGTCACCCTAACATGCACATGTGGGGGGGGGGGCAACTGGCTGGCTGCAAAAGTCCGGGACCTTGGTGTGTAGAATTAAGGGGAAAGCGTGGGTTTTATATTACATTGAAGGTTCACATAACACTTATTACCTGGGATTTATTCACAAGTTTGGCTTCTCTACATAGTTAACAAAGGAAACAGGATGGAGGGAGATGCCACAGACCGTAGACCGGACACACACGTCTGGTTCCAGCGACCACTTCCACTCGAGTGACACTATCCTTCCCCCCCCTACCGACCGTGTCTGGCTAAAGCCAGGTAGTTTCAAACAGATCTCTCCCTTTGGCGTGATCCGCACCGATTCCGACCGTTAAGCCGAAATATATCTAAGGAGATCCAATAATGCTACGTGTGGTAGCAACAATACAGCACACCAGTGCGTCTGGTAATGAAAATGAAATTATTATGCCACAATATGAACAATTAGAACCATTAATAACACATATCTCAGAAATGGCTTGATGCCACAAGAAAATTATTTGAAATAAATTGTGCGCGTTTTAAAAATATTTACATTTTTTGTGAAGTACGTTTTGTCTATCGCTTAACGCTTACAGGTGAAACAAGATTATATAAAATTCCTTCCGAATGAAGAGCACTATCGTTAGAACCACTTTTTAAAAGTGAAACACCTCGAAAATGTTCCATGTAAAGGGTAGTTTGAAGTTCACGTCGCATGTTTCGAACATGCAGAATTAAATACCTAATTAGGTATTTACCAGACTTTTCGTTTTTGAGTTATGCAGTCCACGAGAATGTGTTAAATTGTTTTACGTAAATTATTAGCCTCACGCTTGGGAAGCCAACTTGAAGAAGAAGAAGTCTTTATGTTGTTTATTTATTTAGCTCCACATATAGACGTCAACTTGAAGTAGTGTTACTGTTATTGAAGATTGTTTGTTTACGTAATATGCTGCTACGTATGAGAAGCCGATTTGAAGATGTATTTTGTTTTATTACGCTCCAAGTTTTAGAAACATATTTTAACTTTTAACTTTGTTATTAAACTGCTTCTATAGATAGTATTTATGTTTGTTTTTGCCTCGGCTGCGTCAGTCTTACTTTAGAGACACGTTTATCTTAATCAGGATGTGGTGTGACAAGAATGAAGGCTTACGCAGATTTTAAGTTTTAGATTCACTTCTTTTTATTAATACTTGACACAAATTAAATAACACTACCCTGATATCAAGAGCTGTGAGATTATTTTATTTAATACGTGCACTTTGTTATCGCGTATACATAACTTTACTTCACACGAATACGTAAGATTTCTTTAGAGAACACATCTTCCATCCGGTCACTACCAAGGTCTGCCAGCAACTGAACATATTTCAACTGCCCAAACGTTTGTATTTCAAGTCTCTGATTGGCTATTTTTAGTCCAATAGAATACCTGCATTTTACTAAAGCTTTCTCTAGGTGCTGATTGGCTATTTTTAAACTGTCACAAAATTTACATTATCGTTGCTCTAATAATGACTAGTAGCATTCAAACTCTCAAACTTATTATTGCCTGAAGGTTACCTCATTATTACCTCATTGTTAGCAACTTTAAACTTATTATTCTCACAGCTCCTACATTATTAAATTACGTAATGTATTCACATAACATTATTGAACATGTTTACAGTAATATAAGCATATGCAATGACTGTTACATACATTTTTACAAATTGTTACCTACACATATTCCTTCAAGGCAGGCTGTTATTGAATTTACATATTATATAATTTAATTGAAATTACTCAAGTGTTAAAAATACTGCCTCATCCACAGGCATACATACCTGTTTGTAATTTATTTTGTGTTCAGGGGATATTAAAACATGTATTTTAGGTTAAATCTCGACATCGAATTTTATGGGTAGAATACACTACAAGTAGAAGTAGAGAAAGTTAAAATAGTCATTCTGTTTGTTATCTACTACCTTAAAATACTTTTGTTTGGAAGGGTAGCCTTATGGAAGCATAAACGCGCTCGGAAAGTTACCTACTTTAGAAACATTTATGACATACATCAAGAACCTTATGCAACCTCGCCAAGGACGGCAAGGCTCACAAGAAATCTTGAACTTGACATTAATGGACGCAGAATTTACGTCACACACCGATCATGCATCTACTTATTTCACTAATAAATTAGTATAGTGCACAAAAAATCAAGATAAAGTATGGAGTTTAAATTTGTCTCCCTATATGGGTGTTCTAATTTGACCTACTTACCAATATTGTTGCTATGGATCGGAAGTTCACATGCAATGTGGTTACTATGAAAACAAAAGAAATCTCAATGGTGAAAGAAATGGCCAAAAGGAAGCAAAACCATCACAATACAAACATTAACTTATTGAAAGTTCCAATATCAATTCCATCATATCATAGTTTTCAACATCGCCCACGAACTTCCTGGACTCACCAGTTTACCACTTCTTAGAGCGAAATACGCTAATACATTTTTCTCATTAACATCTACACCTTTTTCTTTTAACCTTTTGCGGAATAAGTATATGCCAATTCATATCTTTGCTTTGATTTCTTTGGTATTAACTCGTTACATCCACTTTGCCAAGCCTCCCTGATTTCCACACCATTGGACACGTCGACTATTACTATTTCCATAATCAAATAAAAAAAATCTGATGACTTTCTCTACTCTTGTACAAACTATTTTTCAAAACGCTTATTCTCCATATGCTTCATGTTAATCGAGATGTTAATCTTATTGCTAATTTTCTTGTAGGTGCAAGGGGAATTGGTAGGCTTTAAGCGATAGTCAAATGTTTTAAGAGCTGGTTGCTATGTGGAGTATTCCATTCTCTTTGCATTACCAGGACATAAAAAAATGAATAACGAATTTACATTTTAGAAATAGTATAAGTATTGGAAAATTCAAACAAAATTAACAAGGAATATCTAGGAAATGGTTCACTCGACAAAAAAATGTATCGGACATAAATTGTGTGTTTTAACGAGCTCTACTTTTTTGTGTAGTAAAATTTTGTCTATCTCTTATGATTTACCGCTTATGCGAAAGTCATTCCGAATGAAGAGGACTTTTGGGGATATTTCCAGAGAATTCATGATATAGATTTTATTTGTCATGGAAATATCTTAAATATATGCTATTTTAATCAAAATTGTTACAGCCATTTTTGAGAAAATCAAAACTTTCCAAAAATGTTCCATGTAAAGGGTAGTTTTGGGCGAAGTATTTTCTTGAAAGATTCTGAACCTAAATACCACTTTATTCGACGTTTCGTTTTTGATGTATTCTGTTCACATACACACACAGATCTTTTTTAAAAGTACGTTTTTGGATTCAGGAGGCCTCAAAACGTGTATTTCCGGTGAAATGTCGGTATCGAATTTTTGGTTGGAATACAATACTTCCCCTACTTACTATACGTAGTAGAGAAAGTAAAAAATCTGATTGTTAAGTAAACATAAAGATACAACATAATATGGACAACTTTCTGTCCCCATAGCGACACACATAGGCGAATCGCCTTCTAAAGTGTAACATTTATCTTCAATTTTACATATATATATATATATATATATATATATATATATATATATATATATATCACCTAATATCTCAATTGATATAAATGTCCATTGTGCAAGAAAAGGTAGATGCAATACACATTTAGTAAGCGCATAACGGAGTTTCAGAAATTGAAAGAAACCTTTCCTTGATCGGTATCAAGCGCTTACCAAACTAGTGTCGCAGTATACTAGGGGTAGTCAGTACAGTTTCAATTTTCACCTCGAAAAAATCAAGCTGCGACCCGAAACTTCTCAACATATTCATCCTTCAATGTGACACTTCCTTCCCAAAGATGAATGACTTGGCGGAGACCTGGTTGTAGAAATCTGCATTTGGCTGTTCAAGAAGCATTCCACCTCGTCGTCATTCTGGAAATGCCTGTCACGCAGGTTTCTTCATCCGAGGAAAGAGGAACAAGTCACTGGGTGTCATGTTAGGAGAATACGGCGGGGGGGGGGTTTAAGGTAAAATTTTATAGGCCAAATAAGCAGCATCTGTGATTGTGTCCTTTGAAGACAGAGCTGGGTCGTTGTTGTGGAGCAAAAACACCTCGTGACGCTTTGACTTGACAGACTGTAACCTCGTCAGGGGATGGTTTTCCTCTTACGAGCAAAATCTGTTAGCACCACAACATTGCCGGTGGTTCCGTGTCGTAGATTTTCGGTCCTTCACTCCCAATATAGAATGGGACGCTAAGAACCATAGTAGTTAAAGACGGTCCATAAAAAACATACAATGGCAGTCCCAAAAAAATTCAGCAGCACCTTGCCCGATGATGGTTGAGTCTTCGTCTTTTTCAGCAGTGGTGAATCCACATGTTTCCACTGCTTGTTTTGCTGCTTTGTCTCAGGGTCATAGTGATACTCCCAGCTCTCGTCCAGGGTGATTAGGCTGCTAAAGAAGTCATCTGGGTTGGGCTGACACATCTGCCACATTTCCGCTACTGTGGGCTTTTTGAATGGATGTGAGCAGTCGCAAACGTACCGTCCGGCGACGTTTGTCATGTTCAAGATGTTGAAAACTGATCCATGACTGACTTTCACTTTTTCCACTATCGCCTCGATTGTGATACGCTGATCTTCGAGTACCAAGACCTCCACTTCTCTTGCGATTCGTGGCTCTTCACAGAGAGATGGTCTGCCACTTCGTTCTTCGTCATTCACACTTGTTTGACCACACCGAAAGCTTCTGCCATATGATGGCGCATTGTCGCCGTATACTTTCACCCACTCAGCATGGATTGCTGCAGCGTTGTTCCCCTTCAAATGCAGAAAACAATACTTCATTTTATCAATGAGTTGCGCCATTTTGTTTTGGCTCCTCTAGCAGCGTGCTGCGGTACTGTGCCGTGGGGTTTTCAATGTGTAGCAGGTCTGTAGATCTGTGCGAGGCGTGTTCTTAAAGTAAGAGCCAATCATTCATTACCGTACAGACTACACCACTTCTCCACATAGTCCTTATTCAGCCACTTGTCGTTTTTTAATGCCTTCGTCAAAGAATGATGCCGCCTGTGATGAAAGCCAAGTCTGCACTTCTTGTTTCACATAATCATCTTCGTTGAAATGTTTTCCACCAATTTCTTTAAATGAAGAAACAGATGAAAAGCACGTGGTGCCAAACCCGAACTATTGGGAGAGTGGTCGAATTGTTCCTAAAAAAAAGAAGTGATCAGATCTTACGTTTGTTTGGCTGTGTGTAGCCGGACATTGTCACTCATTATTATTTCCCCATAAACCTCACACAATTGGCGACGAGTGTTTGCTGGCGTAACAGTTCAAAAAGCGAACCACTGATCTGAGTTCTCAATCAGCGAGTCGTTCGTTTATTTTGAACATTTTGAAATGCTCTAACAACAGGAAAACACAAAGTGACGATCGCTCACAACTGCGTCTGGCTTCCTAATGAATGGAGAAAGTGATCGCACCTGCTCAAAATCGCGACTGCAGCGGCAAAATATTAAAACTGTACTTACTTTAACCACACGCCTTAATTAGTTAACTTTATTTTTTGAGGTGTTAATTGAAGCTTTATGACTACCCCTCTACTATTAACTAATACTGGTTTTAGTGGGTATTAATTTATGCCTAACAAATCTTATCAAAGTTTAATGAGTATACTCTCCTGGGTGTCAAAAGTGCCTGATGTTTTGCATTCACATAACTTTCTCTAACCACTATCGCTAATTACTTTCTTTACTGCGTGCTTACTGTAAGTAGGGGAAGAATTTTGTATTGCATTAAAAAATTCGATATCGAAATTTCGCCGGAAATAAATGTTTTGGGGTGCCCTGAATCGAAATAAAGCATTTTTATAAAAATGTCCGTGTGTGTATGTCTGTCTGTCAGCCTGAAAACAGCTGCTAAAAAACGAAGGTTCGAAAAAACACCAAGTAGTATCTTCCAAGGATGCGACAGAAGATTTGCCAGAAAATCCCCCCACACCAGACTACCCTTTACATGAAACATTTTTCGAAAATTTTGATTTTCTTAAAAATGTCTCTATTTTGATTAAAATATAATGTGTTTAAATGAAATGTATATCTTGAATTTTCTGGGAAGGTCCCCAAAAGTCCTCTTCATTCTGAATGAGTTTCGCATAACTGATAAACCGTAAGAAATAAATAAAATTTTACTATATAGAAAATGTAGGTCTCGTTAAAACACCAACTTATGTCATATAGATTTTTCTTTTTTTTTGGTAGAGTGAATCATTTCAGAGATATTCCTTGTTATTTGTTTGAATTTTCCAATACTTATACTTTTTCTCAAACGGAATTCGTTTATATCTTGGATATACAAAGAGAATGGAATGCTCCACATAGCAAACAGCTCTTAAAACATTTGACTATCGCTTAAAACCTACCATATTCCCCTTGCACCTACAAGAAAATTATCAATAAGATTAACATCTCGATTAACATGAAGCATATGGAGAATAAGTGTTTGTAAAAATAGTTTGTACAAGAGTAGAGAAAGTCATGTGAGTGTAACACATCAGATTTTTAGACATAGGCCCGTGCGTGAACAGTATAATCTTCCAAGGAATCGACACGAAGATTTTCAAGAAAATTCCTTCACTCCAAACTACCCTTTACCTAAGTCAAAATATTTTCGTTATTTTTTAGTTTTTCCAAAATGATTCTAACGATTTCCATTAAATAACCATAATATGTGAAAGATATTTTCATTACAAATGAAATGCTTGCGTTGAATTTCCTGGGAATAGCTTGTGAAGTCTTCATTCTGAATAATTTTTTTATAACCCGTAAACCGTAAGAGATAAAAAAGTATAAGTGGGATAGCTCTGGCGGTAACATCTGTGCACCGCATTCGGGAGGTCCCAGGTTCGATGCCCGGCGACCGTCCATTCTGGCTCATGGATTTTTCTGGCGTATGCTGGATGGTTCATCTTCTACTACGTTTTTCCTGTCACTCATTTCCTGCACACATCTTCAGGGTTGTGGAACCAGTCGCGTAGCTGGCCGTTCAGTTAGGTCTCTCCTCCCGAGTGGGCTCCCTCCAATAGGGAACTGCCGGGAGCTGGTTGTTTGAGTGTAGATCTGGGCGGCGCAGGATGTGTTCAATCTGGAAACATTAGGAACCCCTTCCGTCCTTGCACACGTCGGCATTCGGATCTCATCGCCCTTCGGGTCTCTCACCTCATCCCTCCCTCCCAGGGTTCACGTTGAAGAAAAAAGGACCATCAGAGCCTACCCGGTTCTGGGCGCCCCTCCGTGATATATACATTTAGTTTCGCTTACACACACACAAATACTAGACAAAAGATCTACTACTTATAGTAAGTATGGGGAAGTATTGCATTTCACCAAAAAAAATCTGATGTGTTACACTCACATGACATTCTCTACTCTTCTACAAACTATTTTTACAAACTCTTATTCTCCATCTATTTCATATTAATCGAGATAAACATTTACAGAAACGATCCTTTGACATGCAAAGAGATATACATTTTACACATAGCGACCGGTTCTAAAAATATTTAACCATCGCTTAAGGCCTACTATATTCCCCTTGTTTTGTATTTGCAAGGGCAATATAAGCACATACATATCTCTTCATAGCTGGTTGCTAAGTGCAGCACCATTCTGTTTGCCACAAATTAATACTCTTTGCACATCTAAGACAAAAAAAATTAATAACGAATTGCCATTTAGAAAATAAGTATTGAAAAATTTAAGGGAATAAGTAGTAATATCTCGAAAATGGTTCACTCAACAAAAAAAAGTCTATGACATAAATTGTGTATTTTAACGCGATCTACATTTTTTGTGTAGTAAAATTTTGTCTATCTCTTATGATTTACCAGTTATGCAAAAGTCGTTCACAATGAAGAATACTTTTGGAGACATTCCCAGAAAATTCCAGATATACATTTTATTTGTCATAAAAATATCTTAAACATATGATATTTTAATCAAAATCGTTTGAGCCATTTTTGAGAAAATTAAAATTTTCGAAAAATCTTCCATGTAAAGGGTACTCTGGGGTGGGGGAATTTTCTTGAAAACGTTCGTGTCGCATATCTGGAAGATACTGAACCTAAATACCAAGTTTGGTGTTTATGCGACTGTTCGTTTCTGAGTTATGTTGTTCACAGACACACACACGGACATGTTTCCAAAAATGTTTTTTTTGGAGTCAGGGGGTCTCAAAACATGTATTTCCGGTGAAATCTCGGTATCAAATTGTTGGGTGGAATACAATATGTCCCCTACTTACTATACGTAGTAGAGAAACTAATAGTATGCTAAATACTAAACTTGGTATTTAGGTTAAATGTCTTCCAAAGTTGCTACACAAAGGTTTTCAACAAAATCCACCCACCATAAATTACCCTTTACATGGATCGTTTTTATAAAATGTTGATTCTCTAAAAACTGGCTTTAACGATTTTGATTAAACTAACGTATATAAAGATACATGACAAATAAGAAATATATCTTGAACGTCTGGGGAATAGCCTGTGAAGTCCTCTTCATTTGGAAGAAAATTTTGTATAATCTCGTATAACTGGTAAATGTTAAGCCAGACGAAAACGTACTATGCAAGAAACGTAGATCCCTTTAAAACACACAATTTATTTGAATTAATTTTTTTTGGTGACATAAGCCGTTTCTGGGAAACCCATTAATAAAGGTTCGAATTGTTTATTTCTTGGTCATTCTCTTTAGGTCCTTTCAAGATTCAGCTATTTCTCGCGATGTCATGGAAACAGTATGGAATTTTAAGGCCAGCATATAGCGTCCAGTTGTTAAACATTTGACTATCACTGTTCTCTTTGTATCTATAACGAAATGTGTAATGTAGCTATTTCTGTGAAGGTTTATTTGGATTAAAATGTACTATACAGAAAAATAAGCTTGAGTAAGAATAATTTGTATACCCACTAATAAACGATAGAGGGTAGAGAAAGTCATGTGAATGTATCACTTCAGAATTTTTTCTATATACTTCATTTGAATCCAAATAAACCTATGCAAAATGAGCTACTTTACATATTTCGTTATAGATACAAAGAGAACAGCGATAGTCAAATGTTTAACAACTGAACGCTATATGCTGGCCTTAAAATTCCATACTGTTTCCATGACATCGCGAGAAACAACTGAATGTTGACTGTACTTTAAGAGAATGAACAAGTAATGAACAATTCGAACAATTAATAACGGGTAGAATGGTTTATGCCACAAAAAACGCATTTGAAATAAATTGTGTGTTTTAAAGAGGTCTATATATTTTGTTCAGTATCTTTTCTCTATCCTTAACGATTACCAGCTGCACAAGATTATACAACATTCTTTTCTTATGAAGAGGACTTCACAGACTATTCCCAGAAAATTCAAAATATAGAATTTATTTGTCATGTAAATATCTTAAAATCGTTGAATCTATGTTTTAGAAAGTCATAGTTTTCGAAAAAGTTCCATATAATGGGTAGTTCGGCTTCGGGAATTTTGTAGGAAATTTTCGTGTGGCATCTTTGAAAGATACTGAACCTAAATATCAAGTTTGGTGTTTATCCTACCTTTAGTTTCTGAGTTATGCTGTTCACAGACACACAGACCGACACACACGTGGAGTTTTTTCTAAAATTGCATATTTTGGCTTCAGGGTGCCTCAAATCATATACTTCTGGTGAAATCTCGGTATCGAATTTTTGGGTGAAGTGGAATACCTCCTCTACAGACTATGTACGTTGTAGAGAAAGTAAAAAACTGTAACAACATGGACAAACGAGAGAAACAATGCCCACAACCAAAGAATGAGAGAATTGTGGATTGAAAGGAAAACAATGAAACGTCTCTAAGTGTTTTGGGTAGTCCTACAGAGGCTCATTTGCAAATAATAATAATAATAATAATAATAATAATAATAATAATAATAATAATAATAATAAGAAGAAGAAGAATAAGAATAAGAATAATCCAACATTTAAGACATGTATATTTTGGGAAAATAACAACTAGCCAAGTAGCTGTGACTTTTGCCCAGACTCCAGAAAAGCTTGTGAAAGCCATAAGAAAACGTGACTATGGATAAGGCGTGATGCAATGTGGTACAAACAAGCTATATTATATTTTTCAAACTTTTCTACTTGAGCTTACCAAAGTTCAAATTCAAATCAACCGGAACATCTTGTATCTCTCTGCAGGAACTAAAAATGCAGACAGTGACGAGGATTGTGTTAAACTGCGCAAAGAACCAAGTCTTAGTTCCAACATAGAAACTCCAGTTGGACGTTCCTATGTTTCTTTAATTTCTCTATCTCATATCTTTATCAGGCAGAGAAAGTATTGTACTCCACCCATAAATTCGTTATTGAAATTTGATCAGAAAAACAAGTTAAAACTGAACATAGTGGTACAGGATGAAGCCATACAGACAACTTTGATGCCGTATCCTGCTTCAAGTTTTCGCTTTCTCTACTACGTATAGTAAGTAGGGGAAGTATTGTATTCCACCCAAAAATTCGATACCGAGATTTCACCGGAAATACACGTTTTGACGCCCCTTGAATAAAAAAAAAGCATTTTTAGAAAAACGTCTCTGTGTGTGTCTATGAACAGCATAATTCAAATACGAAAAGCCGAATAAATACCAAACTTGGTATTTAGGTTCAGTATCTTTCAAAGATATGACACGAAGATTTCCAAGAAAATTCCCCCATCCCAGACTACCCTTTACATGGAACATTTTTCGAAAATTTTGGTTTTCTCAAAAATGGTTCTGGCGATTTTGATTAAAATATCATATATTTAAGATAGTTTCATAGTAAATGAAATGCATATCTTGAATTTTCTGGAAATGTCCCCAAAACCCCACTTCATTCTGAATGACTTTCGCATAACTGGTAAACCTAAGAGATAGACAAAATTTCATTACACAAAAAATTTAGATCTCGTTAAAACACACAATTTATGTCATATACATTTTTTTTGCCGAGTGAACCGTTTCCGAGATATTCCTTATTATTTGTTTGAATTCTCCAAATGGGAATTCGTTTTATTATGTCCTGGACATGCAAATAGAATGGAATGCGCCACATAGCAACCAGGTCTTAAAACATTTGACTATCGCTTAAAACCTACCAATTCCCCTTGGGCCTACAAGAAAATTAGCAATAAGATTAACATCTCGATTAACATGAAGCATATGGAGAATAAGCGTTTGTAAAAATAGTTTTACAAGAGTAGGGAAACTCATATGAATGCAACACATCAGATTAATGTTACCTGTCTTTTTGACGAGTTTTATGTTGTTGTCATCTCGTAACTCGTTCTGGGTTGTCTTGTGCACCAGATGCTCTAGTGGTATAGCGGTGAGCCGTTATCTCAGGGTATGCGTGAGCGTATTGTGAAAGGATGACACCAGTTTAAATTGACTGAGAAATATAATGTGATCTAATACTTGAGCTATTGAAGCAAGTTGCCGACGTATGAAGATGAAGAATGAAACTGACTATGAATCGTAGCACTCGAAACTGTAACTGAATTACTATTATACCTGCTAAAGGTAACGGTAAGGGCGCGTATCACGGAGGGGCCCTCAGAACCAGGGCAGAACACCGCACGCAGGCCACTCGCCCATTTTGCCTCCAAGTTGAGGGGAGAGACCCGAGGGGCGACCAGATCCGGATGCTGACGGGCGCAGATATGGATGGGGTCACTAAAGTTGCCAGATAGAACGCACGGTCCCTACCCACAATCCACCAACCACCAGTGTCCCCCGTAGCGGAGTCCCACGCTGAGGAGAGACCTACTGAGTGGTGCATCAGTGACGCCAGGGAAGACCTTTACAGAGCGCAAGCCACTGTCGCCTAGACCTACAGCCCTGAAACAGATGACAAGGAAGATAATGGGTACAGGAAATGGGAGGAAGAAGAGTCGTTGTAGAAGATGAACCACCCCAGAATTCGCCCGGCGACCCGGGGAAACCACGAAAAAACCATCCTATCGATCCCGGGACCTCCCAAATGTGGGTCACAGACGTAACCGCCTGAGCTATCCTGCTCGGTACTATACCTACTAACTCTTGTAGTATCAATGTTACGGTTTGAAATATCTGTTTTCGCAATAACTTGCCGTGAGTCGCAAAAACGCTTACCGACGAAGCCCCTCGCGACTACCGCTAAGTAAATGATAACCCAGCGTGGTCTTAGGTGCCATGAACTGCCGATCACTAAGCCCCTAAGGTTGTATACGAAAAGAAAAGAAATATAAGACAGACGCTAATTTTAGCAATACTCGCTCTTTTATTAAGTCTTACCTACTCTAAAACTACCCCACTAAGTTCCTTCTCGCTCGGGGTAATACTAAAAAAATCTGATGTGTTACACTCACATGACTTTCTCTACTGTTGTACAAACTATTTTTACAAACGCTTATTCTCCATATGCTTCATGTTAATCGAGATGTTAATCTTATTGCTAATTTTCTTGTAGATGCAAGGAGAATTGCTAGGCTTTAAGCCTACTATAAGGAACTGTAAGATCTTCCCAGAAAAATCTGCGTTACATTCACATCTGTCTCTACCCTCTGTTATTGGCTACGCAAATTGTACTTAAAAACTTTATTTTTCTATCTACTACATTTTACTCCAGATAAACCTTTACAGAAACAGCTACATTACACATTTCGTTATGGATAAAAACAGAACAGCGATAGTCAAATGTTTAACAACTGAACGCTATATGCTGGCCTTAAAATTCCATACTGTTTCCACGACATCGCGAGAAACAACTGAAAGTTGATAGGACTTAAAAATGAGAAAAGCTTGAAGAATTCCAACCATTAATAATGGATATATCAGAAAAGACTGATGCCACAAAAGGTTATTTGAAATAAATTGTGTGTCTTAAAGAGATACACATTTTTGTGTAGTATGCTTTCGTCTGTCGCTTAACATATATAGGGTCTTTCAACAAGAGTGTCCTATTTATAACATGTGATAGCTGCCATTGTTATTGAGTTACAGCAGTCATTTTTTGCATTTGTTTACAGTTATTATTGGCAAATAGTCATGAGAACGTTACAGCATTCAGCAACGCTAGAAGTTGTGAAAATTTATTATCAAAATGGATCATCTGTTCGCTAAACGTTCCGTGTATTGCGTGAAGTTTACGGTGCGCATAATCGTCCCTGCGAGAGAACGATTCGGTTTGATCGATAAATTTGAAAGAAGGGGTTCTGTCAGCGATCAAACAACGTCTGTACGTAATCGATGCAAACGGTCCAACGAAAACATAGGCGCCGTTCGTGAGAGTGTATGCGAGAACGGAAACAAAACAATTGCTCGTCGAGCGCAAGAATTGGGGCTTTCGCCGACTACAACTTAGCGAATTCTGCATCTGGACTTGAAGTTTCACGCTTACAAAATGGTGTTAATTCAAGAACTAAAGCCCAACGACCATAGGTTGCGCCGTGTATTCGCTGACTGGGCATGGAGCAATTGGAAGCTGACCCGGATTTTTGTCAAAAAACCATCTTCAGCGACGAAGCCCACTTTTGGATGGATGGTTGTGTTAACAAACAAAATTGCCGCTTTTGGAGCAATCACAATCTAATGCAGATTAAAGAACGACCACTTCATCCCCAAAAGGTTACCGTGTGATGTGGATTTTGGTATGGTGGAATCATTGGTCCATATTTTTTCCAAGATGAAGATAGAGAAGCTCTAACTGGCAATGGAGAAAGATACCGGACTCTTATAAGGGTCTAGTTTTGGCCTCAATTGGATGGTATGGATCTCAGAAACATCTTGTTCCAGCAAGATGGTGCCACATGTCATACTGCTCTCGAAATAATCGATTTTTGAAGGAGAAGTTCAGAGGTTTCATCATTTCCCGTGGTGGTGATATTAACTGGCCCCCGAGGTCATGTGATTTAACGCCGTTGGATTACTTCTTGTGGGGTTATGTTAAATCTCGAGTTTATGTCAACAAGCCGAAACAGTAAATGATCTTATGAATAACATCACGCGTGTTATTCGTGAAGTTGGACCTAATTTACGTTCTTCTGTCTTTGAAAATTGGGTCAACCGTATACTCGCAACCCAACGAAGTCGCGGCGGTCACTTAACTGATGTTCTCTTCCACACGTAATGGCATTAATTATGTTCCAAAATAAAAAAAGAAAGAAATCTCTATCATTTATAGAACGTGTTTTATTTAAGTTCAAAGATAGGACACTGTTGTTCAAAGACCCTATACCAGTTATACAAGATTGTACAAAATTATTCCAAGTAAAGAGGACTTCACAGGTTATTCCCAGAAAGTTCATTATATACCTTTTATTTGTCATGTATCATATAATGTGTTTTAAACATCATTAGAGGCATTTTTGAGAAAATCAGAAACTTCGAAGGGTAGTTAGGAGTAGCGTATTTTCATGAAATTCTTCGTGTGAACCTTTGTAAGATACTAAACTTAAGTACCAAATTTGGTACCAACATGCACTTTTTTCTATAAATGTTTTTTTTATCCATGGTGCCTCAAAACATGCATTTCCGTTGAACTCTCAAATTCGATTTTTTTGTTGAAATACAACACTTTCTCTACTTACTGTAAGTATTAAACGAGCGAGGTGGCGCCGCGGTAACGCATTCGGGAGGTCCCGGGTTCGATTCTCGGCGACCGTCAAATCTGACCCATGGGTTTTGTCGGGGTTTCCCCGGTTATCAGGTGAATGCTGCTTTCTTTCAGCTTCCGAATTTCCTTCCCTCCACGTCGTTCCATTCATCACTTTCATCCTTCACCCCGTTAGGTCTGTTTCAGGTTTGCGATTGTGTTTCGGTGAGGCGTGGCAGGGAAAAAGGATGTTCTGTGGAACTACCTCTGTCGCTAGCTTTCAGGTGGTTACCGGGGATAAACGGACCGTCCCTTCGGAGCGGGGTCGCCGGTCTCCCTGTCGGACTGCCGGGGCGTCAGAATCTGGAAACTTTCATTGCTGTGCCGTCACTCCTGGTTCAGGCTGCCCGGTGTCTCCTCTCTCGTCGCCCCCTTGTAAGGCGTAGGTACAATAACCTCAGTGGATCACTTCCGAGTATCCTCCGATACACATTGCATTCCTGTAAGCACTCAGTAGAAAAATTAAAAATGTTTTTTACTTTCTCTACGGTGTATAGTAAGTAGGGGAAGTATTGTATTCCATCCAAAAATCCGATACCGAGATTTCACTGGAAATACATGTTTTGAGACTCCCTGAATCCAAAAAAAGCATTTTTGGAAACATGTCCGTGTGTGTCTGTGAACAGCATAACTCAAAAACGAACAATCGATAAACACCAAACTTGGTATTTAGGTTCAACATCTTCCAGAGATGCGACACGAACGTTCTCAAGAAAATCACCTCACCCCAGATTACCCTTTACATGGAAGATTTTTCGAATATTTTAATTTTCTCAAAAATGGCTCTAATGATTTTGATTAAAATATCATATGTTTAAGATATTTTCATGACAAATGAAATGTATATCTCGAATTTTCTGGGAATGTCTCCAAAAATATTCTTCATTGTGAACGACTTTTGCATAACTGGTAAACCATAACAGATGGACAAAATTTTACTACACAAAAATTTAGATCGCCTTAAAATACGCAATTTATGTCATATACATTTTTTTGTTGAGTGAACCATTTTCGATATATTGCTTGTTATTCCCTTAAATTTTCCAATACTTATACTTTATCTTAAATGGAAATTCATTATTCATTTTTTGGTCCCGATAAGGCAAAGAGAATGGAATACTCCACATAGCAACCAGCTCTTAAAACATTTGACTATCGCTTAAAACCTACCATATTCCCCTTGCATCTACAAGAAACTTAGCAATAAGATTAACAAGAGTGGAGAAAGTCATGTGAGTGTAACACATCAGATTTTTTTAATGCAAGGGATCTCAAAAGACGTATTTCCAGTGAATCTCGACATCGAATTTTTGGGTGGAGTGCACTAGCGGTGAGGGGGAATGTCGCCACAAAATTTAGTTTTTTTTTTTCTTATTTTTATTACAGTAATGTTTCAGCTAATCCCGACATGGTAATGTTTTCTACAAGTTTCGTTAACAATATGTATTAATAATTGCGTCAATATTTTACGACCCTTAAAGCTAAAATTGTCAACTTTTCAAACCATTGGGTAATGAGTCAACTTACCCCACCTAGGAGGCAGGTTGGCACAGGATAAATTGGCTACATGTTATTTAAATGGAAAATGTACGTTTTAAATAATTTATTAAAACAAACATCATGATGAAGTTATTAAGAACACTTCAGATATGTAATTACAGATTCATTGTAGCAAAAACACCTAACACAGGAAATGTTTTTTATACACGTCCTTAAAGTAAGATATTACGTTCTAAGTTAATTAAACACTTAAGCGGCAATAATAAAACGAAACACTGTACACAAATTAATCGAGAATATCCGAAAAATAATTTAAACACACTGTCTGTTGCTATCATTGTGCCAACTTGCCCCTGGTCTATTTGTTTTAATGGAAGTAGCGATCAAGAATAAGGAATTAAAGTACTCGTACTTAAAATATCAAGGAATAAGGAAATTTAAAAGTACCTCAAACAAAACATTTAGAAGTCATTTAATATTGGATATGTACCCAGGAAAAAGATTTCCCATGAAGTAAACAATATTTACTAACCTCGTGGGAAAAACAACTTCACGGCTTCCTTCCATTACAACTTGCCACAAAGGATTGTCGCTTCCATGGGACGTGTATTTGTCTGCATTTAGCTGTAATGTGTTGACTAAGGGCTGAAATAAGTGTCATGTGCCAACCGGCCTTTCTCCCCTACTTTCCCTATTTACTGTAAGTACTTAATATCTGCGTGAAATCTAATACACATATATACAAGGACTGCCCCAGAAGTACCCGACCTAACAAAGAAAACACAAACATTTTGGGAAAGAACATCTTAATTTCTCTACATATCTCCTTTCAGCTCAATAAACTTTTCCCAGCGATGTTCAATAGATTCGATACCCTGTTTATAGTGAGAACCGTCGAGTTTTGCAAAATAGTCATCAACTGCAAACTCCACCTCTTCTTTGTTGGCAAATCGTTTACCATCAAGCCATTTTTTCAACTTTGGAAACAGAAAATAATCAGAGGGGGCTAACTGTGGCGAATAGGGCGCATGAGGAAGCAATTTGAACTTTAACTCATTGATTTTGGTATGACGATAATGGATGTGTGAACTGGTGCATTGTCTTGATGAAACAGAACTTTATTTTTCGCTACATGCGGCCGTTTTTGCTTGATTTCACCATTCAAACGCTGCAATAAGTTTGCATAATACTCGCCATTGATTGCTTTTCCTTTTTGAAGATAATCAATGAAAATTATCCAACGTGCATCTCAAAAAGCTGACGCCATCACGTTGCCTGCAGATGGAACTGTCTTCGCCTTCTTTGGAGCCGATTCTCCCCTTTCAATCCACTGTTTTGACTGTTCCTTCGTATCAAGTGTGAAGTGATGGACTCATGTTTCATCCATGGTTATCAATAGACGCAAAAACTCAGTTTTATTGCTGAGAAACTTCCCCAAACTCTCGAGTGAAATATCCTCACGACGCTGTTTTTGTTCCATTGTGAGTAAACGCGGCACCCATCTGGCGCACAGCTTTCTCATGTCTAAGTTTTCAGTTAGTATGCAATATACAGCACCTTTTGAAATGTCTACGATGTCTGCTAGCTCGCGCACTTGCAGTCGACGGTCATCCAACAACATTTTGTGGATTTTCTTCACAATTTCTGGCGTGGTCACCTCATTTGGTCGACCACTGCAATGTTCGTCTTGGCAACTCGTACGGCCTCGTCTAAACTCTGCCACCCAATATTTTACTGTTGTAAACGAAGGAGCAGACTCCCCCAGAGTAGAATCTAGCTCAGCTTTAATATTAGTTGGACTAAGACCTTTCAAATTGAAGTAGGTTGTATTGAAGGATGAGTTGTATTATATTTCGACTGTTGGGGAGCCGAACTTGAAGTAGTTGCAACTGCACGTATGGTAAAAAGGTTTCCGGTAGCCTTCGCCCCAAGTTTAAAAATATTCACTTTGTAATTTTGACTGTTTCTTTAAATATTATATATTTATGTTTGCCTCGGCTGCGTCAGTATTATTGTTAGAGACATGGATTTCTTTGCAGGGAGTAGTGCGGCTAAGAATGTAGGCTTACACAGATTATAATTTTTACTTCACTCCTTTTTATTAATTCTGGACACGATTTAAATAACACTTCACTGATATAGTGAACTGTGAGATTCTTTTATTAATTACTTGCACTTTTTAACACGTAAACTATTTTTGTCTCACACTGAATACGGATTAAACTACTTGACGACGCATCTCACGTCCGGTTAGAAACACTGTCTACAACCAACTGACTTTTGAATTTGTAAATTTTGCTTCATTTTAGTTTCTGATTGGCTAATCCTAGTCCAATAGAATGCCTTCATTTAACTAAAGCTTTTTCTGGTTGTTGATTGACTATTTTATAAACTGTCACTAAAATTACGTTATTGCTTCCAAGAATCACAAGTAGTATTGTTAAACATTCAAATTCATTATTGTCTCAAGGTTACCTCATTGTTGGCAACTTTTAACCTATTATTCTCACAGCTCCTACATTATTAAATTACGTAATATATTCGCATAACATTATTACAAATGGATACAATAATATAAACGTATACAATGACTGTAATATACACTTTTTATATATTGTTACATACAAATAGTACCTTACCTTATTATATTTTATGTTATATAATTTGACTGAAATCATTTAAGTGTTAAAAATACTTCCTCAAAATGAAAGTATTGTATCATTAAACGATGTTTATCCATGTTTATAAATTCGCTGAGAGAGTTCACTATTAATGGCTACCAAACAATTACTAAACATCGTAGCATCGTCAAACTTCAAACTTAAGCTTTAAAAGGGAGGTACTTACTACCATAGTCATTAGTTTGAAACAACAACCGCCATCTATACGTCAGATCGGGTACTTCTGGGACTGCCCTCGTAATTATGGAATGTGAAAAACCTTTCTATAAGAACTGCAAGATTTCCCAGAAAAACAGTTTTATAACTGATTTTTAATCTCTGCATGACATACGCTGGAGAGGTTGAGATAGGAGGGTGGGAGAGACCTAGAATAATCTCAGTAGAACTTTTAGAAGAACTATGGATTCTGGTAGTACAGCACGAAGCACGTAAAATGCAACATCATTGCCGAGTCGGACAATGACTAAGAGCTTAGTACCACGTGAACATTTCATCTCAAGTTTTTCATTTGTCTCTGCACAAAAGTGCATAAAAAAGCATCTGTCTGCAGCAAAGGAGTCCTTATGAACAAAGTTCCAGTGACGCAAGCAACTATAGTAAACGTGACCGAGGTTCAATTATAGTAATTAATGCCCTAATGCATAATACATCCACTGTGGGTATGTACCGTGCAGACAATGGTGGATAATGCTTCCTGGGTATTTTATATCGTTACATTTCTCACCTATTGTTATTCAAGAGAGGGGGGATGTTCAGGGATTAACTCTCCTTTTGCGTCTTTAGTTTTTACCTTCTCCCCCACCTGCTAGGTAACAGAAGTATTGTATTCTACACAAACATACGATACTGAGATTTTCTATATGCTGGCTTTGAAATGCCCAAGGATGTGACACGGAGATTTTCAAGGAAACCCCCCTAAACTCCAATCCGAACCGTCCTTTACAAGGAAAACGTGTTTGTTATTTTAACTTAATAAAAATATGCTTTACTGATTTTGATTAAAACATCATAGCTTAAGATATTTGCATGACAATGCTATAAACATATCCTTTTATATAACAAGCAAAGTAAGTGGATTTTAAAAAATCTGATGTGTTACACTGACATGAATTTCTCTACTCTTGTACAAACTATTTTTACAAACGCTTATTCTCCATATGCTTCATGTTAATCGAGATGTTAATCTTATTGCTAATTTTCTTGTAGGTGCAAGGGGAATATGGTAGGCTTTAAGCGTTTAAGAGCTGGTTGCTATGTGGAGTATTCCATTCTGTTTGCATGTCCAGAACATAAAATAAATGAATAACTAATTTGAGAAAAAGTATAAATATTGGAAAATTTAAAGGAATAGCAAGCAATACCTCGAAAATGGTTCACTCAACAAAAAAATGTATATGACATAAATTGTGTATTTTAACGCGATCTACATTTTGTGTACAGTAAAATTTTGTCTATCTCTTATGGTTTACCAGTTATGCAAAAGTCGTTCACAATGAAGAATACTTTTGGATACATTCCCAGAAAATTCGAGATATACATTTCATTTATCATGAAAATATCTTAAACGTATGATATTTTAATCCAAATCATTAGAGCCATTTTTGAGAAAATTAAAATTTTCGAAAAATGTTCCATGTAAAGGGTAGTTTGGGGTCGGGGGATTTTCTTGAAAACCTTCCTGTCGCACCTCTGGAAGATACTGAACCTAAATACCAAGTTTGGTGTTTATCCGACTGTTCGTTTCTGAGTTATACTGTTCACAGACACACACACACAGACACACACAGACACACACACGGACATGTTTCCGAAAATGCTTTTTTTATTCAGGGGGTCTCAAAACATGTATTTCCGGTGAAATCTCGGTATCGAATTTTTGGGTGGAATACAATACTTCCCCTACTTACTATACGTAGTAGAGAAAGTAAAAAGTAAGTACACTGCCGTTAGTGAAAATTGCAACACCAAGAAAGAATTTCCCGAATAACTCCAAACTTGGTGGAAGAGTATACAAGCAATAAGTGATTAGATTTGCAGAGAGATGGGGTACACTTACGCCGAGCAGAACCCTCTCAAGACGTCTGACAAGGTCAGTGTTGCGCCCAGTGTAGTCAGTGATGAGCTGTAAAACAAGGTAGGAACAATAAAGTGAGTATCAGTATGTCTCGTCGACGTCAAAGGGAGCCATATTGGCATATGAGGGAGTTCGAACGGGGCAGAATGATCGGTCTCCGGGAAGCGGATTTGTCATACAGTGATATTTCGGCTCGTACAGGACATGCTGCTACGACAGTGATGCGTGTGTGGAAGCAGTGGATAGATGAACGTCGTACGCAGCGAAGAGCGGGTACTGGACTACAGCACGGGATTACCGTCATCTTGTCCGCATGGCCTTAACGGACCATGCAACTTCATCCACGGTGTTGGCTCGACGCTGGAGCACTGCAACAGGTGTCAACTTGTCTGCATCAACGGTTCGTCGCCGTCTGCTGCAGGTTGGACTGGTTGCATGCATTCTGTTACGTCGCCTTCCATTGTCCAGAAACCACAAGCTCCTCCGACTGCAATGGGCACGTGAACACCTTTGCTGAGTGGCAAAATGTAGTCTTTTCGGGCGAGTCCCGCTTCAACGTGTCGTAACAATGATGGCGGCATATGTGTCCGGCGGTACCGTGGTGAGCGCAACCTGGAGGGCTGCAGACAAACACCAGGTGTGATGTTTTGGGGTGCCATTGGTTACAACAAGCGATCTCGCCTCCTACGAATTGAGGGCACTTTGAACAGCAACCGATACCTAATGGTGGTTGTAGAGCCTGAGGTACTCCCCCTGCTTCGGGCATCTCCACAGGCCACATATTACGAGGAATGTACAAGCCTTCTTCGAAGAGCGACGGGTACCATTGCTTCCCTGGCATGCACATTCGCCTGACATGTCACCCATCGAACATCTGGGATATGGTTGGTCGGCACTTGGTGCGTCATGGTCCTCCAGTAACCAGTGTCACTGATTTGTGGGCTAGAATACGAAGTGCGTGGAGGGAAATCCCTCAGGCACATATTCAGAACCTTTTTGATTCAATGCCACGGCGTATAGTAGCTCTAATTGCAGCGCATGGAGGCCACACCAAATACTGAATATTAGGGCTAAAAGGTCATGTACAGATTTCAAAAGTTTATCATTTGTTACTTGTCATGTACCTAACCTGTGCTATTAAATTCATGCGTTTCCTTCTTGGTGTTGCAATTTTCACAAACGGCAGTGTAGTAGAAAATTATACTTGTCCATTATTTATACAAGAGAATGTTAAATATAGGTGAAAGATAAATAATAAGAAATTCCATTGTATTGTAAACATTGTGTAAATTTTATGTAAGTTCAAAGCAGACAATAAATCATTCATTCATACTAAAACCCCTGCCCTACTATCAGTCACAACAGCTTCAACAGGGTTTTAAACAAAATGCTTGATAATAAAACAAGAAACATAAACGTTACCAGCGTTTTTCACAGAAGAACTCTGCATTTAAAGACACATATAAGTTACACTGGCAGCAGCTCCAATTTAATGTTTCTGGTTAGGATGTAAATTCCATCGGGATTTTTACCCATATTTTCAGTCACAAGCTTGTTGTTTAGAAATGAGCACTCGTAGTAAGCACTGTCATCTACATCTCGTATTGTTACGGTTAACGCTTCCTAGGAGGCGTTGGTACGGTTCATAGCGTAGGATTCAGAATTCTGTGAGTATATGTGAACAAATGACTGCATGTGACTTTTATATTTATACAGTACTTATATTGCATTTATTTACTTTATTTACTATAATTTAGAGAGCTTTTATTAAAAACTATTGTATGCACCATGTACATTGTATGCACTGGTGCGATAACCTTTAGTATGACCAACTTTGGTTACAAGTGCAGCTACATGGCAGTTACCTTTCGTCCGAGACGTATTTCAAAACTAAGGTCCGGTGAAAAATATTAAACGGATGGTAACCTGAATGAGTTTCACGCCTGCAGCACTGTCTACCGACTCCTGAGGAACCTATTGCAGTTTTGTGTGACGCAGTAGGCGTTTGTAAGTAGGCGAGAGCAGACCGCAATGGCCGCGACAATCGTAGATCCCGCCAGTTCTGAAGTGTGCGGTGTGATTAGATTCTTGCTGACAAAAGGATCGTCAGCTGCGGACATCCATCGTGAGTTATGCCTCGTGTATGGACCGGACATAATGAGTGACACACAGGTTCGACACTGGTGTCGAGTATTTTGAGATGGACGCACAAATGTGCACGATGAACAACGTAGCCCGGTATTCGGACCGACGACATCGTTGAGCAAGTGAACCAAAAACTTCGAATCGATTAGTGGTCTGTCTGATGAATTCCCAAATGTTGCTCGAACTTCACTTTACAGGATTGTCACTGAACAGCTTGGATATGGGAAACTTTGTGCCAAAACTGCTCACCGGTCAGCACAAAGAGCAACGAATGTGTAGTGCACGACAGTTTTTGGAGCGCTATAGACAACATGGAGGTGGTTTGTTTTCCCACATTGTTACGGGCGACGAGACATGGATAGCGTACACCAACGCAGAATCGAAACAACAGTCAATGTAGTGCCGCGTTCCGGTTCACCCAAAACTAAAAAATGTAAGCAATCGCCGTTCACGAATCGCAAAATGATGGCTACCGTGTTTTGGGACGAAAATGGCGTCCTTTTGATTGATTTCATGGACCGTGGGTCAACAATTACAGCTGACGTGTACTGTGCAACGCTTAACAAACTCAGACGTGCGATCCAAAATCGACGCCGCGGGAAACTGTCGTCTGGCATCATCCTCCTGCACGACAACGCACGCCCGCACACCGCTGCCAAAACCAAACAGAAGATTTAAGATTTTCGTTGGGAACTCTTTGACCACCCTCCGACATGGCACTGAGCGACTATTTCCTCTTCTTGCATATGAAACGGTGGCTGGGTGGACAACGATTTCAAACCGACGATGAACTCAAGACTAGTGTTACCAACTGGTTCAAGTCCCAGGCGGCAGAGGTTAAAGAAGCTGGTGCAGCGTTACAGCAAGTGTATAGATGTAAAGCATATATGCAGGCACATATTACTGTCAATAAAAGCCTTGTCTTATGAGCGATGTTGTTAAGACCAAACGACCTTACTTTTGGAATATGCCTCGTATTTGCACATGTTCAATAACTCGACTTGGTTTGATTAGGTTTTACTTTTCATTATGTCTTTTTATATGATTAATTTACCATAGCGCTCGTAAAACGTTACTGTTGTATTTGACCTACATAAAGATTAAATGGCGGAAATTATGAATTCGGAAGAAACTGAAATGGAAGTGAAATTGCAGAAGCTGCAGAAAGAATAACACTAGAAGTACTTACCCAACAAATCCAGAAAGTAATATGATATAGCATTTAATCGCTTAATTGGCTGGTGTAAGATAAAACATGTTAAAAATAATTTCACTGAAAATGACTGCTAGTGAATCAAAAAAACATCTGACGTCATTTCTCTTGTTTCAAGAACGCGTTCTAAAGGTGATCCTTGCTAGTTTCTGGAATCAATATGATATTATTGATATTTTACAAATTCGAGCGCTGTATAAAATAGTATATGCAACACGTGTTAAAAGTGGTTTTGTTTTGCTTTTAGGATTGCGAAACTCGACCTACGGCCTTCGCTTCGCAAAATAAAACCCTACTTTTACCCCTCGTATCACAATCTAGTATTAACCCGCCGTAATATACTACCAATAACAACGTAATGATAGGTATATGAATACCATTTGATTTGACTCCCGGATTAACTGCGTCGCTTTCTGTCTTGGTAGAGTTTACTTTAGACTTTGGGAAATTTTTAATTTCGATCTATCTTGAAGCAAGATAAAGCAAGGGCATCTAATAGGAAAACGATTGATATCAGTAAGAACATTTTTGCCATCAATAAATTAATTGCTGCATGATGTTTACATTTCCCAGTATGACAGATGTGGCCTTGAAACTTCACAAACACTGAACCAACTGATTCATCCTTATATAAATCCTATGGTGTCAGAACAAGGTACATAATATACTGTGAATACAACATTCTAATTATATCTACCACCTCGCCTATACTGTCTAGAGAAAGTGTTGTATTCCATGCAAAAATTGGATACGAAAAGTTTACTGGAAATCCATGTTTTGACATCCCCTGAACTAAAAAATATATTGATACAAAGGTTTGCATGTACATGTCTACTTGTGTGTGTGGAGGGGCGGTAGTCAATAGTATAGAGGTATAGTATCACAGAGGGGCAATCTAGGCAGAGCACCACACGCGGGCTAATTGGCCCTTTTTGCTTTCAACGTGACCCCTGGGAGGGAAGGATGAGGGGAGAAATCCGAAGGGCGACCAGATTCGGATGCCGACGGGTGCTAGGATGTACGGGGTCCCTAATGTTTCCAGATTGAACGCATCCGACTCCGCACGTCCCTACCCACAAGCCACCAACGTCCAGGGTCTCCCGGAGTGGAGTCCCAACCTGAGGAGAGACCTAACTGAGCGACGCCAGGGAAGAAACCTTTACAGAGCGCAAGCCACCGTCGCCTGGTGCTACAACCCTGAAACAGATGACAAGGAAGATGATGGGTACAGGGAATGAGAGAAAGGAGAGCTGTGGTAGAAGATGAACCAACCCCAGCATGCGCTAACGACCCGGTGAAACACGAAAAACTCAAGCGCCAAAGTGGGCAGTCGCCGGAGATCGATCGCGGGACCTCCCGAATGCGGACCACAGACTAACCTCCTGAGCTATCCCGCTCGGTCCTCAGTAGTATAACTCCAGAACGGTTAGGCACAAAATACACTTTAAATGGAAAAACTTAGCTTGTTACTTTCTCTACTGCGTGAAGACAAAGGTATATATTTACTGAGCGGTCCCCGTAACAGAGGCAGTGCACTGCACATAGGCCATGTGGCCGCTTGTGCTTCCAACGTGATCCCTAGGAGGGAGGGATGAAGGGTGACCACATCTGGATGACGTGTGTAAGATGGACGGGGTCACTAACACATCTGCCGCCGCCCGATCCCACCCACGAACCCCTAAACCCCAGAGGTCCCTCTGGTGGGGCCAAGAGAAACCATCCAAGTATTCGCCATACAAACCGGGGAAACTACGAAAAACCCATGGGTCAGATTGGGCCAGTCACAACGTTACCGCGACGCCACCTCGCTCGAATTCCCTACTATGTAGATAAAGTGTTCCACTCAAAAATTCAATACCGAGAATTCACCGGAAATGCATGTTTTGAAGGCTCTCAACCCACAAAACAAGATCCGGTGTGTGTGTAAACAGCACAACTCAAAAACGAAAAGTTCGATGAATAACAAACCTGGTATTTGAGTTTGTATCTTCCATAGATGAGACACGAATATTTTCAAGAAAATCCTCCCATACAGAATTCTTCTTCTTTCATGCATGAGACATGATATTTTTTATTTTCAGAAAAATAGCTCTAACAATTTTGATTAAAATACCACACATTTAAGGCATTTAGATGAAAATAAAGCCTCTATCTTGAATTGTCTGCGAGTTCCTCTTCATTCTCAATGACGGTACAATTTTGTATAAGGTATAGGTTATACAAGGGAGGGAGGCGCCTCGCTCACTGTGACCTACATGGAACTATTGTGACTACCACCCTCAGGAGGCTACAGGCGCAGGTCACAGAGACGCGCGGAAGTCCATAACAATTCCAGGCCGTAAGACTCGTTCCACTGCTGGGGATGCCTAGAGAGAGCGATGAACGACCTGGAGACCAAGCAGCACTCTAGTGCCAAGGGAACCATGGCATCTGTCCGGCACCGCCATACGCCACGAAACCTACAAGCACACCTGAAAGAGAGAAAGAAACGGAATGAGAGGTAAATCGTGGTAGATAATAAATCATCCCAGCATTCACCTACCGACCAGGAAAAACCACGAAAAACCCAAGGACAGATTGGGCGCTCTACGGTAAACGAAATCAGAACCTCCCGAATGCGAGCCTCATACGTTACCGCGTAGTCATCTTGATCGGTTTTATAAGTGTAAATACGAGATGTGATCAAAAAGTTTCCGGAATGACATCATAAATACTACACGCAGTTTGTTTTGTCTAATCTGCACTGTTACCCTCGAAGTAGTATCCTTGGGAGTTGATACACTTGTCCCAGCGCTTCTGCCACTGCTGGAAGCACCTCTGGAAGTCCTCTTCTTTCAACTTTGCCTTCTGCAATTCGCGATTGATGACATCAATGTCCTCAAAACGGTGTCCTCTGAGCCGCATTTTACGTCGCGGCAAAGGAAAAAAGTCCACTGGTGCCAAAAAAAAGTCCACTGGTGCCAAATCTGGAGAATAGGCGGGATGAGAAACAGTATTCATCCTATTTTTATCCAAAAATTGGCGAACAGAAAGGGCTTTGTGCGCGGGCGCATTGTCATGATGCAGGAACATGTCCAAATTGTCTTTCAAAATGGTTTGAACACTTCCAAAGGAGAGTCCTAATGAGTCTGAAAGTTCTCTTATTGAAATGCGCCTATCATTTAAGACTTTTCCCTCACCTGATTGATATTTTCATCACTTTTGCTGGAACAGGGTCGCCCCGAACGATCTGCATCTTTAACTGATGTCACTCCACTTTTAACTTTCGAAAACCACTCAAATGCTTGAGTTTTGCACATAACGTCCTCCCCATAAGCTTTTCTTAACATTTAATAGGCTTCTGTTGCAGTTTTACCGAGTTTAAAGCAAAATTTGATGTTCGTTCTTTGTTCTTCGTAATCTGACATTTTTGCTACGCGGAAAAATCGCAGCACATGCAAAACACGTGTTCACTTCAGAGCGTCTACTTCGTCACTACATGGTCACAGGAAGTCACGTGACCTCTCATTTTTATCGGGAAGGAACGCTGCATGTACAGTCTGAGTAAGAATTAAAGAAATCTCAGCGTCAGCATTGTTGTGAAGTCATTCCGGAAACTTTTTGATCACACCTCGTATATGGCATCTGCCTTTTTGAAGATATCCGTTGTTATTGGTTTAAATTTTTCAAAACTTCACTTCACCCATTTCTTTAAAGTGGTGTTGGCATTCGGTTGTTTCCAGGGATTGCATGGAAAGAGTATGGAATTTCGAGGCCAGTATATAGAGAACCATTTCTGCAAACGATTATCTCAGTTAACCTAAACTTGATAAAGTGTAAGCTTTTGGAAGAATAGTATATAGACGCTATATAAAAGTAAACGATAATGGGCATAGAAAGTTATGTGAATGTAATACATCAGATTTATTTTGTGGGAGTTGGTTTATTGCCCTTACACAGAGTAGGTGAGATGATATTGAAGTCTCTCGCCATAACCGAGATTCGAATGTGGTACCTTTGGAATGTGAGACAAACACCATTCCCACACCACAGAGGTTGCATGAAAGAGTGATTGATAATTAATGGTTTGTTTCTTTGTTTTCTCACACAAGCCGTTTATAGAACAAGGTTGGGAAGGTCGAGTCAGTCTGAAAAATGTTATGTCATGCCGGGGTGTTGCCATGGTAGCTCTGTGGCCTGAAGCAACCGGGAGATACGTGGTTTAAATTCTGGCTATGGCATTGAGGATGTGTTTATCTCGCTCACTGCGACCAGCTTCATTTATTGTGGCTACACTCCCGGGAGGCAGGAATGAGGCGAAGAATCCTGAGAGAGGGAGACGAAGCGACACTAACGGGCGGGAAAAGCACCCTAGCATTCACGGGGAGAAATATTTCCAATGCGCAAGAATCCACGCCATCTGCTCGACACCGCCAGCACAGAGGACCTGAAAACGCATCTGAAACGTGTAAGGGAGAGATAAAATGAGAGGAAATGTGGAAAAGGAGAAATCGTAGTAGAATATACCACCCTGGCATTTGGCTAGGCGACCAGGGGAAAATCATGAAAAACACAATGGACAGAGTGGAATCGAACCCAGGACCTCCCAATGCGAGCCACAGAAGTTGCCGCCAAAGCCATTGCTCTCGGTTGGCTATGGCATTGAATTTTTTCATATCGTTTTATTATCCTTCTTCCTTCATCGTATCCCACCTCCCTGAGTCTCCAGGGTAGATAGCGTAGTTTGTCACGACTGTAGCCTAGAATCTTACATCCTACCCGCCCCTCGCCCATTGGACGACAGTTTTACATCATCTCCCTACTAACGCGGGACCACTGATTTCACAGCTTTTCATTATCCTTCTTCCTTTCCGGCGGAGGGGTTTTAGTGGGTAGGGTCATTCTCTGATGGCAAGTCCGACACTCCCAACTTCTCTGGGGATTCCGATACTACCAGCTTTTCTGGGGCACGTAAACGTAGTTTTGTGAATGTTTCAGCAGATATGAAATGAGGTTGAAGAGTGTGTGGTCTGATAAAGTCCTATTAAAACTCAAGCGAACAGCAAAGCGTCATAAATGTGTTTACTGAGCACCAGTAAATCCACACGTGGATGTCGACAAGGCAGTTAGTCTATCATGGGTGAATGTCTGGTGTGTACTGTTGGACTGTTCTCTAGGGGTTTAATACGACTCTTATTCTTTGAAGGTACAGTTACTGTCATCAGTCTGGCCAGCTATGCATGCAGTTATGCAAACAGTGAGCAGTTCTTCCAACAATACGGTGCACCCCACACTACCATCGAGGCGTGCGGGATTTTCTAGTCGAGAAACAGGGGGATACTGAATAGACGAAGAGCGTATTTCATTTCCTATCACATTCACCAGAATTTGGCTTTGGGGGACCTAGAAGGATGCTGTGTATCACAGGAAACCACCTAGACTGGAGGCCCTTTGTCAAGAAATTACAGCAGGATATACAGAAATTTCCATGGTCACATTGACCAAAGTTGTTCAAGCAACCATTTACTACTGTGACATGGCTGGCCGCTAACAGCAGCCATATTTTGAGAGCCGAATGAAACTGAGCAAGTCCAGGAATCTTATATTCAACCTGTGATATACAGGGTAGCCCATATAAAATGTTACAGGTTGGTTTCCTCTTAAATGAATGAAGAAAACCAAACTCCAAGAATTCCAGATATTGTTGGAAGGACTTCTTTTTTTCAAATTGTGATATGGAAAATATTTCCACGGTGCCCCTTATGCGGCACAGGAGGCTAACCACGGAATTTTGAATGGAGAAGGTGGTAACGGAAATGAAGGGCGTTAAGGAAGGAATAAGGAACGAAATGGAGAAATTAAAGACGGAAATGAAGTCCGGATTGGAGGAGGTGAGTAATGAAATGAAATGTGTGAAAACGGAAATGAAGACTGAACTCAGTTGAGTTAAATAGTTGAGTTGAACTGAGTTGAGTTGAATTGAATAGTTGAGTTGATGAGTTGAGTTAATTTGAGTTGAATTGAATAGTTGAGTTGAGTTGAACTGAATTGAGTTGAATTGAATAGTTGAGATGATGAGTTGAGTTAAATTGAGTTGAATTGAATAGTTGAGTTAAATTGAGTTGAATTGAATAGTTGAGTTGATGAGTTGAGCTGAATTGAGTTGAATTGAGCTGAATTGAGTTGAATAGTTGAGTTGAATTGGGTTGAATTGAATTGAGTTAAGTTGAATATGTGAATTGAGCTGAGTTGAATAGAACTGATTGAGCAGCACTCAGCTGAGTTGATTTGAGTTGAGTTGAATAGTTGAGTTTTGAGTTGAATTGAAATGAGTTGAAATGAATAGTTGAGTTGAGTTGAAATGAATAGTTGAGTTGAGTTGAACTGAGTTGAGCTGAATTGAATTGAGCTGTATTCAGTTGAGTTGAATAGTTGAGTTGAGTTGAACTGAGTTGAGTTGAATTGAACTGAGTTGAGTTGAATAGTTGAGTTGAATTGAATAGTTGAGTTGAATTGAACTGAGTGAGTTGAATTGAATTAAGTTTAGTAGAATTGAATTGAGCTGAATTCACTTGAGTTGAATAGTTGAGTTGAACTGAGTTGAGTTGCATTGAACTGAGTTGAGTTGAATAGTTGAGTTGAATTGAATAGTTGAGTTGAATTGAACTGAGTTGAGTTGAATAGTTGAGTTGAATTGAATAGTTGAGTTGAATTGAACTGAGTTGAGTTGAATAGTTGAGTTGAATTGAACTGAGTTGAGTTGAATTGAATTGAACTGAGTTGAGTTGAATAGTTGAGTTGAATTGAACTGAGTTGAGTTGAATTGAATTAAGTTGAGTAAAATTGAATTGAGTTGAGTTGAATAGTTGAATTGAATTGAGTTGAGTAGAATTGAATTGAGTTGAATAGTAGAGTTGAATTGAATAATTGAGTTGAATTGAACTGAGTTGAGTTGAAATGAATAGTTGAGTTGAATAGTTGAATTGAATTGAGTTGAGTTGAATTGAACTGAGTTGAGTTGAATAGTTGAATTGAATTGAACTGAGTTGAGTTGAATTGAATTAAGTTGAGTAAAATTGAATTGAGCTGAATTAAGTTGAGTTGAATAGTTGAATTGAACTGAGTTGAGTTGAATTGAACTGAGTTGAGTTGAATTGAATTAAGTTGAGTAAAATTGAATTAAGTTGAGTAAAATTGAATTGAGTTGAGTTGAATAGTTGAATTGAATTGAGTTGAGTAGAATTGAATTGAGTTGAATAGAAGAGTTGAATTGAATAGTTGAGTTGAATTGAACTGAGTTGAGTTGAATTGAATAGTTGAGTTGAATAGTTGAATTGAATTGAACTGAGTTGAGTTGAATAGTTGAATTGAATTGGGTTGAGTTGAATTGAACTGAGTTGAGTTGAATTGAATAGCTGAGTTGAATAGTTGAATTGAATTGAACTGAGTTGAGTTGAATAGTTGAATTGAATTGAGTTGAGTTGAATTGAACTGAGTTGAGTAAAATTGAATAGTTGAGTTGAATAGTTGAATTGAATTGAGTTGAGTTGAATTGAACTGAGTTGAGTAGAATTGAATTAAGTTGAGTAAAATTGAATAGTTGAGTTGAATAGTTGAATTGAATTGAGTTGAGTTGAATTGAACTGAGTTGAGTTGAATAGTTGAATTGAATTGAACTGAGTTGAGTTGAATTGAATTAAGTTGAGTAAAATTGAATTGAGTTGAATAGTAGAGTTGAATTGAATAGTTGAGTTGAATTGAACTGAGTTGAGTAGAATTGAATTAAGTTGAATTGAGTTGAATTGAGTTAATTTGAATTGAGTTGAGTAGAAATGAGTTAAGTTGAATTAAGTTGAATTGAGCTGAATTGAGTTAATTTGAATTGAGTTGAGTAGAAATGAGTTAAGTTTAATTGAGTTGAGTTGAGCTGAATTGAGTTAATTTGAATTGATTTGAGTAGAAATGAGTTAAGTTGAAATAAGTTGAATTGAGCTGAATTGAGTTAATTTGAATTGAGTTGAGTAGAAATGAATTAAGTTGAATTGAGTTGAGCTGAAGTCAGTTGAGTTGAGTCAGTTAGTGAGCGAGATAGCGAGTGGGATTCTGGTGCGACATCAAGTGCGATTCTGCTAACGAATTGGTGACGTGGAGGGAGTGCTAGTTGTAGAAGTCTTGTGTTCGACCCCCCAGCAAGTGAACCGTCTGGAAGAAGTGTCTACGTCATGCATATTACGCCGCTACTTCAAGTAGGAAAGAGAACTCGAAATTGAACTCGTTCACATTAGTGAAGTGACAGTGTGAATTAAGTGAAGTTGAACTAGATAAAAACAGTGAACTGATATTGAGGACTTAGGGTAGAGATAGGTGAAAAACTGGACACATTTATAATATATTTAAGATCTTTTGGTCCAGTGAACCATTTCCTAGATTTCTTTGAATTTTCCAATACTTAAACTTTTTCTCAAATGGGAATTCGTTATTCGTTTTTTATGTCCTGGACATGCAAAGAGAATGGAATGCGCCACATAGCAACCAGCTCTTAAAACATTTGACTATCGCTGTTCTCTTTGTATCTATAACGAAATGTGTAATGTAGCTATTTCTGTAAAGGTTTGGCTCCATTAAAATGAAGTAGAGAGAAAAATCAGCTTTCGTAAGCATAATTTGTATACCACTAATAATGATAGAAGATAGAGAAAGTTATGTGAATGTAACAGATCAGAATTTTTTTATGGCGTTGGCCATTCCTAAGATATTCTTTGTTATAGATTTTACTTTTCAAACACTTATTTTCAAGTAGCAATCGTTATTCGTTTATTTCTCATGGTCATGCAAAGATTATGGTATTTCAAAGCCATCACATAGCGACACGCTTGATAGAAGAATTTCCTAGATAGATGTATGAAGCGTTGTTAGAAAATAAGGAGATCGACAGGTTCTCTGAATATGAGATGCCCCTCTCCCAGATGCTGTATGCATCCCCCACTCCTACACCAGATATCTACACTAATACAGCGGTGCATGTGCACAGTTTAGGCAGATCAACAGGTGCTGGTGTGCGTGCGGTTACCTGTGTCGGACACAGATCGTGTGACGTATACTTGTCAGTGGTGCAGTGAAACTTCCGTCCAACGTTTTATAATATTGCCACTAAAGGTAAGGTTTCAAACATACAAGTACAAAACACTTATTTATTTATTTTATGTTTTTATGAGTAACAATCAATTTGTTTTCTATTCATAGGTGGACCCAGGGCGGGGCTATACCCTCCGGTTATACCTACTTAACACAATGTATTTGTGAAAGTTTGCAAAACATGTATAAATTGCCCATTTCTCTTGGTTTTTGCATTTTTATTTTCTCTACCACATGGTAAGTGTATTCCACCCAAAAACTCGATGCCGAGATTTTACTAGAAATATAATTTTGATACTCTCTGAATCCAAAAAGATCTGATGTTACACTCACATGACTTTCTCTACTCTTGTACAAACTATTTTTACAAACGCTTATTCTCCATCTACTTCATGTTAATCGAGGTAAACATTTGCAGACCCACACGGACATTTTTTCAAAAATGTTTTATTTGGATTCAGGGAACCTCAATCAATTCAAAACCAAAACGGTGAAATCTCGGTATCGAATTTTTGGGTGGAATACAATACTTCCCCTACTTACTATACGTAATAGAGAAAGTAAAAATGTATGTGCCCAGCAACAACATAGCTCAAAAACGAAAAGTCGGTTAAATACCAAACTTAGGTTCAGAATTTTCCAAGAATGCTTTTTTCCCCTGCTCAAATGTAAACTTTACATGGAACATTTTTCGGAAATTTTAATTTTCTCAATAACACTCTATTCGATTAAAATGCATATGTTTAAGATATTTTCATGACAAACGAAATGTTATCGTTTCTAGCACTCCCCATATTGCCTATGACCTTGAGAGGATATCTCAATCCACCAAGCGAGGTCCGGACTGATTTCTAAGGTGGAGGCATCCAGCTGGCGGACGGGCGGACAGGGCCGAGTTATAATCGCCACCCCAGAGCAGGGAATCGAACCACGAACCCTCAGTACTACGAAGGCACTGCGCTACCTGACACCCACACAAAGGAAAATGTATAGCGACACGAAGGTTTTCAACAAAATCCCCCCACCCCAGATTACCCTTTACATGGAAAATTTTTCGAAAATTTTAATTTTCTCAAAAATGGCTCTAACGATTTTGATTAAAATATCATATGTTTATGATATTGTCATGAAAAATGAAATGTATATCTTGAATTTTCTGGGAATGTCTGCAAAAGTATTCTTCATTGTGAACGACTTTTGCATAACTGGTAAACCATAAGAGATACACAAAATTTTACTACACAAAAACTGTAGATCGTGTTAAAATACACAATTTATGTCCTATACATTTTTGTTGTTGAGTGAACCATTTTCGAGATATTGCTTGTTATTCCCTTAAATTTTCCAATACTTATACTTTTTCTCAAATGGGAATTCGTTATTCATTTTTTTTGTCCTGGACATACAAAGAGAATGGAATACTTCACATAGCAACCAGCTCTTAAAATATTTGACTATCGCTTAAAGCCTACCAATTCCCCTTGCATCTACAAGAAAATTAGCAATAAGATTAACATGAAGCATATGGAGAATAAGCGTTTGTAAAAATAGTTTGTACAAGTGTAGAGAAAGTCATGTGAGTGTAACACATCAGAATTTTTTATTTAACAAATCTCCTTAAAGCACACAATTTATGTCAGACATTAAATTTTCAGATACCTATACTTTTCTCAACTGGTAAGTCGTATTCGCTTTTCTCCTAAACATACAAAGAGCTTGGAATTTCAAAGCCATCACACAGCGACGTGCTCTTAAACATTTGACAATCGCTTCATCTACTGTATCGCACACCGACATGTGTAAACGTGTATTGAAAGTGTATCTGAATTCACAGGAAGTAGACAGAATAATACGCTAGAAAGTCTGTGAATGCAAGACAACAGAGTTTTAATAATGCCCAGCAGTGTCGGGGATTGAACCCGGAAACTATACTCTGTAACCGGAAACAGTAACCGCAGGTTTACGGGAACTGTGGTCTTTCATTAATGAGATAATAAAACCTGAACAGACTTTCTTGCACTCCTTGAGCGCCTTCTGACAAGCATGTCCTTCTCCATCCTCTATCTTTATTAGTAGGCACAAAAACTATTCTTACTAAAGTTTATTTTTTATATACTACATTTTAATCTAAATAAACCTTTACAGAAACAGCTACATTACACATTTCGTTATAGATACAAAGAGAACAGCGATAGTCAAATGTTTAACAACTGGACGCTATATGCTGGCCTTAAAATTCCATACTGTTTCCGTGACATCGCGAGAAACAACTGAATGTTGACAGGACTTAAAGAGAATGACCAACAAATGAACAATTCCAACCTTTAATAACGTATATCTCAGAAATAATTGATGCTACAACAAATTATTTGAAATAAATTGTGTGTTTTAAACAGATCTATATTTTTGTGTAGAACGTTTTCGTCTATCGCTTAACGTTTATCAGTTATACAAGATTATACAAAATTCCTTCCGAATGAAGAGGCTATTCCCAGAAAATTTAAGATTTACATTTTATTTGTGAAGTAAATATATTTAATATATGATATTTTTCTTTAAATCGTTAAGGCTATTTTTTAGAAAATAAAAATTTCGAAAACATGTTCCAGGTAAAGGGAAGTTAGGGTGGAAGGATTTTCTTGAAAATTTTCGTGCCGCATCCTGGAAGACCATGTTTGGCATGACTTTTCGTGTTTGCGTTATGCTGTTCACAGACACACACGCGAGCGCGTGGACCTTTTTTAAAAGGTATTTTTGTTCAGGATTCAGGGGCTCGAAAGATGTATTTCCGGTGGAGTGTCGGTATCGAATTTTTGGGTGGAATGCAATATCTTCTCTTCTCTGTTACATTCATATGCCTCTATCCACCCGCTTTGTTTATTAATATCTAGCATAACTCAAAAGTTAAAGCTCAGGTAAATACTAAAATTGGTATTTAAGCTCAGTATCTTTCAAAGATGCGACACAAACATTTACAAGAAAATATCTCCCCGCCAACTACCCTTAGTTGGAACATTTATCGAAATTTTTGATTTTCTGAAAATAGCTCTAAGGAGTTTGATTAAAAGACTATATATTAAAGATATTTACGTGACAAATAAAACTCATATCTTGCATTTTATGAGAATAGTCAGTGAAATCCTCTTCAATCGGAAGGAATGTTATTTAATGTTGTATAACTGGTAAACGTTAAGCAACAGACGAAAACGTACTACACAAAAAATGTTTGATCTGTTTAGAACACACAATTTATTTCAAATAACTCTTGGGGCATTAGCCACTTCCGAGATAACCGTTAGTAATGCTTAAAATTGTTCAATACCTTATCATTCTTTTAGAATCCAATCAACATTCAGTTGTTTCTCGCGATGTCATGGAAACAGTATGGAATTTTAAGGTCAGCATATAGCGTCCAGTTGTTAAACATTTGACTGTCGCTGTTCTCTGTATATCTATAACGAAATGTGTAATGCAGCTGTTTCTGTAAAGGCTTATTTGGATTAAAATGTAGTAGACAGAAAAATAAGTTTTAGTAAGAATAGTTTGTATACCTATTAATAAGCGTTAGATGGTAGAGAAAGTCGTTTGAAACTGAGCAGGTGGCGCCGTGGTAACACGTGCGACTCACATTCAGGAGGTCCCGGGTTCGGTTCCCGGCGACCACCTAATCTGGCCCATGGGTTTTTTCCAGGGTCGTTAGCGAAAGCCTGAGTAATTTCTTTCAGTCCTCGATCTCTCCATTTCGTTCCATTGATCATTTAATTCATCCTTCACGCCCTTTAGGTCTGTTTCATGATTGAAATTATCGGCGATGGTGTTTCGGTGCGGCGTACTAGTGAAAAGGTTGCTCTGTGTGGAACCTTCTCCGTCCCTCGGTCTTCGGTGGTTGCCGGGGTATAAGAATCGTCTCTTTAGAAAGGGGTGTTCGACCTCTGCGTCGGGCGGGGTACCCGGATTGTCGGGGCGTCTCTCAATCTGGAACCTATAGAGACTCTGTCACTGCTGTACCGTCATTTCTCGTTCGGCCAACTGGTGTCTCCTCTCATATCGTAATCCCTCCAGGGGACGCCCCCTTTTGGGGCATACGTACAATATCTTCGCTGGATTGGGGCCGAGTCCCCTCCAATAATAAGAGTAAGTCATCTGAATGTAACATATCAGATGTTTTATAGCCTTTGTTTAATAACATCCACAAACTGTTCTTACAAATCTTCTTTGACTATCTACCTAATTTTGATCGTGATAAACCTTTGCAAATGCAGTTTCTGTATACATTTCTTTGTGGGGACAGGTGGGATTATAGAAACCGAATCGATACTCATGTGTTCACAAGCGTGTCGGTACATGATGGCCTTGAAGTTCATACTGTATCCATGACGTCGCGAGAAACAATACTGATAACACCTTACAAAGATGAAGTATAGAAACCAATAATAACGCATGTCTTGAAAATGGCCGATGCTATCAAAAAGAAACAAAGAAAATCTGATGTGCTACACTCACATGACTTTCTCTACTCTTGTACAAACTATTGTTACAAATGCTTATTCTCCATCTACTTCATGTTAATCGAGATGTTTATCTTATTGCTAATTTTCTTGTAGATGCAAGGGGAATTGGTAGGTTTTAAGCGATAGTCAAATGTTTTAAGAGCTGTTTGCTATGTGGAGTATTCCATTCTCTTTGTATGTACAGGACAAAAAAATGAATAACGAATTTCCATTTGAGAAAAAGTATAAGTATTGGAAAGTTTAAGGGAATAACAAGCAATATCTCGAAAATGGTTCACCCCAACAAAAAATGTATAGGTATGACATACATTGTGTATTTTAACCCGATCTACATTTTTTGTGTAGTAAAATTTTGTCTATCTCTTATGGTTTACCAGTTATGCAAAAGTGTTCACAATGAAGAATACTTTTGGAGACATTTCCAGAAAATTCGAGATATACGTTTCATTTGTCATGAAAATATCTCAAACATATGATATTTTAATCAAAATCGTTAGAGCCATTTTTGAGGAAATTAAAATTTTTGAAAAATGTTCCATGTATAGGGTACTCTGGGGTGGGGGATTTTCTTGAAAACCTTCGTGTCGCATCTCTGGAAGATACTGAACCTAAATACCAAGTTTGGTGTTTATCCAACTGTTCGTTTCTGAGTTATGCTGTTCACTGATACACACACACACAGACATGTTTCCAAAAATGCTTTTTTTGGATTCAGGGGGTCCGAAAACATGTATTTCCGGAGAAATCTTGGTATTGAATTTTTGGGTGGAATGCAATGCTTCCCCTACTTACTATACGTAGTAGAGAAAATAAAAATACAATGAAGATATGTTACATTCACATGACTATCTATACCCTCTGTCATTTATCAGTGGGTATACAAATCATTCTTACTTAAGCTTATTTATTAAATGTTTAACAACTGGATGCTATATGCTGGCCTTAAAATTCCATACTGTTTCCATGACATCGCGAGAAACAACTGAATGTTGATAGGAGTTTAAAAGAATGGCTAAGGTATTGAACAGTTCGAATCATTAATAACGGATATCTCGGAAATTGCTAATGCCAGAAAAAAATTGTTTGAAATAATTTGCGTGTTTTAAACAGATCTACATTTTTGCTGTAGTACGCTTCCGTCTATCACTTAACGTTTACAAGCTATACAAGATTATACAAAAGTCTTTCCAAAAGCAGAACACTTTACAGGCTATTACCAGAAAATTCAAGATAAACATTTTATTTGTAGTGTAAATATCTTTAATATATGGCCTTTTAATGAAAATTGTTACAGCCATTTTTGAGAAAATCAAAATTTTCTAAAAATGTTCCATTTAAAGGATAGTATAGGGTGGGAAGATGTTCTTGAAACTTTTGTGCTGCATCTTTGGAAGATACTAAAGTCAAATATCAAGTTTGGTGTTTATCTGACTTTTCATTTTTGAGTTATGCTGTTCACAGTCAGACACACACGGACCTTTTTCTAAAAATGCTTGCTTCTTTGGGTTCAGGGAGTCTCGAAACAGGCATTTCCGATGAAATCTCGACATCGAAAATCTACTAGAAATACATGTTTTGAGCCCCCTCAATAAATAAAGCAATTTTGGAAACACGTCCGTGTGTGTGTCTGTCTGTTTACAGCATAAGTCAATAACAGAAGGTCGGATAAGCCTCCAAACTTGATATTTGGGTTTACCATCTTCCAGGGATGCGACACGAATTTTCAAGAAAACTCCCCCACGCTATACTATCCTTTAAATGGAACAGCTTTACTAAACTTTGATTTTCTCAAAAATGGCTGTATCGAATTTGATTAAAATATTACATGTTTAAGATATTTTTATGGAAAATGAAATGTATGTCTTGAATTTTCTGGGAATGTCCCCCAAAAGCCCTTTTCATTGTGAATGGCTTTTACATAACTGGTAAACCCTACGAGATAGACAAAGTTTTACCACAAAAATAATGTAGATCTCCTTAAAGCACACAATTTATGTCCTATATATTTTTTGTGGAATGAACATTTCCGAGATATTCCTTGTTATTTGTTTGAAGTTTCCAATACTTATACGTTTTCTCAAATGGGGATTCTTTATTCATTTTTACTTTCTCTACTACGTATAGTAAGTAGGGGAAGTATTGTATTCCACCCAAAAATTCGATACCGAGATTTCACCGGAAATACATGTTTTGAGACACCCTGAATCCAAAAAAAGCATTTTTGGAAACATGTCCGTGTGTGTCTGTGTGTCTGCCTGTGTGTGTGTGTTTGTGTGTGTGTGTCTGTGTGTGTGACTGTGAACAGCATAACTCAGAAACGAACAGTCGGATAAACACCAAACTTGGTATTTGGGTTCAGTATCTTCCAAGGATGCGACACGAAGGTTTTCAAGAAAATCCCCCACCCCAGATTACCCTTTACATGGAAGATTTTTTCGAAAATTTTAATTTTCTCAAAAATGGCTTTAACGATTTTGATTAAAATATCAAATGTTTAAGATATTTTTATGACAAATAAAATGTATATCTTGAATTTCCTGGGAATGTCTCCAAAAGTATTCTTCATTGTGAACGACTTTTGCATAACTGGTAAACCATAAGAGATAGACAAAATTTTACTACACAAAAAATGTAGATCGCGTTAAAATACACAATTTATGTCATATATATTTGTTTTGTTGAGTGAATCATTTTCGAGATATTACTTGTTATTCCCTTAAATTTTTCAATACTTATTTTCTCAAATGGGAATTCGTTATTCATTTTTGTCTTGGATATGCAAAGAGTATTAATCTGTGGGAAAAGGGAATGGTGCTGCACCTAGCAACCAGCTATTAAGAGATATGTATGTGCTTAAAGCCTACTGTATTTCTATATTGCCCTTGTAAATATATATTCCCCTTACATCTACAAGAAAATTAACAATAAGATGTTAATTGTTTATCTGCAAATGTTTATCTCGATTAACATGAAGTAGATGGAGAATAAGCGTTTGTATAAATAGTTTGTACAAGAGTAAAGAAAGTCATGTGAGTGTAACACATCAGATTTTTTTTGTCCTGGACATGTAAAGAGAATGGAATACTCCACATAGCAACCAGCTCTTAAAATATTTGACTGTCGCTTAAAGCCAACCATATTCCCCTTGCATCTACAAGAACATTAGCAATAAGACATTTTAGCTTATAAATATCTTTAATATACGGTATTTTAATCAAAATTGATACAGCAAGTTTGGGAAAATCATAAATACTGAAAACTGTTCCTTGTAACGGTCGATTGGAGTGATGGGATTATCTTTAAAATCTTGCTGTGGCATCTTTAGAAATATTGAACTTGAATAAAAAATTTATCTGACTTTTCGTTTCTGAGTTACGCTGTTCACAGACAGACACACACACACGCACACAGATCTTCTTTGTAAAAGTGCTTTTTTGGCTTCAGATGGCCTCAAAACGTATGTTTCCGTTGAATTCTCGACATGAAATTTTTGGGTGAAATGTAATACCTTCTGTACCTAGGTATGTGCGTGATAGAGAAAGTAGGATTTCCACTTGCGTCTTGACCACAGGGGAATCCCATGCTTTGTAATGGAACAGCGATCACTTACGAGAAAAGAGTTTTCCCTTACGTCACTTATGGTTATGCAAGTTGAACGATAGATGAAGGTAAACGTGTCCTCTGACACGCTTCGTGCCTTATCTCAAGTCGGGGGCATTTGCTTCATCGCATTTTCCAACACCTACGAGAATTTCTAAAACAAACAGAATAAGGACAGTGAGAAAAAATCCTAAATGTGGCATTCACATCACTTTCTCTACCCTCATTCGCTTATTATTCTTACTAAGCTTATTTTTCTATCTACTTCATTTTAATCCAAATAAACCTTTGCAGAAATAGCTACATTACACATTTCGTTATAGATACAAAGAGAACAGCGATAGTCAAATGTTTAACAACTGAACGCTATATGCTGGCCTTAAAATTCCATACTGTTTCCATGACATCGCGAGAAACAACTGAATGTTGAGACGACTTCAAAAGAATAACCAAGAAATGAGCAATTCGAACCTTTAATAACGGATATCTCAGAAACGGTTTATGCCTAAAAAAACTTACTTGAAATAAATTGTGTGCTTTAAACACGTTTACATTTTTTTGTGTAGCACGTTTTCATCTATCACTTAACGTTTACTACTTACACAAGATTATATAAAATTTCTTCCAAATGATGAGGACTTCACAGGCTGTTCCCAGAAAATTCAAGATATACATTTTATTTATCATGTAAATATCTTTAATAAATGGGATTTTAATCAAAATCGTCAGAGCCATTATTTATAAAATAAAAAATTTCGAAAAATGTTAAATATAAAGGGTATTTTGGGTGGGGGGATCTTGTTGAAAATCTTCGTGTCGCATCTTTGGAAGATATTGAACCTAAATACCAAGTTTGGTATTTATCCGACTTTTGGTTTCTGAGTTATGGTGTTCACAGAGACACACACACACACACACACACACACACACACACAAACACGGACGTTACCAAAAATGCTTTATTTGGACTCAGGGGTCTCAAAACATATATTTCCGGTGAAATCTCGGTATCGAATTTTTGGGTGGAATGCAATACTTCCCCTACTTAGTATACGTAGTAGAGAAACTAAAAGCACAATGTTTCAATTTCGTAATTCGGTTCTTTAGTTTCTCTGCCACCTACGTATAGTATGCAGGTACCGAGCGAGGAAGCGCCGTGACTCGCAGGTCCAGGGTTCGATCCCCGGCGACCGCTCACAATGACCTATAGGTTTATCGTGTTTCCCCGCTTCGGCAGGCGAACGCTGGGATGCTTCATCTTTAACCACGGCTTTCCTGTACCCACTATCTTCCTTCCAGATGGCGGTGTTCGGTGGGTTGTGGCTGGAGGATGCCTGGAAGCTCTGGGCTCAATAGAGTGGGCTCAGGTGGCGTTGGAGGCCTTCAATCTGGAAACATTATGGACCCCGTCAATGATTGATCCGCCGTCATCTGGATCTTCTCGCTTTTCGGGTCTCTCCCCCGATCCTTCCCTCCAGGGGATTGCGGTAGAAACACTGGCCTACTTGTGATCTGCCCTCCGTACCTTTACCTTTACCGTGTAAGAGGAAGTGTGTGTATGCGTTTTTTTCTTTCTTTTAATCATTTCATTAGTAACATGTGTGGTCATATTGGGGGCTTTGATTTGAGAAACAACTCTTCGACTGTAGGTTATTTAACGTTGGGTTTTAATCATTTCTAACTTGAAACTCACTCATTCACTACCAACATTTTGTTTTCTTTTTGCTTCGAAGGTCTACCCGGGCAAGAGCCTAAGCCTAGAATAGCCAAGACCTAGAAACCTAACTGTCCATCACATATCGTTTTAAGAGATATCCACCAACAGATCCGTCGCGATATGACCACGGAGTTAAAGCGACGTTAAATAAAATAGAATAAAAAAAATCTGATGTGTTACACTCAGATGACTTTCTCTACTCTTGTACAAACTATTTTTACAAACGCTTATTCTCCATATGCTTCATGTTAATCTTATTGCTAATTTTCTTGTAGATGCAAGGGGAATTGGTAGGCTTTAAGCGATAGTCAAATGTTTTAAGAGCTGGTTGCTATGTGGAACATTCCACTCTCTTTGCATGTCCAGGAAATAAAAAAATGAATAACGAATTTGAGAAAAAGTATTAAGTATTGGAAAATTTAAGGGAATAACGAGCAATATCTCGAAAACAGTTCACTCAACAACATAAAAAAAGTATATGACATAAATTGTGTATTTTAACGCGATCTACATTTTTTGTGTAGTAAAATTTTGTTTATCTCTTACGGTTTACCAGTTATGCAAAAGTCGTTCACAATTAAGAATACTTTTGGAGACATTCCCAGAAAATTCGAGATATACATTTCATTTGTCATGAAAATATCTTAAACATATGATATTTTAATCAAAATCGTTAGAGCCATTTTTGAGAAAATTAAAATTTTCGAAAAATGTTCCATGTAAAGGGTAGTCTACGGTGGGGGGATTTTCTTGAAAACCTTCATGTAGCATCTCTGGAAGATACTGAACCTAAATACCAAGTTTGGTGTTTATCCGCATGTTCGTTTCTGATTTATGCTGTTCACAGACACACAGACACACACACGGACATGTTTCCAAAAATGCTTTTTTTGTATTCAGGGGGTCTCAAAACATGTATTTCCGGTGAAATCTCGGTATCGAATTTTTGGGTGGAATACAATACTTCCCCTACTTACTATACGTAGTAGAGAAAGTAAAAATGTAGACCTTGTTTGTCAACTAAAATCTTTGCTTTCACCATTTCTGAGGTATTGTTTGTCATTGGTTATAATTTTCACTTACTTAGAAGTATGTCTTTTGTAAATGGGAAGTCGCTATTCGTTTTTCCTCGTGGTCATGCAAAGAACATGGAATTTAATAGTGAGCCGCTTTTTGAAAGTTAACTATCGCCTAGCCTACTTCTTCTTATACCCACAACGAAATGTGTAACGAACGTGTATATTTATCAACGAGAAGTAGATAGAATAGGCTGTGGAAGAGTGAGTAGGGTGCAACACATTAGATCTGTTTATAACAACACAGGAACTACTAAAAGAGCGGTGGAAACAGAATCTCTTGTCCTTGGGTGAAGCATAACATTGAGGTTTGTGTCTGTGCCGAATACACACGCAACTGCTGCCCCGGTGAAAGTGGTTGTTGCCATAGCATCGCTCCTAATTTATATAACAGCAGCTCGCCGCCCGTCCTTGGACAACTTCTCATATCAATCTTCTGGAATTGGTGTACTTCCTCTTCAAGATCCGCATTCGGGAGGTCCCGGGATCGATCCCCACCCACTCTAAGCCGTGGATTTTTCGGGGGTTTTCCCGAATTTCCTGTCCCTCCATTTCGTTCCATTAATCATTTCATTTATCCTTCACCACGTTAAGTCTGTTTCAGGGTTTAAAGCGATGGAGTTTCGGTGCAGCGTGGCAGGAAAGTTGGTTTCAGGAGTATAAGGACCGGCGGCGGCGTTGGACCCCATTTGGGGCGGGTTCCCCGATCTGCCTGTCCGTCTGGCGGGGCGTTTATATCTGGAAATTTTAGGGATCCTATCATTGCTGTGCCGTCACTCCTGGTTCTGGCTGCCCGGTGTCTCTTTTCACCTCACCCTTTCCTCCAGGAGGCTTAGGTAGAATATCCGGATTCACTAGATCGATGCCGAGTCCCATCTGCTTCTCAGTCCAATCCAATCCTCTTCAAGCTATTACAATTTGTAGCTACTGTAAAAATCTGATGTGTTGCACTCACATGACTTTCTCTACTCACTCTTGTACAAACTATTCTTACAAACGTTTTTCATGTTAATCGAGATAAACATTTACAGAAATGGCCAAGAGAAAACACAAAACAAACAAATAACGATTTCCTATTCCAGAAAAGTGTATTTTAAAATTCACAAAAACAATTTTTACGTAACTTGTGTGCTTTAGCGTGATCTAAATTTTCTTTGCAGTAAAAATTTGTCTATCTCTTACGGTTTACCAGTTAAGGAAAACTCATTCAGTACCAAGAGGATTTCAGAAACTATTTCTAGAAAATTCAAGCTGTACATTTAATTTGTTGTGAAATTATCTTAAATGTATAATATTTTAATAAAAATCGGTAGTCATTTTTGAGAAAATAAAAAAAAAGTTCTATATAAAGGGTAGTTGGGGTGGGGGATTTTCTTAAAAATCTTCGTATCGCAAATTTGGAAGATATTAAATAACAAGTTTGGTATTTATCCAACTTTTCGTTTTTTATTTTATGCTTTTCACACACACACATACACACAAGGGTCTCAAAACATATGTTTCCGGTATCGTATACTTTTTGGGTGGAATGCAAACCTTCTTTGGTTGCAGAAACAGGTTATTTCAAACCGTAAATTGTTACTTCAGAAGTTAGCAGATACAATAACTGAACGGTTTTTAATAGTTTTAAGGGCTACGATTCATAGATAATCAGTTTCATTCTTTATCGTCTAACGGTCGGCAACTCGCTCAGAAGCTCAAGCTCCTTTCACACCCGTCCACGCATATCCTCAGGGAAAGATCTCATAGCCAACCACTGTAGCAGCCGGCTGCAGAATCAATAGCAGTATTGAAGCAAAGGGTACAGCTTCAAAAAAAATCTGATGTGTTACATTCACATGACTTTCTCTACTCTTGTACAAACTATTTTTACAAGCGCTTATTCTCCATCTATTTCATGTTAATCGAGATGTTAATCTTATTGCTAATTTTCTTGTAGATGCAAAGGGAATTGGTAGACTTTAAGCGATAGTCAAATGATTTAAGAGCTGGTTGCTATGTGGAGCATTCCATTCTTTTTGTATGTCCAGGACATAAAAATAAATGAATAAGGAATTTGAGAAAAGTTTAAGTATTGGAAAATTTAATGCAATAACAAGCAATATCTCGAAAATGGTTCACTCAACAACAAAAAATGTATATGACATAAATTGTGTATTTTAACGCGATCTACATTTTTTGTGCAGTAAAATTTTCTCTATCTCTTATGGTTTACCAGTTATGCAAAAGTCGTTCACAGTGAAGAATACTTTTGGAGACATTCCCAGAAAATTCAAGATATGCATTTTATTTGTCATGAAAATATCTCAAACATATGATATTTTAATCAAAAGCGTTATAGCCATGTTTGATAAAATTAAAATTTTCGAAAAATGTTCCATGTAAAGGGTAATCTGGAGTGGGGGGATTTTCTTGAAAACCTTCGTGTCGCATCTCTGGAAGATACTGAACCTAAATACCAAGTTTGGTGTTTATCCGACTGTTCGTTTCTGAGTTATGCTGTTCACAGACACACACAGACATGTTTCCAAAAATGCTTTTTTTTTTTGGGATTCGGGGGGTCTCAAAACATGTATTTCCGGTGAAATCTCGGTATCGAATTTTTGGGTGGAATACAATACTTCCCCTACTTACTATACGTAGTAGAGAAAGCAAAAATAAAATGAAAAAAACATAAAAACAATTGGCCTTAAATGTTTACCGATGAAACTTGCCCGAGACTTTAAGTTTTCAAACTCGCTTTCTCAGGGGAAGGAAAATGTCTGTAAAAAGACTTACGCCAGTTCTGTTACTCGAGGTAACAATCAACGCCCTTGGAACTACAAGTTAAAAAAAATGCTGCGGATATTTACGATGACAGAGGAAGCAGATAAAAAAAAATAATATTCCTACTTGTAGATTAACTATGAAAATAAATCTAAAGAAAGTCGCACGCCAATTTTGTTTAAAATTTGCTAGAAATGAGAAAATAAGTCAGTTTAATAAATGAAGTAAATATGTTTAACGTGATGTATTATTGTTATTATTTTAAAACATTTATTTCCCTCTCAAGTGACGAAAAGTACTCTTAAACGTGTTTTACAGTGCGTTTATTATACAGCCTTATTTTGCCCCTTCCCCAAAGCTGGGTTCCAAGTAACGCTCATGCTTTTACAAATAATTTATAAACAAACAGAAAAACCTGAAATAGATGATGATAGGTATAGGAAATGAGGGACAGAAAAGACGTAGTAGAACAGGAACTACTCCAGCATTTGCCTACCGACCGAGGCAAATCACGAAAAACCCATGATCAGAATGAGGCTCGCCAGGAATTAAACTCGGGACCGCCCGCATGCGACTCTCACACGTTACCACAGAGCCATCTCGCTCGATTTATGAAGAGGGAGCTGGTACCAAGCTTTATAACGATAATTTAATTCTTGTTGTATTGCACAGAACAAAGCCTAAAGAAGGTAATGACTACGATAAATCCAAATACACGTGTGATGGCCATATCGTTATTCCATTGCTTTACTGCTGTTGAGTAACAACTCAAAGTCCAGTTTATGTTTATTTTACTGAACAATGAGACAAGCACCTTCAATAAAGAATGTCATTTGTGTCAAACAAAACAATATAACTCAAACATACTTAAGTGTCAATAAATCTGGAATGAATATCGACAAGGCCTAAGAGAACGTATACAGAGACGGACAGAAGTATTCAAATCTATGGATATACAGCTGTAAACGTTGAATTAATCGACACAGCAGCTACTGTCCATTCCAAACTAGAGTGCCTTTCACCAAAAACAAACTCTTTGTATTATCCACGCGAAAGTAGTTCGCAATCCCCGTTTGTTCCCCTCCCACGTGCTTGTTGAACACTATTTAATCTATAAAAAGGCGCCCTGCATGAGAATTATAGTTCAAAATGCAACCTGAGGCAACAATCGATTTTATTAGTATGCGGCAATGAACATTTGACTTACGTTGATCACAATCCTCGGGCAAAAGTGCAACACCCAAATCCGAATCCTCCGAAGATGATTCAGCTGCCATATCGGAATCAGAACTACACTCCAAAATAATGACAAGCTTATCCACAGCACTGTCGCACACAGAACAAGTTCCCATATTTTATCCTCTTCTATGTTGTATTATGTCTGTTTATATTGCCTGCTCGCTTTCGTTACACTTCTCACTGAAACGCCTGTAAAATCCGATATTAGTTTCGTAATGCGCAATAATGCAAGTGTCGGGTATTTTTGTAATAGTGAGTTGAATATATGAAGTATTGTTTGTTTTTAGCCACTTTTTAACTGTTTCCCGCTTTTGTGTTTGAACAGTTTATTCGCACTACATGCACCTTCCTCTGCCATGTGAGCTCAAATACCAACTGACTAAATCACAAGATTTGACCTGAGCTGAGCATATGTGTGTTAGTGTATTATGAATGACTGTTCGCTTATCATATATCCTGTGTTACACAAAGTGTTTATTCGGTACTCAGATAGCACCTCTGGGAATTCATTGCTGCATTTCTTGTGTATGTAAGAGAGTGGCAGTGGTGCATTTGGTTGGTATTAACAAGCAAGATGCTCTCGGCGTTAGCGCAAAGCAGACGAAAATACTATTTTGTAATCTCTTAACAGCTAGTATATATCCATTACCTTTAACGATGAGTTCTTATGATAACCGTAATACAATGTGCAGTTCTATACCTTTCCTACTCTAATATTTCATATACAATACGTCTATTAAGGAACTATTTACGTTGGCGTAAGAGTATATTCTTGGGTTCGTGACAAGCCGAAGCACGTGCTTCTGTTTACATCAGAGGGAACTCTGGTTTGGAATGGACAGTAGAATTATTTATTATTCTGTGACCCCACTGATGCGTTATCGTGTGTTTCATGCACATATAGAGTACACGAATGATAAGAATACGTATGTATCATTCAGCAGAAAACTAATAAAATTTATCCTTAAAACATGTGAATTCATGTACCTTTTTCTCTGATACTACTTGCAATACAGAATCACACTTTTGCATGCTTGTTCTTAGTATAATCAGCTAACCTCAATTGTTTAGTTATGTATATCAGTTCACTAGAAATTGAAAAAAAAAAAACTATTTGCAAAGTCAAAAAAGTAAATGTGGAAAATTTGCAACGTTGTTGCTTTCTTAATATTATTAATATACATTATAAAATTATGATTGTCGTTCAGAAAGTTTAACTATATGTTGTATACATGTACTGAAAATTTCAGCTCACTACCTCTCATACTTTCTGAGAAAAAGGTCCAGAAGTATCCAAAAATGTTTTGAGAAAACTGAATTTAAAGTTTGAACATTAAAATTCTGACACACTTCCAGGGCCATAATCATCTGCACCTTCATTCTTGGATTGCTTCAGCTTTTCTGGTTGTTTTTTCTTGGTCCTGGCCACTTTTGTTTATTGCTGAACTGCTCGCTGGGCATGGTATAGTCGTTCGTTGTTGAAAGGTACAAAAATGTTCTAAAAAGGGGCGTTGCAAGACATCTTTAAAGTAATGCAGACTAACATTTAAATTGTATTTTTTAAAAACCTCTTAGCTCCCAAAAAGTATATATTTTCTGAAACTGGAAATAATAGAGATTCTTTTAGTGCATTAAACCAAAAAAATGTGATTTTTGACCATTTCAGAGTACCTTGTGCCCTTAAGATGTTCCGAAACATAAAATCCGCTAATATTTCACTCCCATTCTATTAACAGCAGTGAAGTTTTGGTTTATCATTACGGAATTACAGGGCATTAAGCATTACACTTCTAATTGATAAAAAGAATAAGAACGTTTTCTAAATCATTGTGCAATAATTTTATAGAAGTATCACGGAGGGATAAATGACATTAATTAAATCGCCATTACAGATTTAAAAACCACCTAGTAATCCAGCTAGTCTGTTATTATAACCTATACGAAAGTTAATTTTCTAACATAATTTTTCTCTGTTACAGGTTTCACTGGCAACGTGCATATAAAGTTCGAGGAACATCACGTGCAAGACTAAAATTAACCTTCCGCTCAGTGACACGTTTTTATCGAGTGATACATCCAAGAGCTTGTACAGATAAACAACTTTCAGGAAAGATATATCTCTAAGATAAGCAAGAGAAAGTCCATTGAGCAAATACCAGTCAGCTGTGCACAAGATTAAGAAAAAGCTGTTAATAGATGACGTAAAAGAAGTTGGTATACCATCTTAAAGGTGAAGCATGCAAAATTAATACTGAAAAACATATATGAGTTGATAACTCTGGAGCCTGGAGTTGTTATTTACATTTGGTGCCAAAAGACGCCACGCCAAGCAGAAATAACACACGATTCGATTGTTGAGAGGGAAAGCCATTGCCAACTATACGCCGCACGAGTAGGAAGCAAGGCCTGCTGAATTCTCCCGTTTCCGTGGTGGGGAGCGTCGAGTGGGGGAATTATTGAAAACAGTTGAAGGGGAAGCGTGTCTTTGCCAACAGCTTGACATATGCAAAGGTCCAACTCGAGTTCTCGACAAGATAAAAGCGAAAACCTTTCCTGAGCGGAACGTGACCGATTGCAATCGCTTTGGAAACAGATGCAGAACAGTAGCCGCGAGTGATGTTTACGAGTTAGTGGTATAGGTCAGGCAATTTTTTTTTTGCTGCAAGCGATATAATAAGCGCGTTGCTGTTTGCGGTGATTTTAGTTTTAATTTGATGCAATGGCAACTACTACCATAACCCTGACGAAGGCCGACGTGCAGCCGCAGGAATCGCTACCCCTGCAGACAATGTCTTCTTTGGCGGTGCCGGCACGGATGACCTCCAGCGGCATACCATCGGGGTGCTCCACCCCACAAACCTTCTCCAGGTTACCACACAAGAAACCCATCGATATACAGTTCAACAATGTCAGTTACGACGCCAATTTGGGCTTCCGGAAAGGTGAGTACATTTTAAAATCCAAATATCGTGTCTAGTGAAGTTCCGGTAGAATTTGGAATAATTACAATGCAGTTTTGTAGGCGACTTCCTATATTGGAATATTATTCTTGATTTTCTACCATGTTACCATTTTATTTTACATTTAAAAACAAATGCCTTTTAGATGCGTTCATTACTGCATAAAGCAATTAGCCAAATGTTGTGTCTAGTCACAATTATGTGGAAATACACAAAGACTTTGACAACAAAATATTGTAGCATTCATATTGGTTGAATCGGGTACAAAGTTAAGGTTAGTTTGTATGGAGAGCACCTTAAAAGGTTGCGATTTTTACGAGACATTGCTTTCCACCCACAAATTTCATTTTGAGATTTCATCGGAAATACATGTTTTCAGGCACCTAGAATCCAAAAAGATAAGCGGGTGAGTGTGTTTGTGTACAGCATAACTAAAAAACAAAAAGTCGGACAAACACCAAACTTGATATTTAAGTTCAGAAATATTTGATTTTCTGAAAAACGTCTCTAACGATTTTTATTAAAAAAAATCTGTGTTACACTCACATGGCTTTCTCTACTCTTGTACAAACTATTTTTACAAACACTTATTCTCCATATGCTTCATGTTTATCGAGATGTTAATCTTATTGCTAATTTTCTTGTAGATGCAAGGGGAATATGGTAGGCTTTAAGCGATAGTCAAATGTTTTAAGAGCTGGTTGCTATGTGGAGTATTCCATTCTCTTTGCATTACCAGGAAAAAAAAATGAATAACGAATTTGAGAAAAAGTATAAGTATTGGAAAATTTAAGGGAATAGCAAGCAATATATCGAAAATAGTTCACTCAACAAAAAAAAAAAATATGTATGACATAAATTGTGTATTTTAACGTGATCTACATTTTTGTGCAGTAAAACTTTGTCTATCTCTTATGGTTTACCAGTTATGCAAAAGTAGCTCACATTGAAGAATACTTTTGGAGACATTCCCATAAAATTCGAGATATAAATTTCATTTGGCATGAAAATATCTTAAATATATGATATTTTAATCAAAATCGTTAGAGCCATTTTTGAGAAAATTAAAATTTTCGAAAAATTTTCCATGTAAAGGGTACTCTGGGGTGGGGGGATTTTCTTGAAAATCTTCGTGTCGCATCTCTGTAAGATACTGAACCTAAATACCAAGTTTGGTGTTTATCCGACTGTTCGTTTTCGAGTTATGCTGTTCACAGTCAAACAGACAGACACACACACGGATATGTTTCCAAAAATGCTTTTTTAAAATTCGGGGGTCTCAAAACGTGTATTTCCGGTGAAATCTCGGTATCGAATTTTTAGGTGGAATGCAATACTTCCCCTACTTACTAAACGTAGTAGAGAAAGTAAAAATTTAGAGCTCTTTAAAGCACACAATTTAATTGAAATAAAATTTTTGTAACATCAGGCATTTTCGAGATAACGTTATTTATGGCTCGAATTATTCAATACTTCATTTTATTTTAAAGTAGTATCGATTTTCAGTTGTTTCTGTAATGTCCAGTTCTTAAACATTTATCACGTTTCCTTTTGTATCTATAACGAAATGTGTAATGCCGCATTTCCGGAAACGAAATGAAGCAGATAAGAAAATAAACTTTCATAAGAATAAAAGTTCCCACTAATAAGCGATTGAGGGTAGAGAAAGTCGTGTGAATGTAACATAAGATTTTTTAAATTTAGTTGGACACCCTTTAACCGTGTTTCTGTTATACTGAATATATGAAATGCGTGAAACGATGCTTAAATGAGCCCGGGGTCCATAGCGTTTAGTTACCTTATATTCGTTCATCTTCTGAAGCTAAGGGAAAACATTAGGAGAAGCTGTGAAATTGGGATCTTTTGAAGGTGAGCAAACATGCCACTCCTACAGCACGTATATTGTATGTTTTGTGGGATTAAAAGAAGTCAAAATATATTCATAGTAGTTTTCCTTTTGCAGTTACAATATGTTTTGATAATTATTTGCAAGGTTTGTTTACAGAGGACCCTGCGAAACGTTCTTGTTTCTACGGAATCAGCTGTTTATATAAACAAAACGTTTTTATATCAACAAAGTTCCAATTTCCTGTGACATTAATCATAAAGCGATCAACATGTTGACGTCACGCAAACATTCTTTTTGTCAGGGCAGAAGTTCAATCTGTAACACGATAGCCATAAAAAATGTGCCATCTAGAGATAAACAAAGGAAAAGCTGAACTCTGGACTTCACTGTTTGCTTCGTGGAAATGTGAGGGGTGTTCGGGAATTTCTCAGCGTGAGAAAGAAAACAACATTTTTAACCTAATTTTATTGTTTTCCATACCACGTACCCAGAACATGTTTTAATAACTAAAAAATCTGATGTGCTACACTCACATGACTTTCTCTACTCTTTTACAAACTATTTTTACAAACGCTTATTCTCCATATACTTCATGTTAATCGAGATATTAATCTTATTGCTAATTTTCTTGTAGATGCAAGGGGAATTGCTAGGCTTTAAGCGATAGTCAAATGTTTTAAGAGCTGGTTGCTATGTGAGGTATCTCATTCTCTATGCATTCCAGGACAAAAATACTTCCCCTACTTACTATACGTAGTAGAGAAAGTAAAAAATCTGATGTGTTACACTCACATAACTTTCTCTACTCTTGTACAAACTATTTTTACAAATGCTTAATCTCCACATGCTTCATGTTAATCGAGATGTTAATCTTATTGCTAATTTTCTTGTAGATGGAAGGGGAATTGCTAGGCTTTAAGCGATAGTCAAATGTTTTAAGAGCTGGTTCCTATGTGAGGTATCTCATTCTCTATGCATTCCAGGACAAAAAAAATCTGATGTGTTACACTCACATAACTTTCTCTACTCTTGTACAAACTATTTTTACAAATGCTTAATCTCCACATGCTTCATGTTAATCGAGATGTTAATCTTATTGCTAATTTTCTTGTAGGTGCAAGGGGAATTGCTAGGCTTTAAGCGATAGTCAAATGTTTTAAGAGCTGGTTCCTATGTGGCGCATTCCATTCTGTTTGCATGTCCAGGACATAAAAAAAATGAATAACGAATTTGAGAAAAAGTAGAAGTATTGGAAAATTTGAGGGAATAACAAGCAATATCTCGAAAACGGTTCACTCAACAACAAAAAAATGTATATGGCATAAATTGTGTATTTTAACGCGATCTATCTTTTTTGTGTAGTAAAATTTTGTCTATCTCTTATGGTTTACCAGTTATGCAAAAGTCGTTCACAATGAAGAATACCTTTCGAGACATTCCCATAAAATTCAAGATATACATTTTATTTGTCATGAAAATATCTTAAACGTACGATATTTTAATCAAAATCGTTAGCCATTTTTCAGAAAATTAAAATTTTCGAAAAATTTTCCATGTAAAGGGTAATCTGGGGTGGGGGGTTTTCTTGAAAACTTTCGTGTCGCATCTCTGGAATATACTGAACCTAAATACCAAGTTTGGTGTTTATCCGACTGTTCGTTTCTGAGTTATACTGTTCACACACACACACACACACACGGACATGTTTTCAAAAATGCTTTTTTTTGGATTCAGGGGGTCTCAAAACACATATTTCCGGTGAAATCTCGGTATTGAATTTTTGGGTGGAATACAATACTTCCCCTACACTATACGTAGTAGAGAAAGTAAAAATGAAATGTTGGATAAATACCAAACTTGGTATTTTGGTTTAGCATCTTCCAAAGATGCGACACAAAGATTCTTAAGAAAACTCCCCTTTAAGTGGAAGATTTTTCGAAAGTTCCAATTTTCTGAATATTGGATCTAAAGATTTTGATTAAAATATCGTACGTTTAATGTATATGCTTAATTTCCTGAGAATAGCTTGTGAAGTCCTCTTCATTCGGAATGACTTTGTATAACTGGCAAACCGTAAGAGATAAAATCTTACTATACAAAAACTGCAGATCTCATTAAAGAACTCTATGTCAAATAATCTTTTTAATGTGCTAGCTTTAAATACCTTATTTTATCAAATGGTATGTCGCTATTCGCTTGTTCTCGTGATCACTAAAGAGCATGGAATTTCAAAGCCATCACATGGCGACATTCTTTAAAAATCTGACTAACGCTTTAGCCTGCTTCTATCCTTATTCCCACCACGAAGTGTATAAATATACAATGAAAGTTTATCTTATTAACAAGAAGTAGGTAAAAGAATAGGGTTTTGTAGGAATAGTTTGTAGAAGAGTGAGTAGAGAAAGTCATGTGATTGCAACACGTCAAAATTTTAGAAAAAGGCGCGTCCACATGCTTGAGTGTGTGTGTCTGTCTTCTGAACACGTAAGAAAAAAAAACATTCACATAACTTTCTCTACGCAGTATAGCTTATTATTTTTACGAAGGTTTGTTTATTATCTACTTCTTTTTAATCGAGATAGCTCTTTCCAGAAACAGCTACATTACACATTTCGTTATAGATACAAAGAGAACAGCGATAGTCAAATGTTTAACAACTGGACGCTATATGCTGGCCTTGAAATTCCATACTGTTTCCATGACATCGCGAGAAACAGCAGAAAATCGAAAAGCACTTCAAAAGAATGACTAAGCAATTTTAAACATTAATAAGCGATATCTCGGAAATGGTTTATGCCACAAAAAGTTTTTTAAATTACATTGTGTGTTATAAAAGTGTTCTACATTTTTTCTGTAGTACGTTTTCGTCTGTTGCTTAAAGTTTACCAGATATACAAGATTATACAAAATTCCCTCCGAATGAAGAGGACATCAAGGCTATTCCCAGAAAATTAAGGATGTATGTATATTTGTTTGTCATGTAAATATCTTTAGTGTATGGCATTTTAATCAAAATCGTTAGAGCCATTCTTTAGAAAATACAAAATTTCGAAAAATGTTCACTGTTTGGTATTTATCCGACTTTTCGATTTTGAGTTACGATGGCGACACCGAAGATGTTTAGAAAATCAAACATTGACTAGTTTTAAAAAATTTAAATGATTTTATTGTTTTTGAAAACATTCCCCTTTAACATCAACACATTTTTACATTCGATGAAACCAGTCCTTAAAGCAATGATGCCACTCTTACTAAGGCATTTCAGAAACCAGGTATTTATAATGTTCCACTGCTTCCAGGCATTTTATCCTTAATTTTTGGAAAACAAAAAGAAATCACGTGGTGCTAGGTCAGGGCTGCATGGCGGAGGGTCCATGGAGATTACATTCAGGGCATCCAGATACTCAGTTGTTAGTTTTGCTGTATGCGACGATGCGTTGTCGTGATGTAACATTATTTTTCCTCTTGGGTGTTTTTCACGAACATTTTTAAAAAATTGCGATAAACAGACTCTTGTGTACCAATCGGCAGTAACTGCACGTCTATCTTCTAATGCTATAGTAGTAACATGGCCCGTTTTAGGAAAACACTAGCAACCATCACCTTACCAGCACTGCGAAGTCGTCGTACTTTATAGGCTTAGGCTCTCTTCGAAAGACCCATTGAGCCGCTCGACTTTACTTTTCAGGATAATAACAACAAATCCAACATTCAACACCAGTAACGACATTCCAAACCAAATTTGAAGTGCCGCCTCGGAATTTTTCCAAAGTTTACTTGCACAACCAATGCGTTCTGTTATTGATCGGGAGTCAGTTTATGTGGAATCCCTCTACAACAAAGTTTTCTCACGTCTAACTGATGGTATAAAATGTTTTGGATTTGACCCATACCAATGCCCAAATGTCGCCCGAATAAATTCATAAGATGTCAGTTCAATCTTCTTCAAGCATTACTTGAACAGCGGCAATATTTTCATAAGTAACAGCAGTTCTTGGGCGTCCTTCACAAAATTCATCACTAAGAAAAAGCCGATCTTTTTTGAATTCGCTCTACCAAGTATAGATTGTGAGGCAGTATTTTATATCACAACAATGTGAATGCCAGAGTGATTGTAGTGTAAATGAACATTATTGTATGACAATGATTTGACATGTTTGTTAACTATAAGCATTGTTAGGAAATAAGTTTACACGGCCTCACTGAAACTGACAATAGGAGTGGGTAACAATGAAGCGAGGGGGTGAGTTGTTTATCTATTAAAAGAGACAAATACGTCAGGGTAGCGTGCCTTTCTTTAGAAATGGAGGGAATATCTTCCCTAGATCATATGTTTTTATAATTCTGATTGGCTGACGAAATAGACGCTAATGTTGGCGCGATTTATTAACCAATAGCAGCTCTATTATAATGTTTAGGCATATCGTGGTGAGGGAGTATAAATTCTTAATCCAAAGGCAACTACGCATGTATCAGGCAATTATCCCGCCCCTAATTCTGTACGGCTGCGAGGTCTGGGGATCGGCGGCAGCGACCACCATCCGCAGGCTGCAAACCGTTCAGAACAGGGCGCTTCGGATGATCTATGATACCGGGCGTAGATTCCCGTCACACATCCTACACACCCATTCCGGTCTCCCATACATCGTGGACGTGGTGCGGGAGAGAACCGGCACCATGTTCACGAAACTCACTCTACCACACCAACCAGCTGGTGAACTCTTTGGGCCGCTACGACCACAAGGCGCCAAGGCGGAGGAAGAGCTACCGGTTGCCGAAGGACGGCTTGGGCCTCCGAGGCTGAGGTCTGCCAATCCCTCATTTCGCAAACTTCCCCAAGTTAAGCAGCATTGGGCCCGGTCGCTAGCTGGATGAGTGACCATCTAGCAGCGACCCGCCCTGCCGCCAACTTGAGTACCCCATCCCATTACCTAGCATTCCCATCTTGCTTTGCTGCCATGCCGGCCTGCTTAACTTGACGACCACACAAGCGGTCGCCCAAGTTAAGCAGCATTGGGCTTGGTGACCACATGGTCGCTAGTCCGCCCATGAGGAAACCCCGAGACCCAGCCAAATGGTAGTGCACAAAGCTAAACCCCGCCCATGACAGATTGACAAACATCAAAAGCTTGTGTAAATCCTTTTAACCTCCTTTATCGCACAGGTAAAGCCGCGTACGCGGCTAGGTACTGTGGCGATTACATTCCGCCCAGGTAAACCTGGGCGACCTGTTCTCGATTGCTGGATTGCTGGAAGTAACACGCAATTCTACAGAATCATTCACGAGGTAAACGTCGCGCAGTTCTAAGAAATCTCTCTCGCGAGTTACACGTCAGACAGTTCTAAGAAATCTCTCTCGCGAGTTACACGTCAGGCAGTTCTAAGGAAGCATTCATAAGGTACACATTACGCAATTCTACAGAATCTCTCACGTCGTAAAGTTAGTTACAAAATGTGAAATGCGCGAATTAATAGTGCGCAGCAAATAAGTGATTGTAGTTACATTCGAAAATATAACAGTTTCAGTCAGGCGTGTATCAAGATTAAATATGTGAAATTAATTGAGTGTGACGGCAATAAAAGTGTAAAAACAAATTCTTTTATCAGTGTTATCTTTTAGTAACAATTCCTTTCCGTTTACACGCCCTGTTCAAGAGATATTTGTTCGACTGAGTAATAATAGCTAGTCGGAGGACAAAGAACCCAAAATTCAAAATAGTAAAACAATAGCAGGCGCCAGCAAATAAGATAACACGACGGAATACCGCGACAATTGTTGCCTTTGCCTTCGCCAAATACATTTACAGGATGTTTCAGAAATACTTTTACAAACTTCGGGTATGGGTTCCTTACACCACAAGAAGGAAAAAAGTTCATATGAACATATGTCCCATAATCCTGTTTTTTCTTATTAGGAGGTGTTCAACACAGTGGTACACTTATAATACACAACACTCATAATAAATGCTCGAAATGACCTCCTCTTGCTTCTATGTATGCCTGTACTCGTCGAATCATGGAATGTCGCACCCTGTCAAAACCTCCGGGATGGTGTCGAATGGTTTCGCAGGCTTCCATGACACGTCGATGAAGCGTTTCTGCAACCGGGATGGCTGCTCCATAAACCAATGATTTAAGATGCCCCCAGAGGTAAAAATCCACAGTATTGAGGTCGGAAGAACGTGCAGGCCATGGAACTGGTCCTCCTCTGCCTATCCATCGGTCATGTAGATACCAGTCGGTGCATCTCGAACAATGCGACTAAAATGTGCCGGAGCCAGGCATTTATCACATTTATCAGCAACGCGACGATAAACAGCGACAAAGGTTGGAAGACTCGGTCTGGAAACTCCATCTGATAGAGCCGTGCAGCCTCGCGTCCATTACCATTCGCGCGACCATACATAAAAATCATGTCTGCCTGTTCACGAAATGAATATCCAGCAATGGTGGAACGAAACACGTGCAGTTAACTCACTACATGTACACACTTGAAACTTTGAAGACAGACTAATGACAAATGACAAACGTAAACAAGTCTCCATGGCAACACTTCGCCATCTACCTTATGTAGTACAATGGGTCAACGCCTTCTATGAATGCATAGAGAAATGAAATTTTGAGGTTGGACCCCGAAGACCGTTGAACTCACACTTTCATTGTGACAGGAATAGCGCGAAAACTAAGGATTATGGGACATTTGTTCATATGAACGTTTTTCCTTCTTTTGGTGTGAGGAACCCATACCCGAAGTTTGTAAAAGTATTTCTGAAACTCCTGGTATAAGCCTATCTTTATATTGTTTAGGCGTTAATGACGATATAAAATCGTAAAAGATGATAGCCTGGGAATGTTCTCAAGTCAAATTAATTTTTTGGTGAACACAAAATCTTTAAATGATGATAATTAACAGACTATTTGAACAAATCAAACTCTATGGCAATCAACTTGCAACGCATTGTTAAGAACTGTAAACAAATTTCATCGAGATATTGCTTGTTATTCCCTTAAATTTTCCAATACTTATACTTTTTCTCAAATGGGAATTCCTTATTCATTTTTTTTATGTCCTGGACATGCAAAGCGAAGGGAATGCTCCACATAGCAACCAGCGCTTAAAATATTTGACTATCGCTTAAAGCCTAGCAATTCCCCTTGCATCTACAAGAAAATTAGCAATAAGATTAACAACTCGATTAACATGAAGCATATGGAGAATAAGCCTTTGTAAAAATAGTTTGTACAAGAGTAGAGAAAGTCATGTGAGTGTAACACGTCAGATGTTTTTAAAAAATGGTTCTAACGATGAACAAAATATCATACCTTATGCTATTTGCATGACAGTTAAAATGTTTATCTTGAATTTTCTACGAATAGCCTGTGAAGTCCTCTTCATTCTGAATGCATTTTGTATAATTTTGTGGCAAACCATAGGAGAGAGAGAGAGAGAGAGAGAGAGAGAGAGAGAAATGCTAACTACACGAAAAATTTGTATTTCTTTAAGGCACATTTTATATCATTCTGTGTCAACGTTTTCTAATATTGTTAATGGTTTGAATTTTCCAATACTTCACATTTTTAAAGCGTTTCTCTTTATTCTTTTGTTTCTTATGCCATTCAAAGCGTATAGAACTTCAAAGCCAACCTATAGCGAGCCAAGTTTTGTATTTATGCGACGTTTAGTTTTTGACGCGTTTTTACAGCTTTGTAGGCAGATTCAAAGTGTTACAGATTTCCACCAGGGACATGACAAAGCATTAAATTTTATTGCATATATTGTAACGAAGTTAATATTACGGACTGAATGATATACAGTGCTATAATAGGCCAGAGCTTATCTGTGTGTCTATCCATCATGATCATAATCCCCCTTCGCTGAGCTGCAACAAAATGCATAGCGCGCAAGTTTAAAATTTGGTTGCAGCCTATGACCAACAGCAAATGGGCACGAACATTCGGTAATGGACGTTATGAATTGTAAAGTCAATTCCCTTACGTAAGTTGTTGGTTTTATTCGCATTCTAGGGCTGAGGGATATAAGTTTTCCATTTTTGTGACAATTTTTGCTTTCTCTACACGTATAGTAAGTAGGGGAAGTATTGCATTCCACCCAAAAATTCGATACCGAGATTTCGCCAGAAATATATGTTTTGAGGCCTCCTACATCCAAAAAAACTATTTTTGGAAGTATGTCCGCGCGCGCGCGCGTGTGTGTGTGTGTCTGTGTATGTGTGTCTGTCTGTCTGTGAACAGCATAACTCAGAAGCGAAGTCGGATAAACACCAAACTTGGTATTTAGGTTCAGTATCTTTCAGAGATGCGACACGAAGGTTTTCAAGAAAGTTCCTATACCCCAGATTACTCTTTACATGGAACATTTTTCGAAAATATTAATTTTCTCAAAGATGGCTCTAACGATTTTGATTAAAATATCATATATTTAAGATACTTTCATGAAAAATAAAATTATATCTCGAATTTTCTGAGAATGTCTCCAACAGTGTTCTTCATTGTGAACGACGTTTGCATAACTAGTAAGCCATAAGAGACAAAACAATATTTTACTACACAAAAAATGTAGATCGCGTTAAAATACAAAATTTACGTCATATGCATTTTGTTTGTTGAGTCAACCATCTTAAAGATAATGCTTGTTATTCCCTTAAATTTTCTAATAGTTATACTTTTTCTCTAATGGGAATTCGTTATTCATTTTTTGTCCTGGTAATGCAAAGAGAATGGAATACTCCACATAGCAACCACCTCTTAAAACATTTGACTATCGCTTAAAGCCTACCAATTCCCCTTGCATCTACAAGAAAATTAGCAATAAGATTAACATCTCGATTAATATGAAGTAGATGGAGAATAAGCGTTTGTAAAAATGGTTTGTACAAGAGTAGAGAAAGTCATGTGAGTGTAACAGATCAGATTTTTATGATAATATTTATTTATAGTTTATTTGTGAAGTGTAAAATATGGACTAGGAATCTGTGTATAGCCTAGGAAGTGGCGTTCTTTGCTTTAATACGTATTTATTGCGATAGCAGGAAGAATTTCGGTAGCATCCTCTTCAAGGATTCTTATAACAGGGAATTACCATTACTTTTAGTACATTCACTGCACTGAACATTTTACGCATTCTAAATTTTCATGTCATCACAAAATTATTGCGCTTTGCTGGAAGAGAGAATTTTAGGCGTTTAAATTTAAGAAACTTGACAAGTATGCTTCTATTTCCAGCGAAAATCGAATTTTTAGGTGAAATTACACCATTTCCTCTACCTACTACCTATAGGTATGTGGTAGAGAAATTAATGGTGATATTACACATTTTGAGCTAATTATCTCAGTCTACCGGAGAATTTTGAACCACATGTTTTGTTTCTTTATCTAGAACAAACATGTTGGCGACACTGTTCCGTCGCCGTCTTGGAGTACGGACAATATCTTTATAAACATTTGCTTTAGGCTACTTAAATATTATTATATCCGAGACAAATGCAAATGCATGCCTTACGCGACAAACCTTGAGATTTAAAATAATACGTGTAACTAGTTTGATTCGTTCGCGAAATATTTCAACTTCCATACGTTTTATAGCTTCTATATTTTTCGTGTAAATCTCATTAGCACAATTTGCACTAAAGTTTCAGTATTTCAAAATTTAATAAACACATAAATAACCACGTGCCTAGTAAATAGAGAAACTATCTATTGCATTTCACCCCCTTCAAAAATAAAAAAAAAAATAACAATGATAATAATAAATAAAATCGATATCCAGATTTCGCCGGAAATACATGTCTTGAGGCCCTCTAAATCCAAAAACGAATTTTTAGAAAAAGGTCCGTGCGCGCGCGTTTCAACACCATAATCAGAAACGAATGTCGGATAAATATCAAACGGGTCAACATTACAATTATTAGTACAAAAAGAACAGGTCTTATTAGATGTAATAAACAAATACATAAATCCTAATTTATTACATGAGTAGGTACCTGAACTAAATTTTGAAATTATAAACATAGTATATTCCATAAGAAAGCTTATAAACTAATTCATTTCCAGATATTCTTCCACTGAATAAAAACAACCCTGTATTAGGAATTTTTTCAAATCTAGGATTTTAACTTTTTTTTAAATATGTGGGGAGTTTATTAAACAATTGAATGCCATTATAATATAAACTTTTTTCATATAGGGTTCTTTTATTGCCTGTAATGTGCAGTTTGGATTTATTTTTTGTATTGTAGTCATGAATATCAGCATTTGTGTTAAAACTATTTCCCTGCTTATACATTGTTACCAGAGCTTCAAAAATGTATAGCGAAGGAACAATCAAGATATTTAACAGCATTAATTAAGGTTTGTGTTGTTGCAAAGGTTTAACATTATTCTGATTGCCCTTTTTACTTTCTCTACTACGTATAGTAAGTAGGGGAAGTATTGTATTCCACTCAAAAATTCGATACCGAGATTCACCGGAAATATATGTTTTGAGATCCCCTGAATCCAAAAAAAGCATTTTTTGAAACATGTCCGTGTGTGTGTGTCTGTCTGTCTGTCTGTCTGTGTGTGTCTGTGAACAGCATAACTCAGAAACGAACAGTCGGATAAACACCAAACTTGGTATTTAGGTTTAGTATCTTCCAGAGATGCGACACGAAGGTTTTCAAGAAAATTTCCGCACTCCAGATTACCCTTTACGTGGAACATTTTTCCAAAATTTTAATTTTCTCAAAAATGGCATAACGATTTTGATTAAAATATCATATCTTTAAGATATTTTCATGACAAATGAAACGTATATCTCGAATTTTCTGGGAATGTCTCCAAAAGTATTCCTCATTGTGAACGACTTTTGCATAACTGGTAAACCATAAGAGATAGACAAAACTTTACTGCAAAAAAATGTAGATGGCGGTAAAATACACAATTTATGTCATATACATTTTTGTTGTTGAGTGAACCATTTTTGAGATATTGCTTGTTATTCCCTTAAATTTTCCAATACTTATACTTTTTCTCAAATTCGTTATTCATTTTTTTTATGTCCTGGTAATGCAAAGAGATTGGAATGCTCCACATAGCAAACAGCTCTTAAAACATTTGACTATCGCTTAAAGCCTACCATATTCCGCTTGCATCTACAAGAAAATTAGCAATAAGATTAACATCTCGATTAACATGAAGCATATGGAGAATAAGCGTTTTAAAAATAGTTTTTACAAGAGAAGAGAAAGTCATGTGAGTGTAACACATCAGATTTTTTATATTATAACGATTCTATTTTTATAACTGGACCTTCCACACAATATTATACCATATGATAAATGATTATCGAAATATGCTAAGTAGGCCATTTTAATTTAAGTTCAGTATCTTCAAGAAAATCTATTCACTCCATATTACCTTATTTTTCGTTTTCTAATAATGCCTCTTAACAATTTTGATTAAAATACCGTGTATTTAAAATATTTACATGAAAAATAAAATGTATATCTTGAACTTTTTGGAAATAGCCTGTGAGGGACTCTTCATTCGGAGAGAATTTTGTATAATTTTTATAACCGTAAGACCACAAGAGATATATTTAAAAAAAGACTACACCACAAATGTAGATGTATTTAAAACACAATTTATTTCAAATACAAATTTTGTGGCATCAGGCATTAATAGAATATCCGTTATTGATTTTAATTTTTCAACGCTTTGTTGTGTTTTTAACGTGCTGTCGCTTTTCAATTATTTCTCGGGTTTTCATGAAGATTATGGTCTTTGAAAGCCACCAAATAGAGATCACTATTATAATCTAAAGTATTGATTCGGTTTCCTGCATCCCCTTTTTTCCTCCTACCCTTATAATGAAACTATTTCTGCAAATGTTTATATAAATTGATATTTATTTATTTATGTGGCAGAGCTAAAGCCATTTGGCTTTTTCTTCAGCTTAACCAGATAGAAAAATCTGATGAGTTTCTCTGCCCACTATCGTGGGTATATATTCTTATGAACATTTATTTTTCTATCTACTTCATTTTAATAGAAATAAACCTTTGCAGAAATGGCTACACTTCGTTATAGATACAAAGGGAACAGCGATAGTCAAATGTTTAACAACTGGACGCTATATGCTGGCCTTAAAATTCCATACTGTTTCCATGACATTGCGAAAAACAATTGAAAACCGACAAGACTTTAAAAGAATGACAAACGCATTGAACAATTTGTACCATTAATAATGGATATCTCGGAAAGGCTGATGCCACAGAAAAAGTTATTTGAAATAAATTGTGTGATCTACATTTTTTGTGTAGTGCATTTTCTGGTATCCTTAATGTTTATCAGTTGTACGAGATTATGTAATGTTCCTTCCCGGATTCAAATCCCGTGGGTGACCAATCTGACCGCGGTTTTTTCGTGGTTTTCCTCAGTCGCCAACGTAAATACCGGGTTGGATATATAATATCATGTCCCAGAGTTCCTCCTTAAATATTAAACAGTAGTATAAATGGACATAGGTGACAATTGCAATGCTCTATCATCTATCCACAGATAATAAAAGCAGGTAGACTGGACTTATCCTAATGCCATCTACCCGGCACGTGTAGAAGCGGAGATACAATTGTCTAGCACTAAGGTGTCTATGGACACATGAAGTTACCATCTTCACCTCTCAGAAGCACAGATACAGTTGTCTAGCACTAAGGCCTCTATGGACACATGAAGTTGCCATCTTCACCTCTCAGAAGCAGAGATAAAGTTGTCTAGCACTAAGGCCTCTATGGACACATGAAGTTACCATCTTCACCTCTCAGAAGCAGAGATACAGTTGTCTAGCACTAAGGCCTCTATGGACACATGAAGTTACCATCTTCACCTCTCAGAAGCAGAGATACAGTTGTCTAGCACTAAGGCCTCTATGGGCACATGAAGTTACCATCTTCCCCTCTCAGAAGCAGAGGTACATTGCCTAGCACTAATGCCTCTATGGACACATGAAGTTACCATCTTCCCCTCTCAGAAGCAGAGGTACAGTTGTCTAGCACTAAGGCCTCTATGGACACATGAAGTTACCATCTTCCCCTCTCAGAAGCAGAGATACAGTTTTCTAGCACTAAGGCCTCTATGGACACATGAAGTTACCATCTTCACCTCTCAGAAGCAGAGATACAGTTGTCTAGCACTAAGGCCTCTATGGACACATGAAGTTACCATCTTCACCTCTCAGAAGCAGAGATACAGTTGTCTAGCACTAAGGGCTCTATGGACACATGAAGTTACCATCTTCACCTCTCAGAAGCAGAGATACAGTTGTCTAGCACTAAGGCCTCTATGGACACATGAAGTTACCATCTTCCCCTCTCAGAAGCAGAGGTACATTGCCTAGCACTAATGCCTCTATGGACACATGAAGTTACCATCTTCCCCTCTCAGAAGCACAGATACAGTTGTCTAGCACTAAGGCCTCTATGGACACATGAAGTTACCATCTTCCCCTCTCAGAAGCAGAGGTACAGTTGTCTAGCACTAAGGCCTTATGGACACATGAAGTTACCATCTTCCCCTCTCAGAAGCAGAGGTACAGTTTTCTAGCACTAAGGTCTTATGGACACATGAAGTTACCATCTTCCCCTCTCAGAAGCAGAGATACAGTTTTCTAGCACTAAGGCCTGTATGGACACATGAAGTTACCATCTTCCCCTCTCAGAAGCAGAGGTACAGTTGCCTAGCACTAAGGCCTCTATGGACACCCAACGAAGTAAGATAGTTTGTTACCTGGAACGCTGCCGGCCACACACCGAGACACTAGCTATCTGCGATACGATCACATCATTAAACCGACGTAAAATAAATAGAAAGAATTTCCTTCCAAATGAAGAGCAGTTGACAGGCTATTCCCAGAAAATTCAAGATATGCATTGTTGAAGAAATAAAAAAATTGCAAAATGTTCCATGTAAAGGGCATTTTGGGGGCTGGAGGATTTTATTGAAAACCTTCGGTCGCTTCTTTGAAGGTACTGAACTTAAATACCGAGTTTAATATTTATCCGACTTTTCGTTTTTTAGTTATGCTGATCACAGACACATACGCACACGCGCCTGTTTTTAAAAATACTTTTCGTAACTCAGGGGGCCTCAAAGATTGTATTTCCGATGAAATCTCGGTATCGAATTTTTGGATGGAATGAAGTACATTCTCTACATAGGTGCTAGAGAGGGTGAAAATGCTGAAAACAGTGATCATAAATGTAAATCGTGTTCAAAGGAACACAAAGCCGAAATAACACAAAATATATAGAAGCTAAGTTCAAAGTAATATATATCTTCAAAATCTGATGCGTTGCACTCACATGACTTTCTCTACTCTTGCACAAACTATTTCTACAAACCCTTATTCTCCATCTACTTTCTGCTAATCGAAATAAGCATTTGCAGAAACTATCTTATTGGTAGTTTTCTTGTAGATGCAAGGGGAACATGGTAGGGTTTAAGTGATAGTCAAATGTTTTAAGAGCTGGTTGCTATGTGGCGCGTTCCATTCTCTTTGTAGTCCAGGACAAAAAAAAACAAAAAAAAAACGAATAACGTATTCCCATTTGAGAAAAAGTATAAATATTGGGCAATTGAAACAAATAACAAGGAATATCTCGGTTGTGTGTTTTAACGACATCCACATTTTTATAGTAAAATTATGTCTATCTCTTACGGTTTACAATTTATGCGAGAGGCATTTCGAACGAAGAGGACTTTTGGGGACATTCCCAAAAAATTCAAGGTATTACACACTTCATTTGCCATGAGAATATCTTAATTATATAGTATTTTAATCAAAATCGTTAGAGCCATTTTTGAGAAAATCAAAAATTTCCTAAAATTTTACATGTAAAGGGTAGTCTGTGGTGGGGGATTTTCTTGAAATTCTTCGGGACGCATCCTTGGAAGATACTAAACACAAAAGCAAGTTTGGTATGTATTCGTATTTTCGTTTTTGAGTTATGCTGTTCAGTCAGACAAGCGCGCACACACACACACATATACACAAGAACCTGTTTCCAGATATGCTGATTTTGGAATCAGAACACCTCAAAACATGCATTTCCGATGAAATCTCGGTATATAAGTTTTGGAGGGAATGCAATACCTTCTCTACCTATGTACGTGGTGAAAAAAGTATAAACATATGCACAATAATGTGTAGGATGAAAATGAGAATATTGTCTCTAGATTAACAATTCTGTTTAACTGCAATGTGCAACGTAGGACGAATTGCATTTAAAGCCTGACAGCCCTGACATCCTATGACAAGGATTCCGTAGCTAAGTAACCTTCAGATAAAATATGATAACCAGGCATAAGCATTTCTAAGCATTTAAGCCAGGAAATAAGGTTGAACTGCCTCTGGACTACAGGCATGGGCGTCGCAGATAATAACCCCATCCCGACCCTCACACATTGGCGTTTGCAGACAGCACTAGGACTAGTTTTACCTGCCTGTCAATGCCTCTGTTATCTGCGTTCAAACCATTAACATTAGACACAGAGTTTGTATGCAAAGCCATATTTATATTTCACCAACTTAGAAAAACCCCTTGGAAGGGGTAACTCACTTGGTCATGTATTCCCCCTCCCTAATGGCTTGTGCGGGCTTGCCTCTCCTACTCGCTAAGAACACCACACGCCATAATTTTGCCTAGCCCGTGTTTTATTTTATTCTCACAAAATCGTTTATCACACCACTGTTGTACCTATCCAACTGTAGAGGCAGGACTAAAGACACAAGAGCATGGCAACACAAATGCTGTGTTTGTAGATTGCTGTGACAGACCACGCAAAGAGGGTGTGAAAACAATTGTTTGCATATAACTAGCGATAGCATTTCACATACATGGGTATTATTATGGGATATCCCCCAAGAGTTAATTCACACTTTTTAAGGTATCTCAGAGCCTTCATTCCCCCATCTATCTCTTCAAGGAATAAAGTTCCTCGCTGATTGATTTTCATAATACAAATTATTTAAATTAAAGTTTTACAAAGAAAACTAGAGGCTTTAATTGTTTACAGGGAGGCAAATCGCACACCATCACCACCTCGAAACACTACTCTTTAACATACCTCTTACAGAACTGGAATAAGGATTTTAGTTTTCCAGTTATCACGAAAACAAGATCCTATTCAATTGGAAAGGTAGAATCACACGACTGAAAAATTCAATGTCATAGCCGGGATTAGAACCACAATGTTGTTAAAAATTTATTGGTGCCCTGAATCCAACTGACGTTTTGTCAACTCAACGTGCTCTAATGTTTTAATGGTGAATATTTGTAGAGGGAAGGTACATTTCAAAGTTGTAGCTGAAGCCCCCCCCTAAAAAATTAAGTCTAGTTTGGTTTACATGAATCTTTATCATTTCTCAATGAGGTTCAGAGTAAAGTAAGTGTGCAGTATTTCAGAGAGAAATCCTCACATTACAATTTTGTGTTCTGTGCATAAATATCTTCACGGTGAAAACATAGCGCTTCCTCAAGAAATTATCACAGAGTTATCAAGTGCTTTCAAAATTTGCCCAATAACATCCGCAGTCGTGGAAAGATCCTTTTCAGTATAAAGCTTGTGTTAACCTAAAACTTCAAAAACTTATGATCTATTGTGGCTACACCCCCAGGAGGCAGGCATGAGGTGAAGTAGCCGTAGGAGGTCCCAGGTCCGTAGGCATACAAGCCCACAGAGACGCGCAGAAGTCCCTAATATTTCCAGTTTGAACACCCGCGCCCATAGAGGCGAAAAATTACAAGAGAGAGCAACGAAGTGACTCCAACAGGCGGACAACGCATCCTAGGTTCACGGGGAGAAATCTTTCCATTGCGCAAGCGTCCACGCCATCTGCCCGACAGTGGCAGCACCACAGGACCTGAAAACACATCAGAAACGTGAAAGGGAGAGAGGAAATGGAGGAAAGAAGAAGTCGTGGTAAAACACACTGTCCCGGCATTCGCCTAGGCGACTAGGGGAAAACCACCAAAAAAACCCATGACCAGAGCGGGCGATCGCCTGTATACTGTAAAACACTTTGACAGCATAAATGCATACGTATTTTAGATATTGTTAGTGCATACAAATCCTATGTATAATTATCACTGCAGGATTCTTTGTGGTATAATGGTTCAGGTGTAGATAACTTGAGGCCAACAGCTTAGGAATTCCTATTCCTGCTCACGAGCATAGAGGTGTTCGGCGGAGTGGTACTGAAGCGGATAGAAAAATAAGCTTCTGTATGGTTTCTAGAAGCCATATAGGATAAAAATAAACGATAAGGGTAGAGAAAGTACATCATACACTATGTGATCAAAAGTATCCGGACACCCCACAAACATACGTTTTTCATCCTAGGTGCATTGTGCTGCCACCTACTGCCTGCTACTCATTATCAGCGACCTCGGTAGTCATTAGACATCGTGAAGCAGCAGAATGAGACGCTCTGTGGAACTCACGGACTTCGAACGTGATCAGGTGATTGGGTGTCACTTGTGTCAGAAGTCTGTGCGCGAGATTTCCACACTCCTAAACATCCCTAGGTCCACTGTTTCTGATGTGATAGTGAAGTGGAAACGTGAAGGAACACGTACAGCACAAAAGCGTACAGGCCGACCTCGTCTGTTGACTGACAGAGACCGCCGACATTTGAAGAGGATCGTAAAGAGTAATAGGCAGACATCTATCCAGACCATCACACAAGAATTCCAAACTGCATCAGGATCCACTCCAGGTACTATGACAGGCGTGAGGTGAGAAACCTTGGATTCCATGGTCGAGCGGCTGCTCATAAGCCACGCATCACGCAGGAAAATGCCAAACGACGCCTCGCTTGGTGTAAGGAGCATCAACATTACACGATTGAACAGTGACAAAACATTGTGTGGAGTGACGAATCACGGTACACAATGTGGCGATCCGATGACAGGGTGTGGGTATGGCGAATGCCCGGTGAACGTCATCTGCCAGCATGTGTAGTGCCAACAGTGAAATTCGGAGGTGGTGGTGTTATGGTGTGGTCGTGTTTTTCCTGGAGGGGGCTTGCACCCCTTGTTGTCTTGCGTGGCACGATCACAGCGCAGACCTACATTAATATTTTAAGCACCTTCTTGCTTCCCAATGTTGAAGAGCAATTCCGGGATGGCGATTGCATCTTTCAACACGATCGAGCACCTGTTCATACTGCATGGGCCGTGGCGGAGTGGTTACACGACATTAACATCCCTGTAATGGAATGGCCTGCACAGAGTCCTGACTTGAATCCTATAGAACACCTTTGGGATGTTTTGGAACGCCAGGCCTCACCGACCTACATCGATACCTCTCCTCAGTTCCGCACTCCGTGAAGAATGGGCTGCCTTCCCCAAGAAACCTTCCAGCACCTGATTGAAAGTATGCCTGCGAGAGTGAACGCTGCCATCAAGGCTAAGGTTGGGCCAACACCATATTGGCTTCCAGCATTACCGATGGAGGGCGCCACGAACTTGTACATCCTTTTCAACCAGGTGTCCGGATACTTTTGATCACGTAGTGTATGTGTGTGTGTTTATTGTTGTTTATTTGTACACAAAAACTTTAAAAACTTTCAGTAAATAACTTCATCGTGATTTGTTATTAGGTTCATTTCGCCTTTAATGAGTTTTGCTATAGTGCATCGCATAGTCCGAGTTATCTCAAATCCGAGGTACCTTCATCCCCATTATCTCGGATTAGCGAGACTCTACTGTATAAACCTGTTTATTTTCAGTAACCAACATACATAAAACTACTAGATAAATAACTTTATTTGTACATTTTTATACTGAATCCTTTTTACAATATTCCACTTATAAACTAACTTAACCTATGTACAAATTTCCCTGGCAGCTATGCTGCTCCTTTTGCCTGGCACCCTGGCCTTCTGGCTCAGCTGAGCATCCCTTGCTACCCTTCATCCCTATTGCCCATCCTCTCCCTCCTCCCTTTTACCTTCTACCTTTCTCATCTCTTCTTGTTAACATTTAAATGCTACTATTTTTCCATCTATCTTTTCCTCATTTTTCCTCCCATACTTCTTGTCTCCATTCTGCTAATTCTTTGCATTCTGTCATATAATGCTCTGTGCTTTCACTGCCTCCACATAGTTCACAAATTCCGCTTTTTCCGTCTCTTAGCCCTCTCAGGTACATTGATCCTGTTCTTATCCATGCAAACGCTTCTTTTTCTGCTCTATTACAATAATCCACATACCCTTCTCTTCCCCATTTCCTTTTTACCAATCTATAGAACCCTAATGACGTTTTATTCTCTAAGCTTCCCCAAATCTCTTGTCTTTCTATGTCCTCCACTCTGTTGCTTACTGTTATCTAGAAACCGTTGCTATTTCTTTCTCCTGCTCTCCAAATATACTCCATTCATATCTTCTCCATAATTTTTTCTACCCCTGTCCACCAGGTATTTTTATTTATCGTACTGTTTTGGTGTTCCATACATATCTTTAAATTTTCCCTCCATCTTTTCTCAGGCATCTAAACCAAAATTTCAATATTCTTTCTAGTATCCTCCCTTCTTGTTCTTCCTAATTCCACTAACGCTACTTCCCCTGGTGCTGATCTTGGTAGCCCAAATAGCTCTTTACAGAACGTTCTATAGCTCTGGTCTATTTTTCTGCTTAATTCAGATCCCCCCAAATTTCTACTGCATATGCATTCTTGCTGTAGAGAAAGTAACGTGAATATAACGTATCGGATTTTTTTTGTTCGTTTTGTTATGGATCTGTTGTTACACTAGTGTTTAAAACGCACAAGCAAGCCAGTATTTATTTGCTTTACGTCTTTTGTGCAGGAACAAAGAAAATTCTACACAACCTCAATGGACGATTTCTTCCAAAACAACTTATTGCCATTTTGGGGCCTTCAGGAGCCGGCAAGTCCACACTTCTGGATATCCTGTCTGGTTACAGGTGAGTTCTTTCAGAATTAGTTAGTTCTTGAAGATCTATAACTGTAGACACACGCGTATCTACAGTTTAAACGTGTAATGAAACGTTATCTCAATTACAGGTTTGTTTTTAAAGTAAGTACCGTTTTAATATTTTGTCGCTGCAGTCGCGATTTTGAGCATGCGCGACCACTTCCCCCACTAGGAAGTCAGACATAGCTGTGAACGATCGTCACTTCCTGTTGTTAGAGCGTTCCGAAATGTTCAAACGAATCCAAGGCCCCGCCGAATGTGAAGTCAGATCAGTGACTCGTTCATCGCCAATTGTGGGAGGTTTATGGGAAAACAATAATGGTGGCAATGTCCGGTCACACAAACTCAAGATCTGGTTGGGAACAATTCGAGCTCTCTCCCCACAGTCCGGATTTGGTACCAAGTGATTTTCATCTGAAGAAATTCCTTGTTGGAAAACATTTCAGCGACGATGTGACGTGAAACAAGAAGTACAGATTTAGCTTTCATCACAGACGGCATCATTCTTTGACGAAGGCATACAAAAACTAGTTTCTCGTTTCGACAAATGCCTGAATAACGGCGCTGACTCTGTGGAGAAGTAGGTAAGGTAATGGATTATATTAAAATTCATTCATTCATTATCTGTTTACCCTCCTCTTATATAGGACTGACACCCCCCAGGACTTACAGGCGGGTGTCTGGGGTCAGAGGCCCGTCGAGGAGCAGACACTCATGGATCAGACAGAATATCCAGGATGGGTGATCAGCCCGATGCCTGGTATGGGATGAAGGAAGTAGATGAAACGAAATGAAGGTGAAATGGATGAAAGGAAAGGTGATGATGGAGCAGTTGGTGGAATGAATGGCGGGGGAAACCGGAGAACCCGGAGAAAAACCCGCCCAGACGCCGCTTCGTCCACCACAAATCCCACATGCAGGTCCCTGGGATTGAACCCGGGCCGCCTCGGTGGGAGGCGAGCGGTCTAACCACTCGGCCACGGCGCCGCCGTATTTGGAAAATAATGCTGTGTTACATTTTTAATAAAAATGTCAGTACTCACTTTTAAAAAATGCCTTGTAACAAGAGGTAAACAGAACAATAAGCTTTTGTGACAACAGTCTGTATAAAAGTGAGTAGAGAATCTGAACGTTGGAACGGTTTCTCCTTCTAGTGTGTATCCACAGAAGAGAATCACATGTTTACAAAAGTCCACCTTATTATACTTGCTGCAGGAAGGAGACTACGCGCCAAGGCCGTCTATCTGATACACACTGAATCATTTGTTGAAAGAACTAATGGGAAATTGTTGCGATATTATTTTGAGTTAAACGATGGTAAATTATCCTAAGACGTATGCACGTCTACAGTGCCTTTGTTGCGAATGCACAGCTGTCTATATGAGAATCTGGAGGCACAGGGCGGCCGGAGCGTAGGTACGGCAGTTCATGGTTTTACGGTCAACAAACTTTGTAACATAGGGAGAGTTACAGGGGTGGAAAATCACAAAGGCAATCTTTCACCTACACTCGGGCAAGGTTACACGATGCGGTCATCTTGCCAAAGTCCAGTAACTGTGCAATATCAAAGGCCGATTACAGGGAACATCTGTTTGCGGTTTCCTTTGATAACATTAATGCTTTTTCCGGAGAGGGCACGTGCTATGCGAGTCGCTGAGTCACTTATATACGTCATAATGGGTCTTTATGGCCATCTCTGGGAACCACGCGAAATATCCTTAACAAAGAAAACACTAGTCGACCTTACCTTCGACACTTAAGGCTATGCATAGCTGAAAATTGACTAAAAGTGGTGTCACGAGACGTTTTAAAGGTCCCTACGCAATAGATGTTCTAACCTCATCTTCTCGCTTTCTGTTTTTTTTTCTGCAGTTTTGTAGATTCAAAATGTTCCACACGATGCAATTTTTGTTCATAAGGCAAAATCTAAAAAGTAAAGTTGAAAAAAAAATCGAATGTGATACATTCATACGACTTTCTCTACACTACATTTATTAGTGGGTATACAAATTACTCAAGCTTATTACTTTCTCTACTATGTATAGTAAATAGGTGAAGTATTGTATTCCACCCAAAAATTCGATACCGAGATCTCACCGGAAATACATGTTTTGAGGCCTCCTAAATCCAAAAAAAAAAAAGGATTTCAGTCGGATAAACACCAAAATTGGTATTTAGGTTCAGTATCTCCCAGAGATGCGACACGAAGGTATTCAAGAAAATCCCCCACCCCAGATTACCCTTTACATGGAACATTTTTCGAAAATTTTAATTTTCTCAAATATGGCTCTAACGATTTTGATTAAAATATCATATGATGCAGTAATTTGTAACACAAATTACTTAAATGTAAATAATGATTGTAATATGAATATGCATTTTTATGTGACATTGATTTGAGATGTTTATTGATTGTAATTATTGTTGAGAAGTAAGTTTATACTGCCTTACTGAAACTGACAATAATAGCGTGCAATAATGCAGCGAGGGGGTGAGCTGTTTATCATTATTGGAAACGAGGAAGTTACGTAATATTGGCGCGTTTTTCTTTTAGAATATTCTAGAACATTTCCCTAGAGCATATGTATTCATAATTTTCATTGGATATAAAAATAGACGCTAATGTTGGCCCGTTTTATTAGCCAATTGCAGTTCAGTTATAATCTTTAGGCATATCTGGGTGAAGGAGTATAAAAAGAGTAGGTTAGAGGTAGACCCCTCAGTTCATCGAAAATCTCAATACATTATACGTCGCCTCCAGTCCGTCAGTTCATCAAAATTCTTTGTACACTACACTACACGTCGTCTTCGGTCCGTCAGTTCATCAAAATTCTTTGTACACTACACGTCGCATTCCCGTCAGTTCGTCAAAAGTATTTGTATGGCACACTTCGGATATCAATTTGCAGGTTACGCGTAACAGAGTTATGAAAAATCTCAATTGTTATAAAGTTAATTATACAAAAAGTTTAAGTACGCGAATCAAGAATTATCAGTAATGAAGTTATTATAACAGTTTCAGTTTGGCGAGTGTCAAGATCAATGTGTAAATGTGATAGTTAACGTGTTCGACAATAAAAGTGTAAAACAAATTTCTTCATCAGTGTTATCTTTGGATAAAAGATTCCTTTCCGTTTACACAACCTGTATAAAGAGAAGTGCTTGACCCAAAAGGATAATAGCTAGCCGGAGGACAAAGAACCAAAATTAAATAAAATAACAGTAGCATTTTTTTTAAAGAAAAAAACTAATACTGCCGCAAATTGCTAACACCAGATGGAGCTAACAAACCTAACAAATGAATCACGTCACAAGATGGCTTCAACGCGTGAAGTAAACACAAATATACAAATACATTAATAATACCGTCGCACATATGACAAATAAAATGTATATCTTGAATTTTCTGGAAATGTCTCGAAATGTATTCTTCATTGTGAACGACTTTTGCATAACTGGTAAACCATAAGAGATAGACAAAATTTTACGACACAAAAAATCTAGATCGCGTTAAAATACACAATTTATGTCATATACATTTTTTGTTGAGTGAATCATTTTCAAGATATTGGTTGCTATTCCCTTAAGCTTTTCAATACTCATTTTCTCAAATGGGAATTCCTTATTGATTTTTTTGTCTTGGATATGCAAAGAGTATTAATCTGTGGCAAAGGGAATAGTGCTGCACCTAGCAACCAGCTATTAAGAGATATGTATGTGCTTAAAGGCTACTGTATTTCTATATTGCCCTTGTAAATACAAAACAAGGGAACATGGTAGGTCTTAAGCGATAGTCAAATATTTATAGAACTGGTCGCTATGTGTAAAATGTAATTCTCTTTGCATGTCAAAAGATCGTTTCTACAAATGTTTATCTCGATTAATATGAAATAGATGGAGAATAAGAGTTTGTAAAAATAGTTTGTACAGGAATAGAGAAAGTCATGTGAATGTAACACCTCAGATTTTTTTAAGATGAAATACAATAGGTACTTCCAGAAAGTTATAAAAAAAGGCCCAAGTTTAAGCTTTGTTATTTTTAACGTTTGCAGGATAAAGGGAGTGACTGGGTCGATACTGGTCGACACTGTGGAGAGAAACCTGGGAGAATTCAGGAGATTATCATGTTACATCACACAGGACGACAGATTACAGCCATTGCTTACAGTCATGGAGAATATGAGGGTAGCTGCCAATCTGAAACTTGGGGAATACGTCCCACTTACGGAGAAGTTAGCTGTGGTAAGTAGGTAACAGAATGTTTCAGCATCTAAGTTTCTTGCTATTATGTTAGAATACGAATTGTAAACCACCTAGAATAGAGCGCAACGGATCGTATTCTCCCTGAAATCAGGGGATGTGTCCGGAACAAGTATCTTAACATACAGAACCTTCGTTTGGAAGCGTGGCCGTGTTACAGGGAATTGCTTGCCTTGCGTTGCTCTGTTTCTAACCGGTTCTGTTCCCTCTCTGTGTGCCGGCTAATCAGTTGACATGAAACCTGTGCTGTACAGAGGTTGATACGTTGTGAGACCTGTATTTCAGTGTATTAGTGCTGTTATTATGCCAAAAAGTCTATAATTTAGCACACGGAATCTTCAGGTTATGATTCCTATATGACAACAAATTCTTGTAGAGAAATGAGACAGAATTCTTGCGCCTTACAGAGAAACGGTTCTTAATCTTTCGAATCGGTTTAGGGAAACGGTATGCATTCTTGATAAGAAACCGTGTTCTTTCTGAGGAAAAGCTCGTTGACATTAGAGAAAAGTTAGAACAAAGTCCATAGAAATCTCTGAGAAAGCTTCCCAAACCTTGCCTTGGGATGCCACTAAACTTTTAAAATTGAAACCCTATGAAATATTGCAGTTCAGGAATTGCGATAATGTTAGTAGAATTAATTTCTGCAATTGCGTGTTGGAGGTATTAATGCTAACTTTATTGGCCCACATGGATTTATTTACATGGCCATGAAGAATTAAAGTGTTATTGGTTAAAAGCTGTGAGCGGTGTGTGGACAGTTAAGTAAGGGCCACTACCGATAACCTGTAGGGCCGATAGCTTTCTAGCAAGCCGTCTACCGGCTATCCAGGGCGGTACCGGAGGACATTTCCAACACCTTCTATGACGAAAGCGTATAGTTATAATTTGTATACGCTTGAATTCAAGGGGCTATGAATATCCGACTCCGCCGGCAAACAGCGTGCTTCTCGGTGCCAAGAAAACTCCCACTAAGCCGGCCACGCTCGAAATGAGTAGGATTATACAGACGGAGGGGCCTTTGGAAACCGGATTAGAGCTTCGCAAGTAGCTTATAGTGACCCTGTTTGCTTCAAACGTGACCCCTGGGAGGGAGGAATGAAGGGGAGACCCTAAAGGCGAACAGATCAGACTACGTAACACTGACGGGATCCCTAACGCTTCCAGATGGAGCACAACCTGTCGTCGATTAGACTTACTTGTGCGGCATAGTTTGCACAAACAAAGCGGAACAGCGTGCTGCCTCCACACGTTGCAAGCAAATTTGCGCAAACCTCAGTATGAAGGGGAGGCTGTCGAGATCGTTACAATGTGGTCCGAAGATTTATTTTTATTACAAGCATTCCTGTTGTGTTTATTGGTGAAAATGTGTACCAAACGCCCCCAATCGAAATGATGCAAAAAGTGGCTTCTCAGAACTACTGCGCTTGGTGACTCCTGTAATTAAACCACAGAACATTGTGATACGCGAATCTATATCTCCTCATGAAAGAATGGGTTGTACTTTAAGGTTTTTAGCTACTGGAAGGCCATATAGCGGATTTAAAGATTTAATTTCTGTGTCACACTTTGATAAGACACATTCTTCTTATTCTTTTCGGATTTCTTAGACATTATCTTCCAAAGGCATGGCAACAATTTATATAATTCCATAAACTCGGTGATAAATCGCCTGGAATGAGTGCGTACATCACACGTCTTGCACTGATCTTCCCTTCCGGCAGGAGGCACGGTTTGTTTACTGTCCACACGCTTAAGAGTTTGAGGAAACCAAATCTTCAGCACTGCAAAGTTTACGCAGGCCGAGCTTTTTGGTTTGTGCGAGCTACCTTCTTGTGTCCACACGCACGCTCCCGATACAATCGGATTTGCGCAGGTAAGTGCGCGGTAAAACCTGCACGTGAGCGCGGTAAAAAAACTCGCACTTTTTGTTTGTGTTGTAATTTTTCCTATTAGTAAGGAGTGCTAAGGAAAGTTTATTTATCAAATATTAGCATCTAAAACTCAACGGTTGTCACGTTATTGAACGATAAATGTATTGTATTAATTCATTTTATCGCATTTTAAGTACGTATAGCTCCGGAACCCTTTACTTTAGAATATTGTACCAAATCTCATTTTGTAGATAAAAGTCCGTATTTCATTACAGCATATACTACTGTCCATTCCAAACCAGAGTTCCCTCTCATGTAAACAGAAGCACGTGCTTCGGCTTGTCACGAACCCAAGGATATACTCTTACGCCAACGAAATAGTTCTTAATACATGTATTGTATATGAAATATTAGAGCAGGAAAGGTATAGAACTGCACATTTTATTGCGGTTATCATAAGAACTCATCGTTAAAGGTAATGGATATATACTAGCTGTTAAGAGATTACAAAATACTATTTTCGTCTGCTTTGCGCTAACGCCGAGAGCACCTTGCTTGTTAATACCAACCATAATACATGACTGCCACTCTCTTACATATACAAGAAATGCAGCAATGAATTCCCAGAGGTGCTATCTGAGTACGGAATAAACACTTTGCGTAACACAGGATATATGATAGGCTAACAGTCATTCATAATACACTAACACACATATGCTCAGCTCAGGTCAAATCTTGTGATTTAGTCAGTTGGTATTTGAGCTCACATGGCAGAGGAAGGTGCGTGTAGTGTGAATAAACTGTTCAAACACAAAAGTGGCTAAAAACAAACAATACTTCATATATTCAACTCACTATTACAAAAATACCCGACACTTGCATTATTGCATATTACGAAACTAATATCGGATTTTACAGGCGTTTCAGTGAGAAGTATAACGAAAGCGAGCAGGGAATATAAACAGACATAATACAACATAGAAGAGGATAAAATGTGGGAACTGTTTTAAGTGCGAGAGTGCTGTGGAATTGTGGATAAGCTTGTCATTATTTTGGAGAGTAGTTCTGATTCTGATATGGCAGCTGAGCCATCTTCGGAGGATTTGGATTTGGATTTGGGTGTTGCACTTTTGCCCGAGGATTGTGATCAACGTAAGTAAAATGTTCATTGCCGCATACTTATAAAATCGATTGTTACCTCAGGTTGCATTTTGAACTATGATTCTCACGCACGGCGCCTTTTTATAGATTAAATAGTGTTCGACAAGCACGTGGGAGGGGAACAAGCAGACATTATGGGCGGGGATTGCGAACTACTTTCGCGCGGATAATACAAAGGGTTTTTTTTTCAGTGAAAGGAATGGACAGTAATTATTTTTATAATATTCACAAAAATCTATATACAGTTTTTACTTATTTTAAGTATTTTCGGATTTATAAAACTAAAATATTAGATTAAGAGTAATCTATAGTGTCGTTAAGAGAAGCTAGCAATGTTGGTAAAGTGGTAATGTTAGGGTGTTCGTAGCTATAACACAAAAAGTGAATAAACGCAGCGACTTACGTCAGCGATTGCCAAGCTCTCTGTGAATCTGTGAGGAAATACTTAGAACCGCATACTGCTTAGTAACTGTTCTCATTGTTTAACTATGCACAGCAGCTTGCTTAACCTTCAGTTCAAAACAAACATGCGAGAGCGACCATGAGCGCGTAAAGTGATATACTTCTTTGATTATTTTAGACGAAGCCTTATCAGTGACAATTACAGTAAATTATATGTTTGATTATGTTTAAATTACGGAATGCATAATACAATCATTCTTCTTAATCCGTAACCGCCCACACTTGACAAAATATAAATTTCTTCACTTAAATAAAAATGTTCACTTATCAGTATGAAATTGAAGTTTTGGGGAATCAAAATAAGGTTCGATTTAAATAACTAGATTTAAAGGTGTCAGAGTTATGACAGCTTTAAGGTGGGAAGTTTAGGGAGATACCTCAGATTTGAACAATTTTAATTGTTCTAAATTTTAAGAGTTTGCATAAAGCATTGTATCGGGTTTGTCTCCAAATACAAAAAGTTTCGTTTCGTTTAAAAAATGTAAACTGGATTTTCCTTCTATTTCGGACGATTTGAAATGGCATGTCCAACGTGTAGCGGTGCATTAACCCCTTGCCCTCTGGGTGCCGGGGGCCCGAGAAGGGAGTCCAGGCAGATTAACCAAGCGCCAGGGAGAAACCATCCCAAAGTGAACAATCCGCCGTCCTGCTGCAACATACCAACCGCCGTCGCCTGATCCTTCAACCCTGAAACAGATAAAAGGTATGCATGGGGACAAGAAATGTTGGACAGAAATTCATGGTAGAAGAAGAATCATCCCAACATTCACCTACCGATACGGGAAAACCACGAAAAAACCCATGTCAGAGTAGCCAGCTCAACGGGAATTGAAACTGGGATCTCCAGAATGGGAGCCCCACGTTACCGCAGACCCACCTCGCTTGTTGTCTAAATGAAGGCTCTCTGTTAAACAATGTACAAAAGAACACAGAAATTACGTCCTTCGTGAGAAGTATGCTGACAAAAGCCTTTAAAAAGAAAGAAGTTTGTCTCGAATATACCTGGCTCGCAGTGAAGCAAAGACATTTTCCAGTGAATCCAGCTCTATTCTGAACAAACAAATGAAGTGGCAACTAGTGGTGCAATGGTCCTAAATACATCATCATTACTGGTTCTAAGTTGTCGTTTGTTTCCGAGTATGTGAGGCTGAACTTGTGAGTAGCAATAAATAATAAGATAAGCAAAACAGAACAACGACAACTATAAATATTTGTGTCAGTCATATATCAACAAGAGAAGGCTAAACGAGTCCACGTGATGTTAATTTTGCAATATCAACTTGGATACTGTCAGCCTAATTAGCAAAACTCGCGATTTACTTGCTGACGAGGTTGGCAGTACTTTCCGATCAGGAAAAATTCTATTTTCTGTTGCAGCAACTTCAAAAGCTTTTCATTATGATCTTGTGTGGAGTGTCGCGGGGTGAGAAAGGGGTGACAACTGGTGCCTCCACCAAGTGTGGCGGTTAAAATAAAAGGGTGATTTACTAGGGCTGACTACACCAAAGTAGGAAGAGATCCGCGCGCCTCTACCACTTGCCTCTCTCTGGCTGCTACTCATAAGGGCGGCTCTAAACGCCTGTACTACGAGCACCCACAGGAGTGGCTCGCTATCTTTACTCTCTGTTCTCTCACAGGGTGGTTAGCCTACCTGAAGGGTCGGGCATAAATTCTCGGGAACTCTAAACTTTTCACTATTTCTAGGGGAAGGTGTAGATATGACCAGGGGAGTCTAAAAACTTAATGTGCCTATCACTGACGTTATTAAACAGGTTTAAAAAAGCATAAGAACGGCTCATGGCCGGCAAAATAGTTAAACAGCTGAAATGCTTACCTGAAGCTCAGTCGATGGTGTATGATACATGGCGTTGAGGTACGAGGGGCGTCCAATGAGTAAGTTTCCCTATTTTATAAAAAAAACATTACAAACAACTGATCATGTTGAATTAATTTTATTTATATTGTACAATCCTTCTGTTACTTTTCTACACAGTCAACATATTCTTCCAAGCATTTTTGGGGGTGTCGCACAAGTTTTTTAAGTCAGTGTTGTACCAGGTCGGGTCCTGTGCTCCCAACCAGCTGTTCACTGATTTGACTTCATCATTGGTGTTAAAAGTGCTTACCTTTGAGTTGGAGGAACATGTGAAAATCACTTGTAGCAAGCTCCGGTGAATACGGAGGATACGAGAAAACTTCCAAGTTGAATCTTGACCCAGGCGGAGCTCAGAAGGTTCAACTGGGAAGTTTTCTCCCATCCTCCATATTCACCAGATCTTTTCCCAAGTGATTTTCACATGTTCCCCTGACTCAAAGGTCATCTTGGAAGTAAGCACTTTAACTCCGTGACGAAGATCAATCAGAAGTGAACAACTGGTTACGAGCAAAGTACCCGACCTGGTACAACATGACTTGGAAAAACTTGTGTTACGGCCCCAAAATGCTCGAAAAAAACATGTTGACTATGTAGAAAAGTAACAGAGGGATTGTACAATATAAATAAAATTAATTCAACATGATCAATTGTTTGTAATGTTTTTTTTTTTTATAAAATAGGGAAGCTTACTTATTGGACGACCCAAATAATAGGGCCGACACATCGTCCTACAGCACCTCCCCAGTAATCGACCACGAGTTCTAAAACCTGGGGTTTTTAAAGGACCACTCTGACCAGCTACGCAGAACTTCACCCTACGGGCGAATGCCCTCTCGCAACTCAGCAGAACCCGATCATCGCTCCTAAGGTGAAAGATTTCTGACACGCACTTTCCATATGGAAGCCTTTACTTCCAAAGCATATAAATGCGTGAATAATTATAAAATAGCAATTTTAACCCATGCATCGTGACAAGAGGTTTGGGATGCAAATATAGGGGGGAAGAAAAAAATGTTACATTTACGCGACTTTCTCTACCCACGCTTCTAAAACTATTCTTACAAAAGCTGATTTTTCTATCGACTTCATGTCACTCGAGATAAACGTCTACAGAAATAGTTTTACTACACATTTCTTTGTAGGTATAAGAGGGTTACACGGGACTGAAGTAATACTCAAGTAGTTAAAAAGCAGGTAGCAATATGTTGGCTTTGAAATTCTATATTATTTGCATGACAACACGAGAAACAAGCGAATGACGTCTTAGCACAAGAAAAAGTAATAGACATACAAAATTCATTCCAAACAAAGAACTTCACAGCTGTTCATAAAAAATTCAATATACCTACACAATGGCTTTCTTCCACACTGTGGCTACAGCACTGCAGCTCGGACTCCCACCGAAACAATTATAATATCCCCGCAATCGCCTCATAGTTACGGTTATAGTTACAATGATAATAAACACATACCTTATCATAAGAGATGTTGTCCTTCTCTATCCACACATTTCTGACATCTTCTCAGGAGATTTTCATTAACACTTGAGAGTTCAATATTTTAAACTAAATTTTTTACCTGGTGTTTTCTTTTAGTTCTTCCAATGTATGGGGGTTTGTTTCATACACTTTATGAAACAGATGAAAATCGCATACAGTTAGATCATGGGATCTTGAGGGCCATAATCCATTACTAATTACCTTACTTCAACATCTTTCTGAATTAAACTTAATGACATCAACGGTTTGCGCGGACCGAGCGGGATGTCCCGGGTTCGATTCCCGGTCTGACCATGGGATTTCTAGTGGTTTTCTCCTGGTCACCTAGGCGAATGCGGGGTGGTGGTGTTCTACCACGATTTCTTTTTTTCCTCTTTTCCTCTCATTTCAGCTCTTCCTTTTCACGCTTCAGATGTGTTTTCAGATCATGTGGTGCTGGCGGTGTCGTATAGATGGCGTAGATGCTTGCACATTGGAAAGATTTTTCCCGTTGAGCGTCAGGGTGCGTTGTTCCGCCCGTTAGGGTATGCACGGTAGCAAAAGTCTTGTTGGTAACACCTAGACTGACATTTAACCTCGGATTAGTTGTTCAAAAAGTGGTGTAAGTCATTCTTGTACCGTGCGTTCGTAGATCGGCTGGACTGTTTCGCGGCGGCGTTGGACTGGGTGAGGAGTGGCGCGCCTGCCGCCAGAGAGTAGCGCTGTAGCGTCAAAGAGTTGGATCTGTCGCGAGGGAAAGACGTCTGTGCGCTCGTTTAAAGTAAAACAGTGTTGTCCCTTGGTGATAAATTGTCCATTAATAATGGTTGAGTACGCTTTAGAACAACGTGTTTTTCTGTATGATGTGTATGTGAAATACTCTTCTGCAAGAAGGTGTCGTAGAGAATTTCAACATCGGTATGCAGGTGTTCGAATTTCTAGCAGGCCAACTATTCCTGACCTCTTCAATAAAGTCAGGCGTACAGGATCTTTTTTGAACAAGAAACAACGCCGTCTGCTGACAGAAGAGAAGCTTGGTGAAGTCGGGGCCCGATTAGAGCACCCATCCCAAAAATCACTGAGGTTAACATTTCCAAGACGTCAGCTTTTGTGGCAACGAAACCCCTGAAACTTAAGCCGTACAAGGTAACTGTAGTTCATGCTTTATAACCACAAGATCCTGTAAGTAGGCTTAATTATTGCAATTGGTTTTTGCAGTCCGTTCATAATGGCGACGTGGACCACTATTAACGTTCTTCACTGATGAAGCGTGGTTTTATCATCAAGGTCAAGTTTCTACTCGGAACAATTGCTACTGGGCTACCGAAAATCACCATATTGTTCATGAAATTCCTCACCATGCTGCAAACGTTGGGATTTGGTGCGCATTGAGTGCGCGTAGAATTATCAGTTCCATATTTTTTCACAACAGTTGATTCACACGTTTATGTAAATTCAATTTTAAATACATTTTTCCGCAACTAACAAGAAATGAAAGATTGTGTGGCTGGTTTCAGCAGGATTCAACTACAGCGCACATGCTGCGAATTCTATGTATGAATTGCGAAGTGTGTATGGTGACAGGATAATTAGTCGAGGATTGTGGTCACCTCGTTCCCCTGACCTCTCTCCATGCGATTTTTACTTCTGGGGAACGTTAAAGAATAAAGTGTACGCATCAAATCCACACACGTCACAAGAATTGAAGGACAACATCACGAGAGAAATACAGGCAATCAGTCACCCTGGACTTTTGCGAGTAAACCAGAATTGTTTTCGGAGATACAGGGAATGTGTTCGCATCAATTTCAACTTCTGTTGTGATGCAGGTAAGCCTAATGTAACTTAGTGCAGTAGTTAGTATTCCGTACCCATGACTTGCCGGTCGTTTACGTGAAACTCTGACGGAAGGCGCGCCAATCCTCACCCAGCCCAATGCCGCCGCGAAACGGCCCGGATAACCTACCAACGCACTGTATGTCCCTGCATTTATTAAAGGGTAGTTAAATCATATTCGAACGCACTCGCGGCCTCTCCCTACTGCACGAGACAACCGGCAGAGGCGGACTACAATCCTTACCTTATAATAGATGCTGGAAATGCTGACCTTCTGCTCTCAAACAGGCAGCATATCTCGTGTAAATATTCTCGCTCACTCTCCGAAGCTCAGCAGCAGGAATTCTTATGATTTCTTGCACAATGTTTTCTCTAAGTTCCTGTAGTGTGCGAGGTTTGGAACGATACACTTAGTCCTTTAAAGAACCCCATAAATAAAAATCACAACTCGTTACGTCAGGAGAACGAGGGGGCCACAAATCAACACTAATTATTCTGTCATCAAACACCTCTCTTGTTGCATCTAATGATTCGGCAGCCGTATGTGCTGTTACAGAATCTTGCTGGAACAAAACATTCGATTTCTCTTCTTCTGTCAAGCGATTGCAAAATGACTCAGAATTAATCTCTGATATCGCTCTGCATTTATTGTTTCATCAAAGAATATGCGCCCTATTATTAGGACTTATCGCACACCACTCTCCAATTTTCTGATCATAATGAGGCGTTTCATCACAAGAATTGTTGCTGCTGAGCTTCGGAGAATGAGCGAGAATATTTACACGAGATATGCTGCCTGTTTGAGAGCAGGACAACGTTTCCAGCATCTATTATAAGGTAAGAATTTTAGTCCGCCTGTGCAGGCATAATTTCCCCGGCAACTGCCGGCTGTCTCACGCAGTAGAGAGAGGCCATGAGTGGGTTCGAATATAATTTAACTATCCTATATTTATTCGGAAAACATAGGTCGTATTATTCTACACACCACACGCCAATTTTCGCGTCATGCAAGGAAATCTCGTGTGTAAAACCGGGCTTCTCTGTGCTTCAGTATCTTTTATTTTGCGTCGGAATATAACCATGGATATGGACCATACTTCTCAGAGAAGAAAGTTAAGCATGGGTCAATTACTCTATTACTGACATTTCGAAAAATCCAATTACAGAAATTTACCTGACTCTGATCAAGTAAAAAATAAAGTGTATAAGGGATAGAGCACCGCCTACTTGCTGGGACATCTGCATTGGTCCATACTTTTACGTACCAAAAGTGTACAGAAGTTAGAAATTGCAATCCTAATAGAGTTAGGGAAAATGAGAAACAGCTGAAATGTGTTGCATCAGCGACTGCTATTTTTGCCCACATATCAGCACTAGCTGACAAACCAAAGCTCCCGAATAGATATGCAGTGACCGCGATTATCATATGATCAAATATAACAGCTGATTTCAAGCAATTGATATAATGCTCCTTCAAGGTCACGAGGTTAAACAGTTGCCTTCCTTAACAAACAACTTGTTCGTTCTCGTGACTGTAATTAAAGCAACAGAAGGAAATATTTTATGTTTATAAAAATCTGAAGTGCTGTATTCACATGACTATCTCTACTCACTCCTCTACAAAGTTCTTACAAAGGCTACCTATACTTATACAAATTTAATTGTAGGTCTATAGAGGTCGTATCGCAAAGTAATGGCTTTGAAATTCCTTGCTATCTGCGTGACCACGAGAAAACAAAACGAATAGCGACTAATGAGTTAAATAACGTAAACTATTTGAAAATCGAAGCCAACGGTTTACTAATTATACAAAAGTCATACAGTATGAAGTGGATTTTACAGGTTATTTCAGACATTTTAATATTTGATCTTTATCTGTAAATATCTTATGCTATTTTAACCAAAATTGTTAGGAGTCATATTTACTTAAATACCAAGTATGGTACTATCCGAGTGTTTTTTATAGTTATACCCCCTATCTCATTCTCTCTCTCTCTCTCTCTCTCTCTCTCTCTCACACACACACACGCACGCCACGCCACGCCACGCCACGCCACGCCACGCCACTTAAGACCTTTTTCTTCAAATGTTTATTTTTGGATTCAGACACCTCAAAATATGTATTTCTGGTAATCTCTTGGTATAAACTTTGGAATGGAATTCAAAACCTTCTCTACCTGCTAGGTACGTGATGGAGAAACTAATAAGATTTTTAAGGAATAGTTCAGAGAAGTAGGTAGAGAAAGTCATGTGAATATAATACATATTTTTTTTTATTTTCTCTACTACGTACCTATAATAAATAGAGTAAATATTGTATTCCACCCAAAAATCCGGTATCAAGGTTTCCCTGAGAAAGCAGGTTTCAGGTCCCTTGAATATAAAAACACACTTTTTAGAAAAAAAGTGTGTGCGTGCGTGTGAACAACATAACTCAAAAACGAAAAGGAGTTAGTTGGGTGTTTAACTTCAGTATCTTCGAAGATTGTGACATGAATATTTTTAAAAATCTTTTCCCACCCCAAACTACCATTTACAAGCAAGATTTTTGTTATTTTTTATTTTCTCTGACGATTTTGATTAAAATGCCGTATATTTTACATGGCAAATAAAATGTAAATCTTGAATTTTCTAGGAATAGCTTGTGAAATGCTCTTCACCCAGAATGACTTTGGCATAACTGGTAAACCGTAAGAGATAGACAAAATCTTACCATTCAAAAAATGTAGATCGCGTTAAAACACACAATTTATTTCCAATATCTTTTTTTGTAACATCGGCCATTTGCAAGATATTCAGTATTAATGTTTCGAATTGTTCAATACTTGTCATTCTTTTCAAAGTCCTTCGATTTGCAGTTGTTTCTCGCGATGTCATGGAAACAGTATGGAATTTTAAGGCCAGCATATAGCGTCCGGTTGTTAAACATTTGACTATCGCTGTTCTCTTTGTATCTATAACGAAATATGTAATGTAGCTGTTTCTGTAAAGGTTTATTTGGATTAAAATTAAGTAGGCAGAAAAATAAACTTCCGGAAGAGGAATTTGTATAGACATAGACGGTAGAGAAAGCCATTTCAGTGTAACACTTGAGATTCTTTTTTAAAACTGAGTAATTCTGTATCCCTTCTATGACGTATATTTCCGAAGCGAGGCGATATAGAATTATAGACCGAGTACATCGTTTATCTTGCACTGACATCCTTCTTATCCACTCAATTATCTTTGTGCTTGTTGCTGCTAAGTTCTTCGAGGTATAGATTACGTATCTCTGCGCATAAGTATAGCTTAATAGCATTCTTCTGCTGTATTAATTGTTTAATACGCGGAAATGACGAAGGCATTTGGGAACCCCTATAACCTTGGGAGGAGTACTCTATCATTTGTGTTTGTTTCTTTTGTTGTTATGCTTGGTCATATAAACCTGCAGATGATTGTTTCATATGGAGCTTCTTTCCATCTGCAAACCTGCATGTCATGATTAAGGGACACTACTACGTACCTTAGCTTAGTAAATAGCGGAAGTATTGAATTCCGCCCAAAAATTCGATACTGTGATTTCAACAGAAATATTTTGAAGACGACTGAATGAAAAAAATCTGATGTGTTACACTCACATGACGTTCTCTACTCTTGTACAAACTATTTATACAAACGCTTATCCTCCATCTACTTCATGTTAATCCAGATAAACATTTGCAGACTCTCTTATTGCTGATTTTCTTGTAGATGTAAGGGGAATATATATTTACAAGGGCAATATAGAAATACAGTAGCCTTTAAGCACATACATATCTCTTAATAGCTGATTGCTAGGTGCAGCACCATTCTCTTTCCCACAGATTAATACTCTTTGCATAACCAAGACAAAAAAATGAATAACGAATTCCCATTTGAGAAAATAAGTATTGAAAAATTTAAGGGAATAACAAGTAATATCTCGAAAATGGTTCACTCAAAAAAAAAAAACGTATATGACATAAATTGTGTATTTTAACGCGATCTACATTTTTTGTGTAGTAAAATTTTGTGTATCTCTTATGGTTTACCAGTTATGCAAAAGTCGTTCACAATGAAGAATACTTTTGGAGACATTCCCAGGAAATTCAAGATATACATTTTATTTGTCATAAAAATATCTTAAACATATGATATTTTAATCAAAATCGTTAGAGCCATTTTTGAGAAAATTAAAATTTTCGAAAAATGTTTCATGTAAAGGGTAGTCAGGTGTGGAGGGATTTTCTTGAAAACCTTCGTGTCGCATCTATGGAAGATACTGAACCTAAATACCAAGTTTGGTGTTTATCCGACTGTTCGTTTCTGAGTTATGCTGTTCACAGACAGACACACAGACACACACGGACATGTTTCCAAAAATGCTTTTTTACTTTCTCTACTACGTATAGTAAGTAGGGGAAGTATTGCATTCCACCCAAAAATTCGATACCGAGATTTCACCGGAAATACATGTTTTGAGACCTCCTGAATCCAAAAAAAGAATTTTTGGAAACATGTCCGTGTGTGTGTCTGTGTGTCTGTGTGTGTGTGTGTCTGTGTGTGTGTGAACAGCATAACTCAAAAACGAACAGTCAGATAAGCACCAAACTTGGTATTTAGGTTCAGTATCTTCCAGAGATGCGACACGAAGGTTTTCAAGAAAATCCCCCCACCCCAAACTACCCTTTACATGGAAGATTTTTCGAAAATTTTAATTTTCTCAAAAATGGCTCTAACGATTTTGATGAAAATATCATATGTTTAAGATAATGTCATGGGAAATGAAATGTATATCTCGAATTTTCTGGGAATGTCTCCAAAAGTATTCCTTATTGTGAACAACTTTTGCATAACTGGTAAACCATAAGAGATACACAAAATGTTACTACACAAAAAGTGTAGATCGCGTTAAAATACACAACTTATGTCATATACATTTCTTTTGTTGAGTGAACCGTTTTGGAGATATTGCTTGTTATTTCCTTAAATTTTCCAATACTTATACTTTTTCTCAAATTCGTTATTCATTTTTTTTATGTCCTGGACATGCAAAGAGAATGGAATGCACCACATAGCAACCAGCGTTAAAATATTTGACTATCGCTTAAAAGCTACCATATTCCCCTTGCATCTACAAGAAAATTACCAATAAGATTGACATATCGATATCTCGATTAACATGAAGCATATGGAGAATAGGCGTTTTTTTAAAAATAGTGTGTACAAGAGTAGAGAAAGTCATGTGAGTGTAACACATCAGATTTTTTGGATTCAGGGGGTCTCAAAACATGTATTTCCGGTGAAATCTCGGTATCGAATTTTTGGGTGGAATACAATACTTCCCCTACTTACTATACGTAGTAGAGAAAGTAAAAAGAGCATTTTTACAAAAAGATCCGTGTGTGCCTGTGAAGAGCTAACTCAAAAACGAAAAGTCGGATAAATACTACTCTTGGTTTTTAATATTTTATTTATTAACACTTCCCTCAATTAAGGGCTGCCATATAGACAAAGTATACCTACACAATTAACAAATTTAAATTGACAACAATAATGACGAAGTTAACATATCAAAATAATGAAAATCAACTTCAAATATAAATATAAATCGGAACAGAAAAGTAGTATAAAACAATCCTATTATGCAGTTAAAATAAATAAATACCTAATAATTTCAAAGCTTTGTAAAGTGGTGTATCAATATTATATTGAATACAAATGATTTCTGTGCAGAGAATTGATTCTCTAACAGCCATGATTGCTATTTGATAAAGTAGACGTTTATCTAGGCCATAATCATTCATGTACATATTTTCAATCTTAACATTCTATGTATGCAATCGAGCCACATTTATAAAAACACGGAAATTCATGAGATAAACACTAGACAAAAGGGTAACATCCATCATCTCAGTGCAAAGCTTTCTTGCTTCCAGAAAGGTGTAGGTATATTATGAGCCCATAAAAATATTTAATACTCTCCCTAATGATCTTAAGAGAAAAGTTGACAATTTCAATGTCTTTAAAACTGCTGTTAAAGAGTACCTATGCTCAAAAGCATATTATTCTGTACAAGGTTATCTGAATGACAAATTATCCTGATGATAATGCATAATACATAATTACTCTCTAAGTAATATTAGTAAATATTAATTACAATTGCCAGCTCTAGAATTAATGTATGTATATTAAGAACTGATAGTAAATGCTATGCATTACAAATCAAATAGAACAAAATGATGAGACGAACAAAGGTACATGCCTGGTGAATGTTAAAATAACTCTTCTTGTCTATAAATATAATGTTAACCTTATAACGGTAGAGAGGTATTAGACTTTGTACAAAATTACATCTGATTTGTTTCATTTTGTATATAATGTCTATTTTATTTTAATTTTCTGTATTCTATGTAATATTTATGTATATACGTAACTATATTGTGCATTTCCTTGACACGCGTATAGTATGTGTCTATTTTATTTCAAATGTTCTATATTCGTGTAATATGTATCTATGTATGTAATTTTTACTTTCTCTACTACGTATAGTAAGTAGGGGAAGTATTGTATTCCACCCAAAAATTCGATACCGAGATTTCACCGGAAATACATGTTTTGAGACCCCCTGAATAAAAAAAAAATTTTTGGAAATATGTCCGTGTGTGTGTCTGACTGTGTGTATGTCTGTCTGTGAACAGCATAACTCAGAAACGAACAGTCGGATAAACACCAAACTTGGTATTTAGGTTCAGTATCTTCCAGAGATGCGACACGAAGGTTTTCAAGAAAATCCGCCCACCCCAGATTACCCTTTACATGGAAGATTTATCGAAAATTTTAATTTTCTCAAAAATGACTAACGATTTTGATTAAAATATCATATATTTATGATATTTTTATGACAAATAAAATGTATATCTTGAATTTCCTGGGAATGTCTCCAAAAGTATTCTTCATTGTGAACGACTTTTGCATAACTGGTAAACCATAAGAGATAGACAAAATTTTACTGCACATAAAATGTAGATCGCGTTAAAATACACAATTTATGTCATATACATTTTTTTTTGTTGAGTGAACCATTTTCGAGATATTACTTGTTATTCCCTTAAATTTTTCAATACTTATTTTCTCAAATGGGAATTCGTTATTCATTTTTTTGTCTTGTATATGCAAAGAGTATTAATCTGTGGCAAAGGGAATGGTGCTGCGCCTAGCAACCAGCTATTAAGAGATATGTATGTGCTTAAAGGCTACTGTATTTTCAAATTGCCCTTGTAAATATACATTCCCCTTACATCTACAAGAAAATTAGCAATAAGATAGAGTCTGCAAATGTTTATCTCGATTAACATGAAGTAGATGGAGAATAAGCGTTTGTAAAAATAGTTTATACAAGAGTAGAGAAAGTCATGTGAGTGTAACACATCAGATTTTTGTACATTTCCTTGACATGTTCTATGTTCAGAAGCCTTTTTGGCTGCTAGTGAACTCGCAGAATGCAATCTAATCTACCCAAAACTTGTGTAGATTTTTGGGTATTGTCCCTCTAGCTCCTATATCAATCCTGTGACTGAGATTTTATTTAAATTGTATTTATCCTTGTAATAGCAGATAGTGGGTTCATAAATGACCTTTTTTTCTGCGTCTACTTCTTCGGGCTGTTGACAGTGGGATCAATGATTAACCCGCTTCTGTCAGATGATGCCGATGCGCCTGCTGCCACCACTGTTGGATAATCCATATACCTCCTCGTGGACCTGAGAACCTTTTTCCTTCATAGCTGCTGTAATCGCGCTTCTTATTTGGCGATGTCTGCTGTTAAATCAACTGAAAAATTCAATGCTACAGCCGGGATTTAACACACCATTCTTCCGCTCTCCGTGCGGTTGCTCTAAACATTGAGCTACCGTGACAACATCCCGGTGGGAAATTGAATTCCCAAATTGACTCAAGTTGTTCCCAGACAGACCACCAAGGCATCTCAGTAGAGATGACAACCTCAATGGCGACCTGCCATCGCAAGTATTTTAACACTAGGTGCTTATGTGTTTCTTAAGGTTTTCTTTTTAATTATCATGTATATATACAAGTAATTAATTGAAATTAATTATACTTTTAAGATACCTTAGCTTGGTCTTAGTAAGTTTTTAATATAGAGCCAACTGAAATAGCAAACTTGTATTTAAGTTTAGTAACTTCAAAAGATGCGAGACGAAGATTTTCAAGAAAATTCCCCACCCAAGCTATGCTTTATACGGAACATTTTTCGAAATTTTTTATTTTCTCAAAAATGGCTTTGAAGATTCTGATTAAAATAACATATATTAAGGATGCTTAAATGATAAATAAAGTGCACATCTTTAATTTTCTTGGAATAGCCTGTGACGTCATCTTCATTCGGAAGGAATTTTATATAATCTTAAACGTTAAGCGATAGACGAAAATGCACTACACAAAAAATATAGATCTCTTTAAAACACAATTTATTTCAAATAACTTTTTTGTGGCTTAGGCAATTTCCGAGATTTGCGTTATTAATCGTTCGAATTGTTTCATACTTTGTCATTCTGTTAAAGTCGTGTCAACATTCAGTTGTTTCTCGCGATGTCATGGAAACAGTATGGAATTTTAAGGCCAGCATATAGCGTCCAGTTGTTAAACATTTGACTATCGCTGTTCTCTTTGTATCTATAACGAAATGTGTAATGTAGCTGTTTCTACAAATGTTTATCTTGATTAAAACGAAACAACGAAACTTTCTAAACATAATTTGTATACCCAGTGGCAATCGATAAGGGTAGAGAAGGTCGTTGAATGTGAAGTCAGAATTTTTGAAAGATGCATCATTCAGTTGTTCCTCGTGATGTCATGGAAAGGGTATGGAATTTCAAGGCCAGCATATAGCGACAGTGGTTTAAACATTTGACTATCACTTCAGTTTCCTGTTCACCTCTTGTCCCTACAACTAAATGTGTAACGAAACTATTTCTGTAAACGTTTGTATCGTTTAACATGAAGTAGATAGACAAATAAGTTTTATAACGTGGAAAGGGAAAGCCATGCACATCATCTTTTTACTTTCTCTACTACGTATAGTAAGTAGGGGAAGCATTGCATTCCACCTAAAAAAAAACGATACCGAGATTTCCCCCATGTTTTCAGGTCCTCTGAATAAAAAAAAAAATGCATTTTTAGAAAAGGTCCGCGTGTGTGTCTGTGAACAACATAACTCAAAAACGAAAAGTCGGATAAATACCAAACTTGGTATTTAGGTTCAGTATCTCTCAAAAATTCGACACGTAGATTTTCAAGAAAATCCCTTCACCACAGACTACCCATTACATAGTACATTTTTCGAAAATTTTAATTTCTCAAAAATGGCTATAACGATTCTGTTCAAAATATCATATATTTAAGATATTTTCGTGACAAATAAAATGTATATCTTGAATTTTCTGGGAATGTCCCAAAAACTCCTCCATTCTGAATGGCTTTTGCAAAACTGATAAACCGTAAGAGATCAGAAAATGTAGATGTCGTTAAAACATAAAATTTATGTCATATACAATTCTTTTGTGGAGTGAACCACTTCCGAGATATTCCTTGTTATTTGTTTGAATTTTCCAATACTTATACTTTTTCTGAAATGGGAATTCGTTATTCGATTTTTTTATGTCGTGGACACACAAAGAGGATGGAATGCGCCACATAGCAACCAGCTCTTAAACCATTTGACTATCGCTTAAAGCCTACCGTATTCCCTTTGCACTTACAAGAAAATTAGCAATAAAATAGTTTCTCCAAATTTGTATCTCCATTAACATGAAGTAGATGGAGAATAAGCGTTTGTAAAATTAATTTGTATAGGAGTAGAGAAAGTCGTGTAAGTGTAACACATCAGATTTTTACTTTCTCTACTACGTATAGTAAGTAGGGGAAGTATTGTATTCCACCCAAAAATTCGATACCGAGATTCCGCCGGAAATACATGTTTTGAGACCCCCTGAATCCCAAAAACATGTCCGTGTGTGTCTGTGTGTGTCTGTCTGTCTGTGAACAGCATAACTCAGAAACGAACAGTCGGATAAACACCAAACTTGGTATTTAGGTTCAGTATCTTCCAGAGATGCGACACGAAGGTTTTCAAGAAAATCCCCCCACTCTAGATTACCCTTTACATGGAAGATTTTTCTAAAATTTTAATTTTCTCAAAACGGCTCTAACGATTTTTATTAAAATATCATATATTTAAGATATTTTCATGACAAATAAAATGCATATCTTGAATTTTCTGGGAATGTCTCCAAAACTGTTCATTGTGAATGACTTTTGCATAACTGGTAAACCATAAGAGATAGACAAAATCTTGCTACACAAAAAATGTAAATCGCGTTAAAATACACAATTTATGTCATATACATTTTTGTTGTTTAGTGAACCATTTTCGAGATATTGCTTGTTATTACCTTAAATTTTTCAATACATATTTTCTCAAATGGGAATTCGTTATTCATTTTTTTGCCTTGGATATGCAAAGAGTATTAATCTGTGGCAAAGGGAATGGTGCTGCACCTAGCAACCAGCTATTAAGAGATATGTATGTGCTTAAAGGCTACTGTATTTCTATATTGCCCTTGTAAATATATATTCCCCTTACATCTACAAGAAAATTAGCAATAAGATAGAGTCTGCAAATGTTTATCTCGATTAACATGAAGTAGGTGGAGAATAAGCGTTTGTAAAATTAGTTTGTACAGGAGTAGAGAAAGTCGTGTGAGTGTAACATCAGATTTTTTTTGTATCACTTCTGTAAAGACTATTAAGAGTTGGTATTCGTAGTTTTAAAATGCTCAAAAAGTCCAAAGATGTGTTTGAAGGTACGTAGCACCAGCTGCGGTATGTTTTTTTGTGTTAGAAAGGGTTAATGAGAAACGAGGAACTCGTAATTATCAAAGGTCGGCCATGTTGCAACTCCAAACACGGACTTTGCTCGGCCTTTGTTGACGAATGTTTTCTTGTGCACATCTCATCGACTGCTTGAACTTTGTCTCTTCCTTGATGTCAAACAGGAAACTCGGCCTTAAAAACTGACATAAATCATCAATTCTTTGTTTGTCGATATAAACTGCATAAAGCCATATCCTACAGTTAAAAAATACTAGCAGCCACATTAACGGAGACAAATTTCTCATTTTTTCTTTCTTGCAGTAAGTGGGGAGCATAGGCGCCGGGGTTGCGCAGTGGTTTGGTTTTCGGCTCTCGTACTGAGGGTCCGATGTTCGCTTCCCAGCTCTGGGGTGGCGATTTTAAGTCGGCTCTATCCACGCCTTCACCTCATGTGGAGTAACCCCAAGGCCCAGTAGGGAGTCCGTGGTAAAAGCCGTAGGTCCCCTCATTCCACCGCTATGCTAAACATCGCCTCCATCTCAGAAATGGGTCCAGTCATCGCTTGGTGGAATGAGGTATCTCCCGAATGTCATAAACCTTATAGGGAGCGTTAGAAACAACGACATTAGGTAGAGGAAGTATTGCATTCTACCTCGAGATTTTACAAAAAACACATGTTTTGAGGCCCTCTGAATCCAATAAAGCATTTTATAAGAAGGTCCTTGTGTGCTTTTGTGAAATATGAGCAGCATAACTCAAAAACGAAAATTCTGTTAAATATGAAACTTGGTACTTAAGCTCAGGATGCTACACAAAGATTTTCAAGAAATTCCCCCACCCCAGACTATCCTTTACAGTAACATTTTTCGAAAAGTTTAAATTTCTCTAAAATTGCTCCAACGAATTTTATTAAAATGTTTAAGATATTTTCATGGCAAATGTAATGTATATCTCGAATTTTCTGGTAGTGTCCCCAAAAGTTCTCTTCATTCTGAATGACTTTTGCATAACTGGTAAACCGTAAGAGATAGACAACATTTTACTACACAAAAAATGTAGATCTCGTTAAAGCACACAATTTATGTCATATACATTTTTTTTCTTTTTTCGTCGAGTGAAGCATTTCCGAGATATTCCTTGTTATTTGTTTGAATGTTCTAATACTTACACATTTTCTCAAATGGGAATTCGTTATTCATTCTTTTATGTCCTGTACATACAAAGAGAATGCAATGCGCCACATAGCAACCAGCTCTTAAAACATTTGACTATCGCTTAAAGCCTAGCAATTCCCCTTGCATCTACAAGAAAATTAGCAATAAGATTAACATCTCGATTAACATGAAGCATATGGAGAATAAGCGTTTGTAAAAATAGTTTGTACAAGAGCAGAGAAAGTCGTGTGAATGCAACACATCAGATTTTTAATATACAGGAATAATAAACTATATTACAGTCTACTTATTCTGGAGTTATAAAGATTTTTCAGTTTATTAGTTTTATATTTTTACTTTCTCTACTACGTATAGTAAGTAGGGGAAGTATTGTATTCCACCCAAAAAATCGATACCAAGATTTCACCGGAAATACATGTTTTGAGACCCCCTGAATCCAAAAAAAAGCATTTTTGAAAACATGTCCGTGTGTGTGTCTGTGAACAGCATAACTCAGAAACGAACAGTCGGATAAACACCAAACTTGGTATTTAGGTTCAGTATCTTCCAGAGATGCGACACGAAGGTTTTAAAGAAAATCCCCCCACCCCAGACTACCCTTTACATGGAACATTTATCGAAAAGTTTAATTTTCTCAAAAATGGTTCTAACGATTTTGATTAAAATATCATATGTTTAAGATATTGTCATGACAGATGAAATGTATATCTCGAATTTTCTGGGAATGTCTCCAGAAGTATTCTTCATTGTGAACGACTTTTGCATAACTGGTAAATCATAAGAGATAGACAAAATTTTACTACACAAAAAATGTTGATCGCGTTACAATACACAATTTATGTCATAAACAGTTGTTTTGTTGAGTGAACCGTTTTCGAGATATTTATTGTTATTCCCTTAAATTTTCCAATACTTACACTTTTTCTCAAATTCGTTACTCATTTTTTACTTTCTCTACTACGTATAGTAAGTAGGGGAAGTATTGCATTCCACCCAAAAATTCGATACCGAGATTTCACCGGAAATACATGTTTTGAGACCTCCTGAATCCAAAAAAGGCATTTTTGGAAACATGTCCGTGTGTGTGTCTGTGTGTGTGTCTGTGTGTGTGTGTGTCTGTGTGTGTGTCTGTGTGTCTGTGAACAGCATAACTCAAAAACGAACAGTCGGATAAGCACCAAACTTGGTATTTAGGTTCAGTATCTTCCAGAGATGCGACACGAAGGTTTTCAAGAAAATCCCCCCACCCCAGACTACCCTTTACATGGAAGATTTTTCGAAAATTTTAATTTTTTCAAAAATGGCTCTAACGATTTTGATGAAAATATCATATGTTTAAGATAATGTCATGAGAAATGAAATGTATATCTCGAATTTTCTGGGAATGTCTCCAAAAGTATTCTTCATTGTGAACGACTTTTGCATAACTGGTAAACCATAAGAGATAGACAAAATTTTACTACACAAAAAATGTAGATCGCGTTAAAATACACAACTTATGTCATATGCATTTCTTTTTGAGTGAACCGTTTTCGAGATATTGCTTGTTATTTCCTTAAATTTTCCAATACTTATACTTTTTCTCAAATTCGTTATTCATTTTTTTTATGTCCTGGACATGCAAAGAGAATGGAATGCGCCACATAGCAACCAGCGTTAAAATATTTGACTATCGCTTAAAAGCTACGATATTTCCCTTGCATCTACAAGAAAATTACCAATAAGATTGACATCTCGATATCTCGATTAACTTGAAGCATATTGAGAATAGGCGTTTGTAAAATTAGATTGTACAAGAGTAGAGAAAGTCATGTGAGTGTAACACATCAGATTTTTTTATGTCCTGGACATGCAAAGAGAATGGAATACTCCACATAGCAACCACCTCTTAAAACATTTGACTATCGCTTAAAACCTACCATATTCACCTTGCATCTACAAGAAAATTACCACTAAGATTGACATCTGGATATCTCGATTAACATGAAGCATATGGAGAATAAGCGTTTGTAAAAATAGTTTGTACAAGAGTAGAGAAAGTCATGTGAGTGTAACAGATCAGATTTTTTTTTGAAAATTACATCGAGGTTTCAACCTATTCGTGTGTGGTGTTTAGAAAATTAATTTAAATGCATTCACTATAGCAAATTGTTTAGTATAATGCTTGAATTGGCTCATGGTGAATATGATTTTTATCTGACGGAGAAAAAAATGTTAATAAAGAATTGGTTGCCAACAGTTTTACTGAACTTCCTGAATAATGCCTCTGGTTGTAACACTTTTCAAATCTATTTCTCTGTTAGTTTGCGTCACATATCGATGATATTATTACGTATTTTATAAAAAGTCTCTCTTCTAACTGCATATAAAATCATCCTACGAACACCACTAATAGGTCCAATATTAAACAAAAGTTGTAACATCATTAAGATAAAGCATTTTATGTGTTACATTCACATGCCTTTCTCTACTCTTTATCGCTTATTACTGAGTAGGTATACACATTCTTAGGAAATACTTTTTTCCTGTCTACTTAATTTTTGTTCAACAATTCGAAACAATTCGATATCGCGGAAATGGCTGATGACACAAAACATTATTTAAAATAAATTTTGTGTTTTAGAGAGATCTACATTTCTTGTATAGTACGTTTTCGTCTATTGCCAGTTATGCAACATTATATAAATTTCCTTTCCAATGAAGAGAATTTCACAAGATGTTCCCAGGAATTCAAGATACACATTCTATTTTTCATGTAAATATGTTTAATATATGGCATTTTAATCGAAATCGTTAGTAGAATGTTTTAGAAAATCAAAAAAGTTCGAAAAATACTCCATATAAGGAGTAGCTTAGGTAGGGAATTTTCTTAAAAATCTTCGTGTCGAATCTTTGAAAGGTATTGGATTTAAATACCAAGATTGGTATTTATCCAGCGATTCGTTTTTGAATTATGCTGATCACAAACACGCACACGTGCGGAATTTTTTCTAAAAATACATTTTCGTATGCAGGGGCCTCAAAACATGTATTTCCGGTGAAATCTAGGTACCTATCGAAATTTTGGGTGGAATGGTATAGAAGGTAAACATGATTCTTTTTTATTCATTGGGTCCCAAACATGTATTTTTGGTGAAATCTCGGAATCGAATTTTTGGGTGAAATACAATACCTTCTCTACCTGCAGAAAGTAAAACCCTCGGGAAACGTCGGGACTCGTAAGTTGTAATATCGCTTGCACTTTCTACATATTAAAATTGAGCATTTTTTCTCCGTTGACTGTGACAAGGTAACGGAGGGGACACCTCGCTCATTCTGACCCAGGCGGAGCTTTTGTGGCTACCACCCTCCCAGGGGGAACGGATGGAGTGAAGGAACTGCAGGAGGCTATAAACCGGAGGCAGGCAGGTCACGAGACGCGCAGAGGTTCCTAACGATTCCAAGCTTGAAGGGCCGCTTACAGAAGGCTTCCCTCTGGCGGAGTCGGGGAGGATTCTACTCACCGCAGGCGGCTCAAAGAAGGCTATCATCTGGCAGGGAAGAGAAGAACTTTTCACTGAACAAGATTTGCGCCATCTGACTGACACTGCACCTCACCTGAAACATGAGAGTAGAACGAGATGAGTGGGAATGAGGGGATAGCAAATTCGTGGTAGAAGAGGAACCATCCCAGAATACGCCTACCGACCCGGGAAAACTACAAAAATAACCCATGTCAGTGACCTACCCGACGGGAATCGAACCAAGTCTCCCGAATGCGAGCTCCACACGTTACCACGGCGACATCTCGCTCGGATTTAGTGGGTAGTTTTAAATGGTACTTAAGAGCAGGCAGAAATTCCTTCAAATTGTGATAACCTTGAAAACTTGTTACTTATCATTCTGGTTTCAGAGTGCAAGCGATAGATATCTTAATTCGATAAAAGATAAGGGAATCAAACGTCTTTGAAGATTAAATGAGGTAGATCGGTGTCAATGTGACGTTTCTGTGATAACACCAAATCTTGACAACCAAATTCTTGAGAAAATAGACGATTGAGATGATATTTGATCCTAAAAGTTGTCCTTTATGATAGAACAACTCAATTTTTACTTTCTCTACTACGTATAGTAAGTAGGGGAAGTATTGTATTCCACCCAAAATTTCGATACCGAGATTTCACCGGAAATACATGTTTTGAGACTCACTGAATCCAAAAAAAGCATGTTTGGAAACATGTCCGTGTGTCTGTCTGTGTGTCTGTGTGTCTGTGTGTCTATCTGTCTGTCTGTGTGCCTGTGTGTCTGTGTGTGTGAACAGCATAACTCAAAAACGAAGAGTCGGATAAACACCAAACTTGGTATTTAGGTTCAGTATCTTCCAGAGATGCGACACGAAGGTTTTCAAGAAAATCCCCCCACCCCAGACTACCCTTTACATGGAACATTTTTCGAAAATTTTAATTTTCTCAAAAACGGCTCTAACGATTTTGATTAAAATATCATATGTTTAAGATATTGTCATGATAATTAAAATGTATATCTAGAATTTTCTGGGAATGTCTCCAAAAGTATTCTTCATTATGAACGACTTTTTCATAACTGGTAAACCATAAGAGATAGACATAATTTTACTACACACAAAATGTAGATCGTGTTAAAATACACAATTTATGTCATATACATTTCTTTTGTTGAGTGAACCGTTTGCGAGATATTGCTTGTTATTCCCTTAAATTTTCCAATACTTATACTTTTTCTCAAATTCGTTATTCATTTTTTTATGTCCTGGACATGCAAAGAGAATGGAATGCGCCACATAGCAACCAGCGTTAAAATATTTGACTATCGCTTAAAACCTACCATATTCCCCTTGCATCTACAAGAAAATTACCAATAAGATTGACATCTCGATATCTCCATTAACATGAAGCATATGGAGAATAAGCGTTTGTAAAAATAGTTTGTACAAGAGTAGAGAAAGTCATGTGAGTGTAACACATCAGATTTTTTATTGATGTTCTGCAGTCAGGAACGCAATTGTCTATAACAACACCAGGAGAAAGCATGTGTGTGCGTGTGCGTGTGCGTGTGCGTGTGCGTGCGCGCGTGCGTGCGTGTGTTAACCTCAAGACACCACTATACCGAATTTGAAATTTCCTTCACCTTGAAAACCCCTGTTCTTCCCGCCAGCAATAGACTACAAGACAGCTTCTAACTTCAACTCCTAAATGACTAATCAAGGCCTGCGTACCAGAATACCTTGGAGTTGAGAAGAAGGCTTTGGATTTTCGTTGAGAATGTCATAGAGAAGAAAACAGTTGTTATTCTACTGCTCGCAATATCCCAGTAACGTTCTCACAGCTACAATTAAAATGATAATAAACACATACCTTATAAGAGATGTTGTCCTTCTCTATACACACATTTCTGACATCTTCTCAGGGAATTTTGATTCGTACTGGAGAGTTTTATATCTGAAACTGAGTGAATTTCTCGCCTGGTGCTTTCTTTTAGTTCTTACAATGTATGGAGGTTTGTTCCATATAAAAATCTTTTAATAAACTTCTGTATGAAAGTTTTGTTGTATTTCCCTGTATGTTGTAACGAAGTTCATTACCAATCAACGTTACTTCGAAAATCACTCAAAATAAACGAAACGTTTTACGTAAGAGTTATTAAAACGTTTTGGCATAAGTATCGCTTATACAGGATGGAAGGTGACCTATGGCCATCCTTGAACAGGATGATTCTTCGTAATGAATAGAACAAACAATCTTAGTACGATTTTGCTGTTTTTAAGGTGTTTTTTTTTAAAAAAAAGAAACGAAAATTGCATAATATTAACTCTATCTTAAATGAAGATTCTACGAAACCTGAATAATTCTTCAAATATTTCTTAGTGGAGATTGAAAGGTAAATACTTTCTACATGTTTAAATGAATTTTGAATTAAAACAGTTCTCACTCTTACTACTATTATTATGAGCTTTCGAAATTTCTCTCAGTTGAATCCGCATCGTTAGCCACGAGACTACACAACATAACACTGTAAGATCGAAAGAAACGCACTTCAGCTGTTGTTTATTGCGGTTATGGCTTGTTTTTGAAACAGCAGAATATCAGTTACAAAATAGGCTCGCTTTAGTAATGCCGAGTTTCTTGAAATGCTACTCATTTACGGTGAAACACATCGTAATGGGGCAGCTGCGGCAAGAATTTATCTAGAAAGATTTCCAAATATACGAGCACATCATAGGACATTTGTCAAAGAGTTCTAGATGCAGGAAGCGTATCTCTTCATGTTGAAGGAGTTGGTCAAATAAATGTTTCACAAGAAGAAGAAATCCTTCACGTGGTGGAGAAAGATCGTGGAAACAGCTCGCACTGTTGGACTGGACTTTTTTGAGAACATTAAAAGAAGAATTGCTACGCCCTTATCATACTCAACACGTCCAGTATCTCTCTGAAGAAGATTGTACGCCAAAGGTAACATTTTCCTAATGGCTTCTTCAACAAGGAGGGGACTTTCCCCCTAAAGTTCTTGCAATGTATGAAGCAACGTTTACCAGAAATGGAGCAACTAATTACCAATCCATACACAATAAGACAACACAGCTTTCAGCACAGACTTTCTGTAAATGTTTGGGCAGGAATCCTAGGAAACACTTATTCGGTCCGTGTATTCCTCCTCAGGTTTTAACAAAAGCCATCTATCTCTTCAGTTCTGCTTGAGGATGTTCCCCTGCCAGTAAGAAGTGGTATGTGGCTATTACACTTCCACACATAAGTAGAGCCGTGTGTGGCCATTTACACAACACCCACGTAGAACGCGGATCGCTCGGAATGGACGAATAAAATGGCGACCAAGATTACCAAATCTATATCCAATCAGCTTTTTTACTTTGGGGAGATATGAAAACTCGCGTATATATTACAGAAGTGCCTGATGTGCAAACGTTACAAGAAAGAATACTTCGAGCAGCGGAAGAAATAAAAAAATCTGATGTGTTACGCTCACATGACTTTCTCTACTCTTGTACAAACTATTTTTACAAACGCTTATTCTCCATCTACTTCATGTTAATCGAGATAAACATTTGCAGACTCTATCTTACTGCTAATTTTCTTGTAGATGTAAGGGGAATGTATATTTACAAGGGCAATATAGAAATACAGTAGCCTTTAAGCACAGACATATCTCTTAATAGCTGGTTGCTATGTGCAGCACCATTCTCTTTGCCACAGATTAATACTCTTTGCATATCCAAGACAAAAAAAAAATGAATAACGAATTCGCATTTGAGAAAATAAGTATTGAAAAATTTAAGGGAATAACAAACAATATCTCGAAAGTGGTTCATTCAACAACAGAAATGTTTGACATAAATTGTGAATTTTAACGCGATCTACATTTTTTGTGTAGTAAAATTTTGTCTATCTCTTATGGTTTACCATTTATGCAAAAGTCGTTCACAATAAAGAATACTTTTGGAGACATTCCCAGAAAATTCGAGATATACATTTCATTTGTCATGACAATATCTTAAACATATGATATTTTAATCAAAATCGTTAGAGCCATTTTTGAGAAAAATAAAATTTTCGAAAAATGTTCCATGTAAAGGGTAATCTGGGGTGGGGGGATTTTCTTGAAAACCTTCGTGTCGCATCTCTGGAAGATACTGAACCTAAATACCAAGTTTCGTGTTTATCCGACTGTTCGTTTCTGAGTTATGATGTTCACAGACAGACACACACATTGACATGTTTCCAAAAATGCTTTTTTTGGATTCAGGGGGTCTCAAAACATGTATTTCCGGTGAAATCTCGGTATCGAAATTTTGGGTGGAATACAATACTTCCCCTACTTACTATACGTAGTAGAGAAAATAAAAAACAACCCGAACATACTTCGTAGAGAGCAGCAGAACTGGAGAAAACGTTGTGAAGCATGTGTATTGGCGAGGGGTCCACATTTTGAACAGTTTCTCTAAATATTAAAAAGAAGTTCTCATTGTTTCTTCTTGTCTTGCTTTAATTATTTACAGAGTTTTATAATTCACAAAAAAGGAAGTATAATCTTGTAACTTGGGTTTCTCAAGGTTTTATTTACCTTTATAAATAAGTGTTCCTATTATTAATTTGCCTAATATTGTAAATGCTTCCTAAGTTCCATATTCCGTATGATATTTAGATTACGTTACAGTCATGTGTAGTTCTTTGTTTATTTGTATACCGGAAGTGTTTATTTGTTCATTGCCATAGCGGCAGAAGCTAAAGAATTAAAGGTTAACTTGTGAGAATACATGTTTTGTTGGAGTTGTTTATTTATTTAGCTCCACGCATGGACGCCAATTTGAAGTAGGTGGTTTATTACGTTATTTGCACCACGCTTTGGGCGTCAATTTGAAGTAGTTTGTATTGAAGGGGTTGTATTACATTTCAACTGTTGGGGAGCCGACCTTGAAGTAGTTGCAACCGCACGTATGTTAAACAGTTTCCGGTAACCTTCGCCCCAAATGTACTTTCAGGTGGTCTTTGCCCGTTTAAAAATAATAACTTTGTAATGTAACTGTTTCTTTAAATATTATATTTATGTTTGCCTCAGCTGCGTCAGTAATATTTTAGAGACATAGATATCTTGGCAGGGCGTGATGCGACAAGAATGTAGGCTTACGCAGATTTTTAGTTGTAATTCAGTCCTTTTTATTAATCCTTGACACAAATTAAATAGCACTTCACTGATATCGAGAGCTGTGAGATTCTTTTATTTAATACTTGCACTTTTTAACATGTATACTATTTTCGTCTCACACGAATACGTAATTAATTTCTCGCGTCTGGTTAGTAACTCTGTCTGCAGGCAACTGAATAGATTTCAACCGTCTAAACTTTTAAATTTCTGTATTTCAAGTCTCTGATTTGCCTAATTCTACTCCAATAGAATACCTGCATTTAACTAAAGCTTTTTCTGGTTGTTGATTGGCTATTTTTATAAACTGTCACTAAAATGACATATTGTTACTCCAAGAATCACAAGTAGTACTGTTAAACTCTCAAACTCATTATTGCCTCAAGGTTACCTCATTGTTAGTAACTTTTGACCTATTTCTCACAGCTCCTACATTATTAAATTATGTAATGCATGCACATAACATTATTGAAGATGTTAACAATAATATAAGCATATGCAATGACTGTTACATACATTTTACAAATTATTACATTCACATATTGCTTCAAGGCGGGCTGTTATTGAATTTACTTATTATATAATTAGACTGAAATTATTTAAGTGTTAAAAACTCTGCCTCACTTGTTAAATGTAAAGTGAACCCGCTGAATTTGCTGTATTGCAATATTGTGCAAAATAAAATAGTAATTATCTCAAGAACAGAAAGTTTTATGCAAAAAAAAGAGGAAAAACGCTCAGAACAACCTGCACTTTTATAGGCTTAAAGGATGATCATAGGTCACTTTCCACGTTGTATATCCCACCGTTATAAGTAGACCCGATTGTCTTTTATATTACCGTGCCTTTTGTTTTCTCGGTTGATAGTGAGCATATATATATATATTGCATCGAATGAAATATCGGCGGCTTTTCTCTTATTTATTCACGCATTTTCTATGGAATAAACCATGCTATAGTATAACAACTTAGTAAAATCCCTTGGTCTACGGACTGCGTGAGTATTCAGGAGGAATAAATCGCTCCACTCTACTCTTCCTTTGCCTTTAGCTACTGAGTTATCTAATGAGGTGTATTAAAGAGGAAGTGGGCTGATACGCGGGATAAAAGTGTCACGTAACTGTTGTGAACGCAGCAGTTTAATAGTGTAGAAAAAATTAATAGAATCATGTTTACATCATAACTCAAAAACTAAAACCCTTATTCCATTTCTGTAAGAGGTATGTTAAAGAGTACAGTTTCGGGATAATGATGATGTGTGATTGGTCTCCCTGTAAACAAAATGAAAGCCGCTAGTTTTCTTGCAAATCTTCAATTGAAATAATTTGTATTATGAAAACCAATCAGCGAGGAATATTTTTCTTTGAAGAGGTAGATGGGGAGTGAAGGCTATGAAATATCCTAAAAATTATGGATTAACTTTTGGAGGATATCCCATGATAATACTGCATGTATGTGAAATGCTATCGCTAGTTGTATGCAAACATTTGTTTTCACACCCGCTGCACCTTGCTCTCTGTGTGGCCTGTCACAGCAATCTACAAACACAGCATTTTTGTTGCAATGCTCTTGTATCTTTAGTCCTGTCTCTACAGTTGATAGTTACAACAGTGATGTGATAAACGATTTTGTGAGAATAAAACAAAACATGGGCTAGACGAAATTATGGCGTATGTTGCTTAAGCAGCGACTCAGTGGCAGAGTAGGAGAGACATACCGGGATGACAAGGTGAGTTACCCCTCCCAAGGGTAAGTTGCTAACTATAGTAAGTTTCTTGTAGTGGTTTAGTAATTCTGTGGCATAGCCTATGTATGTCGGAAAGAGCTGCGCATTTCAATGGTGAAAGAATTATCAAAGGGTGTTTCGAGATTGCCCTGCAGCACGACGTTTTTCCTAAAAATATCGTATATGTTGCACTCATATATCCTTCTCTACCCCCTCTTCCTTGAAGTAGAATATTTGTTAGCCCCACGTTTGGGAGCCAATTTAAAGTGGAATATTTTTGCTGGTAGTTGGAAGATGCTTCATGTTTATCTGCACCACGTATGGGAGCCAATTTGTCGCGGTCACTTCGTGTTATATTATTTCTGAGCGCCTGTTATTGTTTTACTACTTTGAATGTTGGGTTCATTGTCCTCCGGCTAGCTATTATTTCTCGGTCGAGCAAATCTCTTGAACAGGGTGTGTAAACGGAAAGGATTTGTTACTGAAAGATAACACTGATAAAAGAATTTGTTTTTACACTTTTATTGTCGTCACGCATTATTCAATTTCACATATTGATTCTTGATACACGCCAGACTGAAACTGTTATATTTTCTAATATCACTATAATCACTTATTTGTTGCACCTTATTAATTCGCGTGTTTCACATTTATAACAAGCTTTAAGACGCGAGAGATTCTGTAGAATTGCGTAATGTGTACTTTATGTATGCTTCCGTTGAACTACGCGACGTATAACTCACGAATACTTATGTTGAACTGATCGACGTATTACACGCGAATGCTTCTTCTGGACTGAGCGACGTGTAATGCACAAATGTTTCTGTTGGACTGGACAATACTTGCCTCTGGCTTTAGCTTTTTATACTCCCTCACCCCGATATGCCTAAACATTATAACAGAGCTGCAATTGGTTAATAAAACGCGCCAACATTAGCGTCTATTTTTATATCCAATCAAAATTACGAACACACATGCTCTAGGGAAAATATTCCCGCTATTTCTAAGAAAAGCGCGCCAATCTGACGTCATTTGTTTGTCTCTTCTAATTAATATTCAACTCACCCCCTCGCTCATTGTTATCCGCTCTTATTGTCAGTTTCAGTGAGGTCGTGCAAACTTATTTCCTAATAATGCTTATAATTAACAAACATCTCAAATCAATGTCATACAATAATGTTTATTTACACTACAATCACTCTGGCATTTACATTATTCTGATACAAATTACTGCCACACCCTCGAACCATTCTTTCAAGAGGTTATCCTTTTATCGACTTTATGCTAATCGAGGTGAATGTCTACAGAAATGGACTCATTGCACATTTCTTAGGTACACGAGGGATACAGATGCTGAAGGGATATCCATAAACGCTGTCTGAAATTGCATACTCGTTGCATGACCACGAGAAAGAAACGAACGATGATTTCAGTACTTCAAAACGTTGTGAAGTATTTGAAGATTCAAATCAATATAAATGAATATCTGGAAAATGTTTAAGGGGACAAGGTAGTCTGAACACATGGAAATTGCACCTTACGTATGTTAAATTACCACTGCTCTTTAAGTTCTCAATAGTTTTTCCTGAAATTTTTAAGAATTATTCTATAATTCATGAAACTTTTTGAAGTAGTTGTTTGCATTGATGGCATATGTAGTTGAGTCCGTAAAAATTATTTCATTCAGCAGAAAAATAATAAAATTTACTCTTAAAACATGTGAATTCATCTGCCTTTTTCTTTGATACTACTTGCAATACAGAATTACACTTTTGTATGCTTGTTCTTAGTATAATCAACTATCTTGTGAACCTGAGTTAGTTAGTTATGTGTATCAGTTCACTAGAAATTGAAAAAAAAATATTTGCAAAGTCAAAAAAGTAAAAATGTTGAAAATTCGCAATTTTGTTGTTTTCTTAATATCACTAGCATACATTATAAAATAATGATTGTAGTTTAGAAACTTTAACTATGTGTTGTGTACATGTATTGAAAATTTCAGTGCTCTACCTCTCATACTTTCTGAGATAAAAGTTACATAAGTATCCAAAAATGTTGTTTTGAGAAAACTGAATTTAAACTTTGAACATTAAAATTCTGACACACTTCAGTACATTCCAGAGTGATAATCATCTGCACCTTCATTTCTGGATTGCTTCAGCTTTTCTGATTGCCTTCTCTTGGTCCTGGTCTCTTTTGTTAATTGCTGAACTGCTCGCTGGGCATGATATAGTCGTTCGTTGTTGGAAGATACAAAAATGTTCTAAAAAGGGGCATTGTATGACAGCTTTAAAGTAATGTAGACTAGCATTTAAATGGTATTTAAGTGTCTTAAAAACCTTTTAACCTCCAAAAAGTATATATTTTCTGAAACTGGAAATAAGAGATTTTATTTGTGCCTAAAACAATAAATGTGATTTTTGACCATTTCAGAGTACCTTGTCCCCTTAATATCACTAAAACAATATTAAACATAAATTGCTTCTTCTAACATGATCAGCACTTCTAGTGGAATAAAATTTTGCTTATCCCTTACGTTTACTAGTAATATAAAATCTTCGTGTGCATTCTTGGAACATGCTGAAGGTAAAGGTACATACTAGGCTACCGGGGGGCCCTTTGTCTACCGTGCCCCTTGAGAGGGTGAGATGAAGGGAGAGACCCGAAGGGCGACCAGATCCGGGTGACATGCGCAAGCATGGTCGGGGTACCTGACGTTTCCAGTTCGAACGCATCTGACTCCGTTCAAGCCCATCTACAAGCCCCTGAACCCCCCGTCCGAGAGCACCCGGAGGCGGGACCTAGTTGAACAGTCCGATGACGCTAGAAAGAAACATCTACAGAACGCCTCTCCACCGCCCAGCCGCAACACGCAGAACTCAGTCGCCTGGTCCTTCAGCGATGAAACAAGTGATGATGGAGATGATAGGTACGAAATATGGGACAGGAAAGTCGTGGTAGAAGAGGAACCATCCCAGCATTGGTCTGCAGACCTGGAGAAACCACGAAAAATGGGTTCGTGTGAATCGAACCCGAGGCCTCCCAAATGCGAAGTTACTGAACTTTAATATCAAGTTTCGTGAACAATATACGGTTTTGAGGTATACTGTTCACGCACACACTGACGTTTTTCTAAAATTGTTTTTTTGGATTTAGGGAGTCTTGAAAGGTTTATTTCTGGTGAAAGCTCTTAATAAAACACTTCCTCTACGTACATCTGTAAGCGGCAGAGAATAGGACCCGGATAATGAAGAGCTTACCACACAAAGCATTTGGGAAATTCTCAGCCAAGCACTTCCAGATTGTCTTGCACGTTGAGGTGGGTCAGTGTTCAAGGTAAACTTGTTTTTAATAGGCTCGTCAATCACATGAGTTTCTCTTTGTCACGTTTGACGTATTAATAAAGTCAACGCAGTTTTTTTGTAATCTCGATAGATATAATAACGTCGCTATTAGTTTTGCGTCCAAGTACTCGCGAGCAAAAAACCTTCGCCGATTCGCCGAGTCACAGCAATCGTTCTTCATCCGGTAAATTGCCATAATTGCTGGACAAACAAATCTCATGCTCTCTGAGGCAAATATAAGAGAAGTTGGAAGGAATGTATTGAGTGAATATAGGTGGAGTGAGTGTGGGCTGCAGGAATACCAAAAAGTTATGTTTGCTCATATTACTTTAACGGCGTCCAAAATAACTGGAACAGAAAGTAGGTAACTTGTTACCGAGCAACAGTTACAAAAGTAATATCAGTCATTCACTACGTGTGGGTACGATGATGTCACCAAAAACTTTTAGGAAATCATACAAGGATTAGTTTAAAAAATCTGATGTGTTACACTCACATGACTTTCTCTACTCTTGTACAAACTATTTTTACAAACGATTATTCTCCATATGCTTCATGTTAATCGAGATGTTAATCTTATTGCTAATTTTCTTGTAGATGCAAGGGGAATATGGTAGGCTTTAAGTGATAGTCAAATATTTTAAGAGCTGGTTGCTATGTGGAGCATTCCATTCTCTTTGCATTACCAGGGCAAAAAAAATGAATAACAAATTTGAGAAAAAGTATAAGTATTGGAAAATTTAAGGGAATAACAAGCAACATCTCGAAAATGGTTCACTCAATAAAAAAAATGGATACGACATAAATTGTGTATTTTAACGCGATCTACATTTTTTGTGTAGTAAAATTTTGTCTATCTCTTATGATTTACCAGTTATGCAAAAGTCGTTCACAATGAAGAATAGTTTTGGAGATATTCCCAGAAAATTCAAGATATACATTTTATTTTCATGAAAATATCTTAAACATATGATATTTTAATCAAAATCGTTAGAGCCATTTTAGGAAAATTAAAATTTTCAAAAAATGTTCCGTGTAAAGGGTAATCTGGGGTGGGGGGAGTTTCTTGAAAACCTTCGTGTCGCATCTCTGGAAGATACTGAACCTAAATACCAAGTTTGGTGCTTATCCGACTGTTGGTTTCTGAGTTATGCTGTTCACAGAGACACACACAGACACACACATACACACACACACACACACACACATACACATGGACATGTTTCCAAAAATGCTTTTTTTGGATTCAGGGGTCTCAAAACATATATTTCCGGTGAAATCTCAGTATCAAATTTTTGGGTGGAATACAATACTTCCCCTACTTACTATACGTAGTATGATGCCACTCTTCCTGAGGCACTTCGGAAATCAAACTTTTATAAAGTTCCTCTGCTTCATCTGATCACAAAAAAGTGATTCCACACGTTTTATCTATAATTTTGGGAAACAAAAAGAAATCACAAGGTGCTAGGTCAGGGCTGTATGTGAAGGGTTCATGGTGCTGACCTTTAGGGCATCCAATGCTCAATTTGCTGTATGCGACGATGCGTTGTCATGACGTAACATTATTTTTCCTTTTGGAGTTTTTCACCAAGGTTTTTAAACATGTGCGGTAAACAGACATTTGGTACCAATCGGCAGTAACGGTACGTTCATCTTCTAATGCTATAGTAGCAATATGGCCTGTTTTAGAAGAAAAACTGGCAACCATCTTCTTACCAGCACTGCCAATTCGTCGGACTTTAGTAGGCTGAGGTTCTGTTCGAAAGACCCATTTAGCCATTGACTTTTCTTTTCAGGATCATAACAATAAATACAACATTCATCGCTATTAGCGATATTGCAAACCAAAGTTGAAGTGCCGCCTTGGAATTTTTCTGCACCAATCAATTAATTGGTTGCAAAACATTCTATCCTAGTTTTCCATTGCTACACCTTAATCTGTGATTATAAAATGGATTTATTTAAATATTTAAACACAGAATTAATTCATATTTATCATTTGAATTGATACAATTTGTTTAAAAGATGGACTCCTATACATATCACCACCCCTTAATAATTTTCTGGTTGCGCTGCTCTCTATTGCGAAAGCAAGCGTAACACATTCATATCGTTTCGCATCGTTAGCTTTCTATGGGAGAAAGGGTGGGCCGTCCGTCGGATTCGTATAGCAATGCCGTGGGAGCGGTGGGCCACCAGTGGTGTTATTTAAGAGAAACCCGCTAGTTCACTGTTTCAGAAGATATAATGGAGAGAAGTCTTGCGAGGAGCTCTAGTCCCCGGCTGTGGAATGCGTCCGGATGCGGATTTAGTCCCGGGTATAAGACCTGTGCCCAATTAGGAAACTGAGGAGCTGCGATAGGCAGCGGTCCTGGCCTCGTGATCCAACTTTCAGGTTGGGGGATGCGTGATGCTGACCACATCACCTCTGACATATGAGCGGGCGTCTGCCGACAGTTGGCAGGTGCAGGTCCTTCGCGTTCTGTGACGCCACAGGATTTATTTATAATGGGGAAGTTATCACTGGAAGGGGTATGGACAGTTTGATATTTTAGTGCTAACTGAAACTATGGAATCATCCTATGAAATACTCATTTGAGAGGATAATTATCAGAAATTATTAACTTTACTGCGACAGATAATCTGAAATTAAGCGGACAGTTGTATATACTGTAACACAATCATATTGACAGATTGCTGATCATTTGCTATATTTCAGATCGACGAAATCCTGACGACGCTGGGTTTATACGACCACAAGAAGACACTGACGGCACGACTGTCTGGAGGACAGAGGAAAAGACTGTCTATAGCTCTTGAACTGATCAACAACCCGCTGGTGCTCTTCCTGGATGAGCCTACCACGTGAGTATTAGATATAATGTCTAGAAATATTAACACAAACGCCTTCAGAATATTTGTCTGCACCTTACAAAATTCTCCCTGGCAGGGCTTTAGAGGGGTGATTCTAAACTTTGTTGGTTCACCAATTTATAGGTAGCTGCAGTTTCTATTCGTTAAAGTAATAAATACTATATTGCCAATTTTACTTTATAAATGTTAGTTTTTAACAATTAGACACTTCCAGATGTCATCAGCATGTTCATTATAAATTTATCGTAACTGTTCTATTAGAAGCCATATTTCTTGGAGAAGTCATTAAGATGCTACAAAACGTTGGATTGTAATAATGGGAAAAACTAGCCGCCCATAATTATTTCAATTGTGAATAAACTTCATTTATTAAAGGAAAATTGCAGTGTATTCCTTAAACTTGCCTCACCCACTATAACGTGAGAATTAATAATTAGATATAGTTAGGAATGGAATACGCAACAACCGACGAGCACCAATAGCCGAGGAAGAAGAACACCGCAACAGGCAACAACAACCCAAGGATCGACGATTTCGCGCTACAAATAGCGCACAGCACCGTTTCCCGCTACAAACGTCGCCCAACGACTATTTACCTCTACACAAGATGGAGTTTAATTTTCTTTTCCTTTCAAGCTTAGTGTTATAAAAGGTGGTGCTAAAAGAGACTGAATGGAATTGATTGTTTCTCCGTATACCACTGTTTACACGTATTTCACTAAGTCGCTTTGATTCACTAATTGAAACAGCACAATCACGTGCAAAGTACAGGCAGCGTACTAGTACAGTGCGGTCGTTTTATGGTGAGGCTATAGATCGCGTGTATGCGTGCTTCGCATACTGTCTGTTACACTGAGGCTTTTCGTTCCGTAACTCCAGCATTACTTAAGAGTGAAGTAACATGCACTGTAATTAGTACTAATCTTGTTAAAAGTGGTGTCCATTTGCGTGAAGGCATTCCTGGCGCCTGCGGATGACATTTCCATTCACGTGCACAAGTTCTTGTTACGCAATGTTCATAATTTCTGCTTTTATATTGTCCTTAAGTTCGTATATGGTGTGGGGATTGTTTATATAAACTTTATTTTTTAGGGTTACCCACAAATAGATGCACCAATTTCATCAATTTTTTCCTGCATTAGAACATCTTATTCTCACTTCTTAGCGTTTACCAATCCCATTGTTCTAAACTTATTAACCAGACAGTAATCTAACAGTTTCTCTACCGAGAACTCGTATACCAGGAAACTTCTCCTGAAATTGTCTACATGATTCGGTTTTTGCGTATGTATCGTATATAAAAATTTGTTTTCAAGCGTGAATTTGTCGAAAGGCATTGCAGTGGACAAATAACAAGACATTAACACTCCTAAACAAACCATACACAGCATAGATGTCTTGAATAAACTTTCACATTTGAGATGCACAATTCTCTTTGCAGCACGAACACAAAACAGCGACCAAAGCACAATTGCTAAACATGAGTCAGCGTCGCCAGTTGCGCATCGGAAAAGTACTCAGGTCACAGCGTGTTACGCGTACGAGGGGCACTACTTATATTTTGAGCCTTGGCAACCCTGAATGTTGTACGTGCCATCTGACGTTTCCAATGGAAAGTTTGACATTTTTTACCATAATCTACTTCAAACATTTTGTCAATAGAGCGTCATTTGTTTTGTTTACACTAACTTGAAAATTGTGTGTCAACAAAAACATGGAATTGACTCGTGAAAATGTTCGTGCAATGATTTATTACGACTTTCGACGTGGATTATCAAGACAAGAGTGCATCGATCAACTAACTTCCACATTTGGCGACGAAGCTCCATTGTCTACCACTGAGAAACGCTGGTATAACAAGTTTAATCGTTGCCACCGTTCGCTCAATTTGAAGTTCCTGAAGGTCGTCAAAAATCAGTTGTGCCAGAAAACATTGATGCTGTGCAAAAACTAATAATGAAAGATCATCATGCGACATATTGTGAGATCGAGGCAACCCTAGGCATTAGTTCCACCAGCATATATATAATATTGCGTGATTATTTAGCCGTGAAAAAGGTTTGCTCTCGTGGATCCCACATAATTTGACGCAATCTCAAAAAGATGCTCGTGTCGATTGGTGTACAAAAATGCTCAAGAAATACAATGGCGGTGCCTCAAAAGACGTATATAAGATTGTAACAGGTGACGAATCATGGATCTATGCGTATGAGCCGGAACGTAAACAGCAGTCGACTGTATGGGTGTTTCAAGATGAAGCAAATCTAACAAAAGTTGTTCGCACTCGAAGCACTTCGAAGCAAATGGTCGCCTGCTTTTTCAGCAAAACTGGCCATGGGCAACAGTGCCTTTAGAGGAACGTAAAACGGTCAATGCCGAATGGTACACAACCATTTGGTTGCCGGAAGTCTTCGGTGAAGTAAGGAAAACCAACAAGAACCGTAGGATCGTTCATCATCAAGACAATGCGAGCGCACACACATCTCGTCTAACAATAGAGTATTTGAAGGCTCAAAAAATCGAATTGATGGGTCATCCGCCATACAGTCCTGATTTGGCGCCCAATGACTTCTTTTTGTTCCCGAACATCAAGAATAAATTGCATGGACAACGATTTTCGTTGGCAGAAGAAGCCGTTGATGCCTTCAGAAACCATGTTTTGGAGATGTCTCAAGAAGACTGGAATAAACGCTTTGACAAATGGTTCAAACGGATGCAAAAGTGTATTGATCACAAAGGAGAATATTTTTAAAAACAATAAAGCAGTTTTCAATCAGAAATTACTTTGTTTTAATTACTAGGCTCAAAATATAAATACTGCCCCTCGTATAACCGATCAGTTGCCTCACCTTAAAAAGACCGCACTGTAATAATATTCAATATAATGACAAAAGTGAGGCAAACCTATATCTACTATAAAATGACCCGCGCTTCTCCACCACATACCTCTACGCTCCCTTGGTTCATCAAGCGCTATACCTATCCGTTATATGACTATGGCTTGCAGCCGGGCATCTGCAAACAACATAGTGTGCTTGCTGAAGTCCGCTACACAAATGCATTTCTAAGCCCATCTTTATATTGTTTCAGGTTAATGACGATTTAAAATTGTTAAAAAAAATCATAGCCTGGAAATGTTCTCTAGTCAAATTCATTTTGGGTGATCACAAAATCTTTAAACGATGGAATTAATAAAATATTAGAGCAAATCGAACAGACTACACGCAATCAACTCGAAAAACATTAGGAATACTTGTCAAATATAAACTAATTTCATTTGTGTTTAGAAACATAGGATTCTAAAAAGTTTAGTATCGCCCTTCTATAGGCATTGAGTTGCCTGATTTCTCATTGGAAAACATTATTACTATCTTTTCATCAGCCAGGCGAAGCGTGTGTACAAGCCCCTGGATTGTATGACGTCTTACCCCTGAAGTGAATAGGACTGTCGATTACGCCTATGCATATACAGTGCGTTCGTAGGTCGGCCGGCATTGGACTGGCCGTCAGAGTTACACGTAAACGACCGGCAAGTCATGGGTACGGTACACTAACTGCTGTACTTATTTACATTAGGCTTACCTGCATCACAACAGATGTTGAAATTGCTGCGAACACATTCCCTATATCTCCGAAAACAATTCTGGTTTACTCTCAAAAGTTCATGTTGACTGATTGCCTGTATTTCTCTTGTGATGTTGTCCTTCAGTCCTTGTAACGTGTGCGGATTTGATGCGTACACGTTATTCTTTAACGTTCCCCATAAATAAAAATCGCAAGGAGATAGGTCAGGGAACGAGGTGGCCACAATCCTCGACTAATTATTCCCTCACCATATACACAATTCACGCATAGAATTCGCAACAGTGTGCGCTGTAGCTGAATCCTGCTGAAACCAGCCACACAACCACAGTCTTTCATTTCTTGTTAGCTGCGGAAAAAAATTATTTAAAATTGAATTTACATAAACGTGGGAATCAACTATTGTGTCGTAAGATATTGGACCGATAATTCTACGCGCACTCACTGCGCACCAAATCCCAAATTTTGCAGCGTGGTGAGGAACTTCAAGAATAATATGAGGATTTTCGGTAGCCCTGTATCCATTCCTCTAAGTACAGCTTGATTTATGAAGAGCTGACATATTTATTTCTTTAATTGTTTCAAAACGAGTTATGCTAGCGACAACTTATTATACCTGAAATGCAGAGGAATTTTGGAAATTATTTATCTCTATAGCAAATGTTGAAAATGCCCTCCATCCTGCACAAGGCACAACTCAACACGTCGTTCCATGCTACTGGCCACTCGTTGGAGGACTCTGTTGTCAATAGCTTGAATCTCCTGTGTAATGTTGTGCTTCAGATCGTCCAATGTCTGGGGACGTGTGGCAGAAACCCTGTCTTTTAACTAACCCTATAGAAAGAAGTCCGGCGATGTCAAATTCGGAGATCTCAGTGGCCACAGGTTGTTGGAAATTACCCGGTCGTCAAAGAAACTTGCAATTAGTGTCATGGATTCATTTGATGTATGGCATGTAGCGCCGTCCTTGACTCAGCTCTACATCGTCTAGCTGCTCAGCAAACTCCATGAAAATCCGTCGGCACTGTGCAGTGTTCATATTGCTTAAAAAAATTGGTTGCATTATTCTCTCTGCGAATATTGTGCACCAAACTCCGATTTTAACCGGATGCATAGGTGCTTCATGAATAACATTTGGATTTTCGCTGGCCCAATAGCATGAATTATTGAGTTCACATAGCCGGATAAATGGAACCATGCTTCATCTGTGAACCATGGGATGGACAATATGGCAGGATTTTGCACCATTAACGCCTGAAAACAACGACAATAATTCAGTCATCTATCCTTATCTGTTTCCTGTAACTGATGGACAACCGTAATCCTATACGTCTTTAGGCCTGCACTTTTCACAGCTCTCTGACACATCGAGTAGCTGTACCCTGTCTCCTGCGACAAACGTCTTAATGATTTTTTGAGTGACTGATACAGTCGTGCTCTTACGTCAACAACAACTTCACTTACCAGAGAACGAAAAATTTCAAACAGTTGCCTACAATAAAACCAACAATTACGAATAAAACGTGAACATCTCGCATCTAGTGACAGGCAATCGAAACTCCAGAACATTCTGCTTAATTTGGTGCTAAAATTGGGGCATTGAGTGAATTTCGAACAGAATAATTAAAGAAATAAATGTGTCAGTTCTTCATAAATCACCTTGTAGAAATGTGGCCTTGAAGATAAAGCCACGCTTCATCAGTGAAGAACGTTAAAAGTGCGCTAGCTACAGCGCTACTCTCTGGCGGCAGGTGCGCCACTCCTCGCCCAGTCCAATGCCGCCGCGGAACGGTGCGGCCGATCTACGAACGCACGGTACTATCTCCTCCCCTTAGCTAAAACACAAGTGAAGTACATAATTATTGCCTTGTTTCTATTCCAGAGGCCTGGACAGCGCATCTTGTTCCCAATGTGTCTCCCTGCTGAAGCTGCTGGCTCGACAAGGTCGTACCATCGTGTGTACGATACACCAGCCCAGCGCCTCGCTGTTCCAACAGTTCGACCACGTGTACGTCGTGGCTCAGGGGAGGTGCTTGTACCAGGGTGAAGCTCAGAACTTGGTGCCTTACCTGGCGAGTCTCCGACTTCCTTGCCCTATGTACCACAACCCTGCAGATTACGGTAGGTCAACCAGCATTACTTCGTTGGTAGGGCAATAAAACTACAAACTTTCTTCTGTAATTTTCGATTTTGAATGAATAATTGCAGCTAACGTATGGCACACAAAATTAAAGCTGATTTCTCGTAATTTAGTTTTGCTATTTTCAAATTCTTCCTATTACGAACTGTTTGTTCGGTTCCTTTTAGGTATACGTTCTTTGAAGATGCATGAAGAGATCTAAAGGGTCTTTGCTTGATATCAAGTATAGTTCTCGATTTAAATACGAGGGGCGTCCAATAAGTACGTTTCCCTATTTTATAAAAAAACACTACACACAATTGACCATGTTAAATTAATTTTATTTGTATTGTACAATCTTTCCGTTAATTTTCTACATAGTCAACATGTCTTTCCGAGCATTTTTGGGGACATTAAACAATTTTTCCAAGCCAGTGTCGTACCAGATCGGGTCATGTGCTCGCAACCAGCTGTTCACTGATTTGACTTCGTCATCGGTGTTAAAAGTGCTTATCTTTGAGTTAGGGGAATATGTGAAAATTACTTGGGAAAACATATGGTGAATATGGAGGATGCGAGAAAACTTCCCAGTTGAATCTTTTGAGCTCCGCCTGGGTCAACATTCAACTTGGAAGTTTTCTCGTATCCTTCGTATTCACCGGAGCTTGCCCCAAGTGATTTTCACGTTCCAGATATATATATATTTCATTTGTCATGAAAATATCTTAAACATATGATATTTTAATCAAAATCGTTAGAGCCATTTTTGAGAAAATTAAATTTTTCGAAAAATGTTCCATGTAAAATGTAATCTGGGGTGGGGGGATTTTCTTGAAAACCTTCGTGTCGCATCTATGGAAGATACTGAACCTAAATACCAAGTTTGGTGTTTATCCGACTGTTCGTTTCTGAGTTATGCTGTTCACAGACACACACACACACGGACATGTTTCCAAAAATGCTTTTTTTTGGATTCAGGGGGTCTCAAAACATATATTTCCGGTAAAATCTCGGTATCGAATTTTTGGGTGGAATACAATACTTCCCCTACTTACTATACGTAGTACAGAAAGTAAAAATTCTATATTGGGATTCAGGGTACCTCAAAACATATATTTCCGGTAAAATCTCGGTATTGAATTTTTGGGTGGTATGCAATACCTCCTCTACCTACTACACATGCGGTAGAGATATTAATAAAGGGTAGCAGTAGAAACAGGGAATATAGCTTTAGGAAGCAAAGCCGTACAGAGCCTGTCTCGGAGTTCCTCACATTTAGATATGCAGTGAGTAACGGAAACACAATTAACTACGTCCAGATGTGTTGGTGCCGACTTTAATTTCACTCATTTTAAATTGGTCCTCTATTGGAAGATTGGTTCCTCTTCAAGGACGTGTAGGGGCAAATTGATGCTTGTTTCGAACTTCTAAGGTACTACCGCTTCAAGATCAGCTTTTGTTTCATCACTATTCATTCCCAATCACGAAAATCATCTGAATTTTAAGAAAGAAAGACACCTGATGTCACACATTCACATGCCTCTCTACCCTCTATCGTTTATTAATGCGTGTACGAAATATTCTTACTAAATCTTACTAGTTTCTCTGCACACAAAATTCCATTTCGTAATTTTACCGGAAATCCATGTTTTGAGGCCCCCTGAATCCAAGAAAAGCATTTTTAGAAAAAGGTCCATGTATGTGTCTGTAAACAGCATAACTCAAAAACGAAAAGATGGTTAGGTACCAAACTTGGTATTTAAGTTTAGTATCTTTCAAAGATACGATACAAAGATTTTCAAGAAAATCCCTCCAACCCCAACTACCCTTTAGATAGAACATTTATTTTCTCAAAAATGTGTCTAACGATTTTGATTAAAATACTGTACATTAAAGATATTTACATGGCAAAAAAACTGTATATCTTGAATTTTCTGCGAATAGCCTTTCAAGTCCTCTTCATTCGGAGTGAATTTTGTATAATCTACACAAAAAATGTAGATCTCTTTAAAACACACAGTTTATTTCAAATATACTTTTTTGTGGCATAAGCCATTTCCGAGATGTGCGTTATTAAAGGTTCGAATTGTTCATTACTTGTTTATTGTCTTAAAAGTCCTGTTAACATTCAGTTGTTTCTTGCGATGTCATGGAAACAGTATGGAATTTTAAGGGCAGCATATAGCGTCCAGTTATTAAACATTTGACTATCGCTGTTCTCTTTGTATCTATAACGAAATGTGTAATGTAGCTGTTTCTGTAATGGTTTATTTGGATTATAATGTGGAAGATAGAAAAATAAGGTTTAGCAAGTATAATTGCATACCCACTAATAAAATTAAAGGGTAGGGAAAGTCATGTGAATGTAACACATCAAATTCATGTATCTTTATTTATATTTTTATATTTATTATCTATTATCTTTATTATTTGTCTTTATCTATCTTATTTATTATCTTTACTTCCCTTCCGAAGGAAGCCATGCTAAGGATGTTTACGCCCGCAAAGAATCCATCGCCCTCCGCCGGGTTTGAACCAGGGAACCAGAGACTAATATGTTACCCCTAGATCACAGAGGACAATGTTACATGCAGAGTTTTCGATATATGGGAATGGTGGCAAACTAATAGCATTTAAATGCTTAATCAATTCTGAAAAAGCACAGGGATGAAGTGGACAAAGGCAAATATGTACCTATTAAATTCATACTGCCACTTTTACGATTTACCCTTAGAATGTCCGGGAAGGGAGGCCTTTTTACCACTTAACGGCAAGTGGAAGCGTTTTTAAGGCTTTGTGGACAAATTCAAAGTGTTGCAGATTTTCACCATGTATTTAATGACAAAACATTAAATTCTATTGCACTATATTGAAAGTTAAGATGAGAGACTGAATGGTATGATAGGCCAGAGTTTATCTGTGTGTCTATCGTTCTTTATTACGATCATGGCCCTTTTCACTGGGCTATAATAAAACATATAGCGTGCGGATTTAAATTTGGTTGCATCACTAGTGACTGTAGTAAATGGGCGCAAATATTCAGTAATGGTCGATGTGAATTGTAAAGTTAACTCCTTCGCGTAAATTCTTTATTCGTGTTCTGCGGTTACGGGATACAAGCTTGTGAAAGTTTTTGTTAATACTTCATGTTAGCGTGAAATATGAACTAGAAATGTGTGTATATCCTAGGAAGTAATAATGTTCTTTGCTTTAATAGTGTTTGTTGTGGTACCGGGAAGAATTTCAGCAAGAAGCAGTACTAAAAGGTCTCAAATGATTCTTATAACACGGAATTGCCATTTATTTTACATGTAATTTTTGTATATTTACTGCATTCTAAATGTCATATCATTGCAAGATTATTACGCCTTGCTGAAAGGGGGAAAGATTTAGGGTTTCAATTTCATGAAGTTGGCAAGCATGTACATGTAATTAAAAACTGTATTATGGAAACCGAAGATATTCGTGTCTAATCTGCAGCTGTTGGTACTTCCGGTGCGTGCATGCCTCCGCCGCCTCGTGCCACATTAAGCGAAGCTAAGCGCAGATGAATGTTTTCGCGTATTTACCTCTTGAGAAGGTAAAGAGGAAAACACTTGAGTTTCTGATATTATGCTAATGCTCCGGGAAGCCGCGGCAGAGCTGATCCCATACACTAGAAACTTATCTAAAGAAGGGCGCGGCACAAACAGCAAAACTCTCAAACAGGGTAAAGGTTCAGGAATACATAATTACTTCTGACAAGAGCCGACCGTCTTAAGAAGTATTTGTGCTCGATGTGAACTCTGTGTGGGTGATATCAAGGATAAATTATCCACAGACAATAAACACATTCACACAACTTTCTTTACCAATGACAAATTACCAAGGTATTGTTACAAATTAAACAAGAAGTTTCAACATGCGAAAACAGGATTGAGGTTTATTTGTGGTAGCTCTTGCGATGGAAAGAAAAGAAACGGGGGGGGGTGGAGAAGGATCCCAAATTTACAAGCATGTTCGTTAGAAGACATTTAGGAAAGGTCTAAACTTGTAACATGGAATACTTCGAAAACGGCTAGCGCTACGAAAAAATATTTTGGGCACAAACTGCGTCTTTTAACGAGTTCTACATTTTGGTGTAGTAAGTTTTTATTGATCTTTTAAGGTTTCTTAGTAGGTATACAAAATTATACAAACTTCAATCAAATAAGGGAACTTCACAGGATATTCATAGAAAATTCAAGATAATGTAAATTTATTTCTCATGCCAATATACCGGGTGTTAAAAAAAGTATTCTATATCTGAGAGGTGGTAGTATGGACTAAAACAAGAAAAAATATCCAGTAAACATTGGCTTTATAATGTATATCTCAAGGGCTATAAGCACTTGTTCATCTTTGCTACTCTGAAACAACATCTATTCTACTGCAAGCTCTTTGCTATTACGTATAACCTACAGAATGCAGTAAACATATGAGTATACACTACTCTGTTACTGTGAAACAGCATAGCCGTCTAATGTAATCTGCTTGCGATTACATGCGACCTGAACCATCGCTAAAGGAGGTGCTCAATATGATGTTCATTCATAGTAAGGCATCCTTCTGTCCGACGTCTTAGGGAATCACGCGCTCTCACCACACCAGGTTGGTCACGGATGCTCTGGCAGACATTGATGACGACATCCTGTAGTATTTGTAAATCATTAATGGGGGTTGGGTACACCGAAAATTTCAAGATAAAACTGCAATGTAAAAGCATTTCACAAACTGATTCCATTAGAACTGCCTGCTGGAGGTCGTACATAGATAAAAGCAAAGAGTTTGCAGTAGAGGAGATGTTGTTTCAGAGTAGTGAAGATGAACAAGTGTTCATAGCTCTTAACGTATGCGTTTTAGAATCCGTGTTTACTGGACATCTATTTTCTTGTTTTGATCCACGCTACCACCTCTCAAAATATGGAATACTTTTTTTAACACCTGTTATATTAAGCATATGATATTTTAATAAAAAATATCATTTTTGATCGCTTAAAAATAACGAACATATTTCCTCTAAAGAGTAGTTTGCAATAGAAGGTTTTTCCTCAAAACATTCGTGTTGTATGCTTGGAAGATGCTAAATTTAATTACCAAGTTTGGGATTCATTCGATTTTTACTTTCTCTGCAACGTGTATACTAGGTATAGTACCTGTTGCATTCAACCCACATGCGGTCCCTTTTCTAAAAAATGTACACACTCTCTATAATAGATGTGGACTGTTTAACATGCCGAAAAATAGCACTTTAGCGGTGTAATAAACAAAATCCAGCTGATAGTGACCAGTCATACCAACTTTAACAAAGTTTTAAACAAAATATTTGATCATAAAACAAGAAATATAAGCCAACGTTGATTTTATGTTAAACATAAATTTTACCAGCATTTTTCTCAAAACAATTCATCGTTTAAAAATAAAGGGATATAAGTCAGCATCGTTTTCTTGTTTATCAGAAAACATTCACAAAAATAAAATATTTATTTCGTAACACGGAAGTGAAAATGACAGTTCTTAACAAATTTGAAACTATTCCCTAAAAATGAAAATCCACCACATATATTTCTTCTCATTTTAATATTGAGATTTTGCTGGCAGCAGTTACGATTCAATGTTTCTGGCTCGGATTGAAATTTGCTGCATATTTTCAGTCACAAGCTTTTTGTTTAGAAACGAGCGTTCAGAATAAGCACTACTATCTACATCCGCATTTCGTATCGTTACAGCTAACTTTTCCTAGGAGGCGTTGGTACGGTTCATAACGTAGGATCCAGGCAACTAGAGCTTTTATTAAAAACTATTGTATGCACCAAGTAGATACGTAAAAGCTTTAGTAGACTCGTCCAGCATTTCGGATTGGCTTACGCCCGTTAAAGCCTTATTTTGTACATTTGATACTAATATTGGACTCAGGGGATCTCAAAGCATGTATTTAGGTAAAATCTCCACATATTTTGCAGTATTGGATAATATAATACAGTACTTTAAAGTAACTCCATAATATCTGCGTTTGTTGCAGTGATCGAACTGGCGTGTGGTGAATATGGTCAAGACAAGATTGATGTAATGGTAAAAGGATCTGGAAATGGTGATAATTTGGAATGGTTTACACCAACCAAGGATACCAAAAAACCGGGTAAGATATTACAACATCAATATAGTTTTCTAATGACTAAATATATTGAAATAGTTATTTATGCAACGATCCTATAATGAGAGTTATTAAAACGCGAGTGACGAGTAACTTCTCGAAAACTTCACGAAGGCTTTAATAACCATTATATGAGAGTTGTATATGATAGTTTTCTACGTCAATTAGATATACAATAAATATTTAGATGCTTACAAAAGAAAATAAAAATGTGATAAATCAATTTCTCGATGCATATTTTAGATGCACTTCGATAACAAGTGAATATCGATTCAAGGTCGTAGGTATTGATTTTAGAAGATGAAGACAATGTAAGCAAGAATTTACTTCTTAAAAAACTAAAGAACATGCATGAAAAGTTGTACAACAAGTTCATGGTTTGGCGAATAAGAACAAATGTAACTTCATTGTCAGAAAATGTACTCATAGTTCACTTTGAAAAAAATGCGAAAAAAAAATGAAATCCCCAACCTTGTGGACAGAGTATAAAAAGTTGTATTACTAAGGTTAAGTTAAAAAAAAAGTTAAACAGTTAAGTTGTATTAGCATTAGTTACTAAGCGTTTGCAAAATGTGAACAGAGATTTATTATAATTTCATTGTAAAGAATGAAAACTAAAGTAAAGTTAATATAAATTCATATTATTGAATAAACAGTTTTTCAGTAGGTGTAAGTAGGACAGCGCGCAAGCGCGGAAATCTCTATCGAAATGGACTTCATTTCGATACAGATTTGTAACAGCAAATGAACACATTTAAGTGTAGGAGTCGAAAAAATAAATATTGTCGATTCTACAGTGTTTTTCCTTCATACTGTGGCCACCTTACGGTTTTTCGCGCGCCGGCCGCCGCAGCTCGGACTCCCGCCGAAACAGTTATAATATCCCCGCAACCCCTCACGTTCTCACAGTTACAATTACAATGATAATAAACACAGACCTTATCATAAAAGATGTTGTCCTTCTCTATCCACACATTTCTGGCAACTTCTCAGGAAATTTCCATTCACTTTCGAGAGTTCAATATCCGAAACTGAGTGAATTCCTCGCGTGATGTTTTCTTCTAGTTCTTAGGATGTATGGGGTTTGTTGCATACACCTTATTTTCCAAGATCCCCCATAGATCTTGCCTTGTCTTATACGATACAGATTTCAGTCATTGCTCCGGATGCACTTCAGCCTTGGGCTTATTATATTACCTGCATCGTTTTAAAGTCAATTCATTATACCGCCACCCTTTATCAAGTAATACAGTCTCATAACAGATATGGTTTCAAATTCTTCCGGTTCTAAAAACAATATAATGTGCTGGGCTGTTTCAGTTTCTTTCTTGCACAATCTGCAATCTAAGCTTCCCCGAAACAGTCCCATCGTGTTAAGATGAGAAATGCAATAACTGTTCTGGCTGAAGTCTGTTACAATTAAGTAAGCTTTCATCACTTTTCTTACATGGTTTTCTAATAAATATTTTACCATGTTTGCTTCCTGGAGTTTTAAGTCAGGTTTTATGATGTTCTACTTTGGACCAGTTCTTAATAGCCTCTCTTGCTAAACATCGACATGTTCCTAGAGCCGGTTCTGGCCCAATAAATTATGAAGCTGCTTCTTATCTTGCAAGTTCATCAGCTTTTTCATTTCCCTCTATGCCACTATGACCTGGCACCCATAGCAGTTGAACACCATTCTGTTCTGCCAAACTTGTGAGCATGTTTAGGCAGTTTAAAACCATCCTGACGTTACCTTATGACTACTTAGAGCCTTAAGTGCAGCCTGGCTATCTGAGAAGATAGGAGACTTGTTTACAGTGTAAGCTCTCGTTATATTTTCATGTATGCATTGAATAATAGCATAAATTTCTGTTTAATAAACAGTAGCATATTTGTCCAAGGGAAAATACTTTTTCCACCTTGGTCTTATGCCATTCCCCCATAGATAAAAATCACATGCAGTTAAGTTAGTGGATCACGAGGGCGTAATTCTTTATTAATTATCGTATCTTAAATAATTTTCTGCATTAAATGTAAAGCCTCGTCAGCTGGATGTGTGGTAGCAAAGTCTTGTTGGAAAAATCCAGGCTGACTTCAGTGTCAGTCAGCCGTGTAAGTCCTTCCTGTATCTCTCTGCATTTATTGTTTCTTCAAAAAAATATTGGTCCTATTATTCTGTATGCATTTACTGCAGACCAATGTTAATGTCATGCAAGGGAATCGCATGTGTAAAATCGGGTTTCTCTGTGCTCCAATATCTGTTATTTTGCAATGAAACATAGCCATATAAATGGAACCATGATTTGTTAGAGCAGAATATTAAATGTGGGTCAATTACTCATCATTTTGCAAAATCCAGTTACACAAATTAGCAGACTCTGATGTTCATATAAAAAGTAAGGTGTTTGCAATAAACACCATACTTGAGAAGTTCACTTAATTTCGGATATTGAACTCTCAAATGTACATGAAAATCTACTGAGGAGATGTCAGAAATGTGTCAATAGAGAAAGACAACATCTCTTATGATAAGGTATGTGCTTATTGTCATTGTAATTGTAACTATGAGAACGTGAAGCGGTTGCGGCGGGAGTCCGAGCTGCAGCGGCTGCCACATGAGCCGCTGTGAAGGAAAAGGCATTGTAGTAGAGATGTAGCTGTGGAGGTTCTCATTGGTGTGCTGGAGATGGTACAGAGGCAATCTTAACTTATAGAAATGATAACATGTTATATAAACTGAGATCAGCTTTTTTTAGTTTTCTCTGTCTGTAAATTTTAGAGCATGAGATATTTAAATACCTTTGTAACAACATTTAATATTTTGCTACTTTAACGTTCATTGTGGTTCTTTTCATCTTTTTTCCTTCTGAACCACAATTAATGCTTTTCTGCCATTTTGAATTACAACGTACAATAATTTATTGTATTGTATTTATTTAATCCATAGAAACATGATAAATATGTTATAGGACACATCAGTTCAAAATGCATAGAAAATACACCAAGATACATAACTAATTACAAATCAAGAGATATAAATTAAACAAAATTTTGAATACGTAGGAAATGAAATAACAAGGTACATAAAAATCTGATGTGTTACACTCACATGACTTTCTCTACTCTTGTACAAACTATTTTTACAAACGCTTATTCTCCATCTATGTTAATCGAGATAAACATTTGCAGACTCTATCTTATTGCTAATTTTCTTGTAGATGTAAGGGGAATATATATTTACAAGCGCAATATAGAAAAACAGTAGCCTTTAAGCACATACATATCTCTTAATAGCTGGTTGCTAGGTGCAGCACCATTCCCTTTCCCACAGATTAATACTCTTTGCATATCCAAGACAAAAAAATGAATAACGAATTCCCATTTGAGAAAATTGGTATTGAAAAATTTAAGGGAATAACAAGCAATATCTTGAAAAGGGTTCACTCAACAAAAAAAATGTATAAGACATAAATCGTGTATTTTAATGCGATCTACATTTTTTGTGTAGTAAAATTTTGTCTATCTCTTATGGTTTACTAATTATGCAAAAGTCGTTCACAATGAAGAATACTTTTGGAGACATTCCCAGAAAATTCAGATATGCATTTTATTTGTCATGAAAATATCTTAAATATATGATATTTTAATCAAAGTCGTTGGAACCATTTTTGAGAAAATTAAAATTTTCCAAAAATGTTCCATGTAGAGGGTAATCTGGGTTGGTGGGATTTTCTTGAAACCTTCATGTCGCATCTCTGGAAGATACTGAACCTAAATACCAAGTTTGGTGTTTATCCGACTGTTCGTTTCTGAGTTATGCTGTTCACAGACAGACACAGACACACAGACACACACACACGGACATGTTTCCAAAAATGCTTTTTTTGGATTCAGTGGGTCTCAAAACATATATTTCTGGTGAAATCTCGGTATCAAATTTTTGGGTGGAATACAATACTTCCCCTACTTACTATACGTAGTAGAGAAAGTAAAAAAGTATACAGATTAGAAAAACTATACAGATTTAAGATCGACACATCAAATGCAATATTTACGGAATAAAAGAAAAGATACAAAATGAATAAATATAAAGAGAAAACATTATGAATTAACCTACTAAATACTCTTGTATAGAGTAAAAATATGCCTTACTTAAGAAATTCTGTAGCTTTTGCTCAAAAGTCATCATTTTGTCAAGCTGTCTTATATAATGTGGCACTTATTATACAATTATGCATTATTATAGGTAAAGGAATGTTCACACATAGAGGTATTATGTTTAATTTTTGATAGATTTGAGCTTTCTCTTGTATCATGCTATGAGTTATTCCATAAGCCTTAAAGTTATTTAAATGGGCTTTAACATATAATAGATCATTATTATATATAATATTTGTGTCATCTACGAAGATTGTTAGTTTAACATTTTCATTAACTAGACTATGGATTGTATCATTTATATATACTAAAAATAAAAGAGGGCCTAAAATAGAACCTTGAGCAACCCCACATTTAACCGTTTTTATTTTAGAGCATTAATTACAAAGTATACTGGTCTTGACATCTAGGAATTCTATCTATCAAATATGAGGCAAACCAGTCGTTTACAACTCCTTTAATACCATATGAATGTAATTTGGATAATAATATGTCATGGTTGACTAAATCAAATGCTTTAGACAAATCTAAACACAGGCCAATGCAGAGCTTACTTTTGCTATCCATATTAGAGTATACTTCTTCTAGAAACTGAATAAGGGTTTATCAGTTAATCTGCCTTTCCGAAAACCATGTTGTTGATATAACAAAATATTGTGTCTATCAAAGGAGGACATTAATCTTCTGTACATAATTTTTTCCATGATTACAATACAATTTTCTACTTTGAGCATTACATTTAATTTTGTCTCTAGGCTTCTTGACATGACTATATATAAACCCTAACTTCTGTTTTCATTACTTTAAAAGTTTATAACATTTTCTTTCACTAGATAGGTAATTGATTTTGCTCCTGGCTACTTTGCATAATTAAATTACATTGATTTGTTACCTTGTGGCGTAACCTTTTACCATGCATTCTATTTTAACTTCAAACAGAAGAGATTAAAATACACTTAAACTGTAAGAAAACTGTTTCAAAATCCACTTTAACTTGATTTATTAATGCAGAAAATTATTAAAATGTTCATAATATTATATCTCTCATAAAATAGAATTCAAACCAGAGATTATGGTTCAATTATAGCTGTTGCAGAGAATTTTTTTTTTTAATTACAAGCATTCCATTCCCCAAACAGTCTGGAAGTATAGATATGAGTGTGTTTCTTAGCAAACATTAATACAATCAACATTGAAAACCTACAGTGAAGGAGTAATAATGCATCAGTTGTTTTTCAAGTCAACCCCCCCCCCCATATGAACTTAGGAGAGTGCTACGCAAATGAAACAATAAAAAAAAAAATTGAAATTTCGTAAATAAACTAGATATTGTAACCTTTGATTTTTCTGATTAAACCTATGGAACATAAATGAAATGTTCACTTACATCTGATATCAAGATTTCACGGAATATAAATGTTCTGCAGTCCACCATGTTGGCTTTGAAGTTCCATGACACACTAAAAAAAAATTGAAAGGTGAAAGCATTCAAAAGCACTGAAAGGTCCAAAACAATTGCACCAGAATTGGCTGATGCCACAGAAAAAGTTATTTAAAATAAATTGTGTATTTTAAAAAAATCTACATGTATTGTGTTGTAAAGTTTTGTCTATCTCTTATAGTTAATCAGTTATACTAAACTATACGAAAGTCGTTCAAAGAGAAATTTTCTATTCACAGAAAATACAAGATACACATTTTACTATTTCTGCAAACATCTTAAACTACAGTATTTTAATCAAAATTGTTAGTAATTTTGATAAAATTAAAAAAAAATTGATATAAAGAATAATTTAGCATAGGAGGATTTTCTAGAAATCTTTATGTTGTTTCCTTGGAAAATGCAGAACTTTTTGTATTCAGGTTGCACCAAAACATTATATCAGGTGAAATCTTAATTTTGTTTTCTGCATTTTTTTTAGGTTGGAGGCTTAAGTTTTGTGTACTGTAAATCTCTTGTTATTGGTATTAACACATATATTAATTAATCAGGTATTAATAATTCCAAACAAAATTTTACCACAAAGAATAAAAAATTATACAAAGAAATGATAAAAGTCAATAACAAGGCAGTAACAGATAACAAGTGACAGCAATAACACAACATAAGGGTCAATTCTTGGTTCACTTTTGTTCCTGGTTTACATTAATGATCTGACTTCTACTGTGAGCAGAGCATATATTACATTATATGTAGATGATACTAGTGTGCTAGTAAAAGGAAAAGATACACAAGAACTTAATAGAAATATTATCAAAAACTGGTTTCAAAATAATAACCTTGTAATAAACAAAGACAAAAAATTTCAGTATTTTTTGGCATTGCCAAAACAAATTGGAAAATGTTCCAAAAATCAAATATGATAGAAATAATATTAATTTAGTTTCAGAGGCGAAATTATTCGGCATAACTCTAAATCAGAACCTGGAAGAATTCATCATATTGAACCCTTAGCAATGAAACTTAGTAAACATTCAAATATTACAGAGATTATATTATGCAAACCTTCATTCACACTTGCGCTATGGTACAGTGTTCTAGGTAAACTCCTAGTCTAGCAAAAGTAATGTTTACAATTCAAAAACCAAGCCATTCGTCTAATTATGAATTTAAATATTAGAACAAGCTGCAACAAAGTTTTCAAGAAATTAAAAATACTGCCATTATTGTGTGTGTGTATATATATCTTTGAATTGTTGCATTAAGTTAGAGCCAATGTGCATCAGTTCTATACAATATCCCAGGTACACTCACATGACAGACGTAATAAATGGTAACTTATGATATGAATATCGTAACATATCATATAGCAATATGAGATTGGAAGATTGACAAACAAGGCCGCAGACAGAGTATTGTAATATGTAGTTACGATATGTGTATCATGCACCATTTTGTCTACTTTAGTTTTGTAATATCAATTTTTTATTTACTCATGTAAATTACATTTTTATTTTAAATGTAGTACTAGGAATCACTGAAAAAGTACACTACATCGATACATTACTGATGTGTGTGTAGTGGACCATGCATGGTTTGATAGATAATTTGTTTGTTAGTTTTTGTTTGAAATAGAAGAACATGAGTACTAGGTGAATTAAATAAACTTTGAAAAATGAGTTCTGACGAAGATTTTGCAAATGCAACCAATTCTGTTATAGAGAGTTTAATTCCCAATAAATTCCAACTTAAAATATTATTGTCAATGTTTATAATAAATAAAATTGGTTCTATTTTGTTTATTATTTATGCATGGTTCACAATGTGCAACCAGTTTTGTGATAAGAGTTATATTATCAAAATTGTTGCATAATAGAAGCTTCATTATGAAACTAGTTGCATAATGAGGTACCATTATGAAACTAGTTGCATAATGAGGTACCATTATGAAACTAGTTAGGTAGTGAACAGGTTTACAATGCGTGTTTTAGTGTTGTAAAATCAATATTATGTAACTAAAGTAGATAAAATAATTTATTTAGATATATGCATAGAGTCAAAATTTTGAAGAAAGATTTATGCTGGATTAATAATTTACAATAAATTACCCCTAGCCTTCAGAAACAGTGAAGTCAAAGGCTTTAAGGTTCAACTGTAAATTTTCCTGCTACAGCATTGTTTTTATACACTGGAAGAATTCATATAAGTGCAATATGTTATAAACATTAAGTCCAACACTATGATCTTTAGGTTTTAATTCAACTAGTGATGACTGGATGTTGTAACCTTGTTGAATATGGTAAAGATTTTATATGAAGAATATTTTGTATCTACTTGTTTATAATGTAATTGACAGCTGTAAGTCTGCATCTTATCTTGTATATATTTATTTGACATGTGCAATAACAATGTAAATTTTATATAATACAAATAAATGCAATGAAGTGAAATCATTGATTTATACTGGCTGGTAAGAAATTTTGATTAATTATGTTTTAAAATATTATTGTGCAGTTGTTCCAATGGTACGAAGAGGTTCAAGGGCACATGAACATCCTCCAAGACTGACAGAAACATCGCAATGGAACCAGCTTGTGGTGCAGCTAAAGAGAGGCTGTATCAAAGTAAAACGAGATCAGGTAAACACCTCTCATTCTACAAAAACACTTATTGTTACACACGGTCTTTCATAAGTAAGCAGTAATTCAAATAAAACTAAAGTTAACTCATTTTTAAAAAAAAAATGTTCTAAAATATCTTTGACAAAGATTTTAAATGCAACATATTGTGACTAACCAGCTTGTTTTCAACTGTTCATTTCTCTAAGTTCTCAATGCCACTTTACTGTTCATATCCAGTTCAACCTTCAGTGGGACTTCACTTAGTTCACACTGTCACTTCACTAATGTGAACCAATTCCCCATCACTTCACTTCGTTCGTGACGTAACCTCTTCTTCCTGATGGTTCAATTGTTGGGGAGTCGAACACAAGACTTCTACAATCTCTCGCTCCACAGTAGCACTCCCTGCCCATCACAAACTCACTCAGAGAATGGCACTTTTTGTCGCACTAGGAGCGCACATGCTAACTCACTGACTGACTTGCACAATAATGCTCACTTATATGGATAATGGAATCTTCCACAGAATGTTCTAGAACGTTCTGAACACACATTCTGGAGGTGGGATGAAAGAAACTTCCAGAAGGTTCTGATTATCTGCAATACCTGTTTATGCTGGCAAGCACTACATATTGTTGTTTATCTCTGACTGGCTGTCATTGACCTCCCAATAACCTTGTGCCGTAGCTGCTGTGTGACAATATTGTTTTTTTTTCTGAAAGGTAGTTATCTTATTTAGTTGTGTAAACAATTTATTTGTTTCATATTAAACGTTTGGTTGCTATGTGAAAGTTTAATTCTAGATTGTTTAACAATTCTCTCCACTATTTACACAACTACTGTAAAAAATGAAATTCTAATGATTATTTAATAAGGTAAAATAAGAGCTGAAGCTTTCCTGATGGTATAATAACTCTAAATTTGCTGGGCCTCTGGCCAGGTAAGTAAATAGTTTGAAACTGAAAAACTTTTACCTGGTGTTCACCTGCCTAGAAGCCCGAGAAAATGTAGAGTTATTTAATAACGTGTTCAAAATGCTCACAATTTACAATCTGGCAGTGGCTAAGGCCTCGTAAGAAAGAAATTTACATTTCAAATATCCCCATAAAAAGTAATCAAGTGGAGAGAGATATAAATTAGTTTAAATTATGTTATACAATATGCATTAAGCATAATGTGTTTTGATATATAACTATCATAATAATTTTGCAATTTCATTCCTCTGTGATTGAGGGCCGCCCTACAAAAAAAAAAAAAAAAATTCTCCATTCGGACACCTCAGGTGATCTGCCAATTTTAATTGTTATATTCTCTATATACCAAATGGGATGGTTCAGGTGGCAATGTCTGTGACCTGCATTTGGGAGGTTGTGGGATCGATTCCCATGGCCGACATTAGGCAAATGCTGGAAAGATTCATTACATCCCCCTAATTTCCTTTCCCTCCATTTCACCTCCATTCTCGGCGTTGCACGGCAAGGGAAAAGGATGCTCTATGTAACCCTTCATTCCTGGAATGGGCGTGATCTCCAAGTCCTGGGCCTCCCATTGGGATGTGCAAGCCTGCAGGGGGAGGTGAGCAGGTTGCATGCACCAGCTGCATCTGGGGAGTTTCAGTCTGTGAAAGGTAGAAACTCTGCCCTGTCATACCTCCTGGTCTGGTCGCCCTCTGCCTCCTCTCACCGGGGCACGCAACATCTTGTAGGTCGGGGTGGTAACACCCCCTCCTCACCTAATCCAACATTCTCTGTTGTACGCTACACACAAATGCAGGTCTCCTTTGTTTCAGTTGTCTCAGAAAAGTTTTGCTTTGCTTTGGAGGTTAAAGAACAGAGTACCTACTAATTCCTGATACTTTCTCTGTCAACAGACTCTTACACATCTGAGGATAATTGTGAACATTCTGGTGGCACTCATGCTTGGCGTGCTGTTCATCGGAGCAGGAAATGAAGGTTCGAGAGTCCTGGACAACTACAACTTGCTGTTTTCCATGCTTATACACAACATGATGACACCCATGATGGTCACAATCCTAACATGTATGTTATTATTAGTTGGTATTGAAAAGACTAATAATATGATACTTCAAACATGAGAGAGAACTCTATGCATGCGTTGAATAAGTACAGCAGAAGCCAACATAAATTTCAGAAGGCAGTTCATTAATTAAGTAGCCAAAACACTTACATAAATTGGACTAACTAAATCATTTAACTTAAATATTTACTTAGTAATTGGACAGCTTTGCTTGCTGATATCATAGAAATTAGAGACTTTCCTCTACTGTTAATTAAGTCAGAATTATAATCACTATCTGAAAATGGGAATAGATGTGTTCCATTTACATGATTTTCTCTACTCACTCTTCCACAAAATATTCTTATAAAACCTCCTTCTTCTATCTACTTCTTTTTATACAGATAAACCTTTATATGTATGTACGTATAAGGAGAATACAATAAGCTAAACCAATAGTCATATTATAAAAATTATTATTAAAATTGTTAAAACAAACCAGGCTTTTTGGCTGTGGTCTAAACGATAATACATTGCCTGACGTTTCACCCAACATTCCAGCAGGCATCTTCAGAGGTCACACTGAGGAGCAGCTTCTGGCACCAACTGTTCGTTATTATTTTTACTTTCTCTATTACGTAGAGTAAGTAGGGGAAGTATTGCATTCCACCCAAAATTTCGATACCGAGATTTCACCGGAAATATATGTTTTGAGACCCCCTGAATCCAAAAAAAAGCATTTTTGGAAACATGTCCGTGTGTGTGTCTGTCTGTGTGTGTGTCTGTCTGTGAACAGCATAACTCAGAAACGAACTGTCGGATAAACAACAAACTTGGTATTTAGGTTCAGTATCTTCCAAGGATGCGACATGAAGGTTTTCAAGAAAATCCCCCAACCCCAGAGTACCCTTTACATGGAAGATTTTTCGAAAATTTTAATTTTCTCAAAAATGGCTCTAACAATTTTGATTAAAATATCATATGTTTAAGATATTTTTATGACAAATAAAATGTATATCTTGAATTTCCTGGGAATGTCTCCAAAAGTATTCTTTATTGTGAACGACTTTTGCATAACTGGTAAACCATAAGAGATAGACAAAATTTTACTACACAAGAAATGTAGATCGCGTTAAAATACACAATTTATATCATATACATTTTTTTGTTGAGTGAACCATTTTCGAGATATTGCTTGTTAAATTTTCCAATACTTATACTTTTTCTCAAATTCGTTATTCATTTTTTTGTCCTGGATATGCAAACAGAATGCAATGCTCCACATAGCAACCAGCACTTAAAGGATTTGACTATCGCTTAAAAGCTACCATGTTCCCGTTGCATCTACAAGAAAATTAGCAATAAGATTAACATCTCGAGATCTCAATTAACATGAAGCATATGGAGAATAAGCGTTTGTAAAAATAGTTTGTACAAGAGTAGAGAAAGTCATGTGAGTGTAACACATCAGACTTTTTTTTTTTCCATGGGGGGTAAAATGCATTACTGCATTCAACCTCCAGCCGATGTGGGGGATATGTGGGGCTCGCCACTCAGTCACTGAATACCCACTGAAAACCCCTCCATATGTTAATTGCGTATTGCTGTGTTTTGCGTGCAATAATTAATCAGTAATCATCCTGTATTTATATCAGGAACAGTACAACGTCCACTAATGTGACTGGATGATGGCTAGTCATTGCGTTACCGTGCCTGAAGTTTGGCAATTAGAGCGGATGTGTTTTTGTGGTTTAGTATGCAATTTCTTCAATGCTGGTAACCAGACTTTATGCAATCGAGTTAATTCTTTTGTTTTATTGAAGTTGTTACAATGTTTAAATATTTCTACGGCCTCGCATTACAGCCTGGCATGATAGTAAGGTGTTTTGTTTTAAGAATTTTAATAATTATTTTTATAATGTTGAAGCCGGTCATGAAAGCTTAAGTACGATAGTTATATCTTTTCCAAGTTGGTCAATATGTGATGGATTTGAAATTAATTCTGTTCTTTTTGCATGAACATGACAAAGAAAGAAAGGAAAGAAAAGAAAAAGAGTAGCAATTTGTAGTTGAAAAAAGTATAAATATTTGAAAGTTCAAACTAATAACAGTTTTGGGAAATAAAGAATTTCAAAAAATGTTCTCTGTAAAGCCTAGTTTGAGGGGGGGGGGGGTATTTTCTTGAAAATCTTTATGTTGCATCTTTGGAAGATACTGAAGTTCAATAGCAAGTACACACGCACGCACGTGCGCGCTCGCGCACACATATATGCATTCCAGAGATCCTATGCTTTGTTTTTGACAACAGGATATGGAACATGTCAATAAGTTTATATGATTATCAATATTTACAGAGTTAAAAGTTAAGTATCCAAGTATCATTTAGAAACTCATTGATGTTATAACATGAGTTGTTGTTGTTCACCAATAGCACTGGGGATTATTGATCTGCATCATTTTCCCTCTGGCTTCTCAATATAAAGTCTGTAAGTTATCACTTTTAAGGCCTTTGCATTTGGTAAGATGCTGTTTGTTCAGGATGACATCTTCACAGAGAGTGCACTTGGGTGTAGGTAGGCATCATATCTTGTAGAGGTGTTCTGCGAGGCAATCGTGGCCAGTTGCCATCCTAAATAAGGCCACTGCAGTCTTCCTTGGCATTTTTTGTATATCAACTCTATCTTTAATATTCTTATAATCTTTATCCTTTAATTTATCTTCTTCATCAAGTCTCTGCTGTCTTTTAAAATGTTATTTAATTGTTTATTTATTTCTATTTGTCCTACAGGTTTTATTTGTTGTATTGCACCTTTCTTTGCTAATTGATCCGCATGTTCATTGCCCAAAAGTCCGACATGACCTGGGATCCATTGTAGAGTAACATGATTTCTAGTTTCAACTGCTTTAATTAGGACGACAGTAACATGCGCACCATCTTTGTTGCGTAGTTCATGCTTCCCTCGCTAGAGCTGCACATGAAACAAAAAATAACCTCTGTAGTGAAAACTTCAAACTATATCTGTGTGAAATTGCAACATTCCAGCTGCAATACCAAAGCAGAAAAAATTATTATGCGTTACTTTTTGATCCATCCTTGTATATACTTAGCCTCCATTATAACTCATAATATTTCTTTTCTTTCTGACAGTATTTCTTTTATTCCTTTCCATAAAGTGCTCCTTACAAAGAAACCTAGCCCTCCAGAAATCCACCCCTTCTTTTCTATTATCTCTCCTTTTGTTCCTATATATTTAAAATCCTTTACTTTTATCTATTCTTCTTTTAACCATGTTTCTACAACCACTAAGTAATCCAACTTATTTAGCAGCCACTTCAAAATGGATTGTAGTGAGTTTCACAAGGTTAGTTTTATCAACATTTAGTTTCATCCTATTTGCATTGAACCACGATTGCATTAATGTTATTGTGTGACACACACTTTGTTTGAATTTTTCTAAGTCTTAATTAATAATGTAGTGTCAACAGCAAAAAGAAAAACATGTGTACATTTATTTAGACTTGGGACTAAATCATTTATGAACACTAAAAGGAGTAATGGCCCTAAAGTAGAAGCCTGCAGAAGCCCCTGTTTTATGAGTTTACAGTTTGAGTAGCCAGGTTTACTCGAGTTTGCTGTCTTCTGTTTGTAGATAGGATTTAAACTATTTTAGCAATGTTCCTTGAATGCCATAATATTCTAACTTTTGTACTTGGAGGTCTACACAATCGAAAGCCTTATTCAAGTTGCAGAAGATCCTGGCCACATGTTTCCTGCTGTTTAATGATTAGTGAGTTTGTAGATAGCATTATCAATTGATACTTTCCCTCTAAATCCAAACTGTTCTGGAACAAGAATGTTATTTGACTCCAGATACTGGTATAGTTGGTTATACATAATTCATTCAAATATGTTTGAGAAGATGGGTAATAGAGAAATCGGCCTATACTTATTCATTTTAGTTCTTTCTCCTTTTTATGTATAGAGGTTTTACAATTGAGAATCTTAGCTGATCAGAAAATATTCCACATCGTAGTGATAATTATATAAATAACTCGGAGAGTGCTAATAGCTTCAGCAGTGCATTTTATTATTTTACTGGGTATTTCATCATAGCCTGCACTGTCTTTCAATTTAAGCAATTTTATAGTAGCTAGAATCTTGCCTTTTGTTGTGGGTATGGTTTTGAAGCTAGCAGATTTCCTTGTAATAGTATTATTTAATATTTTTATAGCAGTTTTCTTTGTTACTATTGTTTAAGTTTATATTTCTGATGAGATTTATATGGTCTCTCTCTCTCGCTCTCTCTCTCTCTCTTGCGCTCTCGCTCTCTCTCTCTCTTGCACTCTCGCTCACACGCACCTCTTTCTAAAAATGCTCTTTTATATATACTCAGGGGGTCTCAAAACATAAATTTCACTGTTGAATTTTTGGTTGGAATATAATACCTTCTCTATCTATTATGTATGGGTAGAGAAAGTAATAAAATGTATTTTAAAATAAAGAGAGTTGAGGGTTGTTACACTACATCACTATAATATTCTTACTTGAACGCGTTTCGGGAGACGGTTTGTTCCCATCGTCAGCATGTCCTCAACTCGTGATCATTTTCTCCATGTTGAGGACATGCTGACGATGGGAACAAACCGTCTCCCGAAACGCGTTCAAGTAAGAATATTTTAGTGATGTAGTGTAACAACGTTCAACTCTCTTTATTTTAAATTATGACACATCACTGTTACTAGCTTCTAAATCTTCAAAATTAGTCAATAATAAAATGTATATCTTGAATTTTCAGTACTATCCTGTGAAGTCCTCTTTGTTCTTAATGATTTTGTATAATTTTGTGCATAACTGTTAAACCATAAGATACTTATAGAGCTCATTTAAATGCATAATTTGTGTCCAATAATGCCATTCCTAGCATTAGCCATTATCAAAATATATCATGTTGTATTGACTAATTTTGAAGATTTAGAAGCTAGTAACAGTGATGTGTCATAATTTAAGATAAAGAGAGTTGAGGGTTGTTACACTACATTTTTAGTGATGTAGTATTTTTTAGAATATTTTAGTGATGTAGTGTAACAACCCTCAACTCTCTTTATCTTAAACCATGTTGTATGTTTGTAACTTCATACAGCTTTTATCTGTACAAAAGCTTGTATTCTTGTTTTATGCATATAGCAGCTGTTGTTTCAAACAAATGACTATGGTAGAAAGTAGCAGCCTTATAAAGCTTAAGTTTGAAGTTTTGCGATGCTACGTTGTTTAGTAATTGTTTGGCAGCCATCAATAGTGAACTCTCTCAGCGAATTTGTAAACATGGATAAAACTGACCATCGTTATGTGATACAATACTTTCATTTGAAAGATCTTAGTCCAACTGATATTAAAGCTGAGCTAGATTCTACTCTGCGGGAGTCTGCTCCTTCGTTTACAACAGTAAAATATTTGGTGGCAGAGTTTAAGCGAGGCCGTACGAACTGTCAAGACAAACATCGCAGTGGTTGACCAAATGAGGTGACCATGCCAGAAATTGTGTTGACTTATTACTATATTGTTGCCCATTGTTACTAGCTACAGCATCACAAATGGTGCACAGATTAGTAGGTAATAAAAATTTGTAAAATATACATGTATTTATGCTATCAAAATCTTTAAAATATGCTCTATAATTTAAAAAAATATGCACAAATTATGAAAAAAAAGAAATGTTAACTATAAGCTTATACTTTTTGGAATTTACAGTGTACATTCTTACTTAGGCATAATTCTGGGCATTGTAATTTGATTTGGATATGCAATGATCATTTTCTCCAAATGCTGATCTGTAAGTTTATGATGTTAACACAAGTTTGTATGCTGAGAAAGATCTGTGCACGTCCTCAGGTGTTACTGGGCAAAGTTTGAGAGCACTTGCTAACTCTGGGGGGAAACTCCTTTAGGAAGTACTAAATTTTCACCTTGAAGATATTTATCCACAGAACACTAAACTTTAATGACAAATTTCTACCTAAAACAGTGTATAGTTTATCGCTTAATTTTGTCACATACTTTAGAGCAACAGCCTCAAGTTTGCTCTGAGTCTCATCAGCCTTAGAAGGGAACCTGATGTAAACAAAAGCATATGGCAAGCTGCTTGCATTGGTTGGGGATTACAACAATGTAGTTCCATGTTGAACTATGGAAATTAATTTTCCCTTATATTATTTAAGAATTGTTAGAATATTAAATTTTAGTTCACATTATATTTCAAAAAAATACATGTAATTAATGAAAACCTAATGAATGGAGATATGCATATGCACCATTTTCTATTACCAAAATACAATTGGTCAATGTTGCATTTAGTGGTGCTCGCTTGTTTTCAAATTGTTTATTACAGAGTGGTTAATGGTGGTTAAGATTAATAATTATTATGAGTAATCAGTATGTATACATAAACCATCCCAAAAAGAAAGTTTTGAAAAGTGGTGAAAAAATTATTGTATTGAATGTGTTCATAATGTTTTTTGAGAAGTATCCGGATTTAGCGTTAAAGACAATATTAATTTAACATCTGAGTTTACTGGTGTTTCTGTGTCAACTCCATTTGCATGGAAAAGAACAAAATTGGAAAACTGTTTTCACCTTCAAAGGATGGGAAACGCGAAAAAAAACTGTACTAGGTACAAAATACAATGAGGAGGAGGAAATGAATGGGACTGGACCACTTTGATATTTTGATAAATAAGGTACATTTCAAATTTTATTGTCATTCCGGTTGTGTCATTCCATACTGTTTATGTTACTACTTCAATATTTTAAATAGTTTATAGCCTATACTTGCCCTGCAGGAAACATGTTAATTAAAGCATTAAAGCAATATTCTAATGCACCAATAACAGATTATTTCTAAGTGTGTTTTGGTCATAGCTTACAGCACAGCAAATGTGACAGTTTAATGAAAAGAGGATAATGCGATCATTCAGAAATAAATGCTGCTGATGTGCATTTATGCTGGTGAGGTGGTTCAGGTCAGAAGCACGTATCTTCAGGTAGTGCAAAAACTCTGCCCAAGGCATAATACTACAGTTTGCAGACCAGTATTTCGCGTGCTGTTTTTGTTTACATCAGATTCCCTTCTAAGGCCTGCAGAATTGTAATCTTCATAGGGGTTATTATTTTGTAACTCATGTGTGTAAATATTAATTTTAAAATGATAACTTTAAAAATACACATGGTTTATGCTCTATGCATGGAACAGCAATTAAATATGCAGCAAATCAGAAATGTTCAATTACATGCACTATAAAACTTTACATACAAATACAAAAGAACATGAAACATATTGCAAATCTTAATTCTATATCACAAGCAAAATCAGACTAAATATGCAATCACATACAAATTCTATGTCTACTCATGATATGTACAATGAAATAATAATTGAGAAAGAAACTTTGGGAAGGAAATGTTTCATGCCTTATTTCATGCCTACCCCCCTGGCATTGGCCAAACAGTCCTAATGGGATGTGAATCACAGACCTCCTATTTATGACCCATAATGACCACAACTACCCATGTTTGTATCACTTGTGGTGCCATTAATTGTAAGAATGGGCATTAAACATTATTACCAATAAATAAATTGAGCTAACATGACTAATTCCTCTATGAGCATTAAACCATTTCATCTCACTCAAGTATACTGTAAACCCCCATGGTAATATACTTGGGATATCTAATTTTAATAGCATAGTTCAATTCCCAGTTGATATTTCAAGACTGATTCAACTTTCCAGTTTATTCTGAACTACATAGGTAGAAACAAAAATAGCTTTTTATATGAGTTTCTGCTGGGTAGAGAAAATCATTTGATTTTTACTTTCTCTACTACATATAGTAAGTAGGGGAAGTATTGTATTCCACCCAAACATTCGATACCGAGATTTCATCGGAAATACATGTTTTGAGACCCCCTGAATCCAAAAAAAAGCATTTTTGGAAGCATGTCCTTGTGTGTGTCTGTCTGTGTGTCTGTGCACAGCATAACTCAAACGAACAGTCGGATAAACACCAAACTTGGTATTTAGGTTCAGTATCTTCCAGAGATGCGACACGAAGGTTTTCAAGAAAATCCCTCTACTCCAGATTACCCTTTACAAGGAAAGTTTTTCGAAAAATTTTAATTTTCTCAAAAATGGCTCTAACGATTTTGATTAAAATATCATATGTTTATTAAGATATTTTCATGACAATTGAAATGTATATCTCGGATTTTCTGGGAATGTCTCCAAAGTATTCTTCATTGTGAACGACTTTTGCATAACTGGTAAAGCATAAGAGATACACAAAATTTTACTACACAAAAAATGTTGATCGCATTAAAATACACAATTTATGTCATATACATTTTTTTTTGTTGAGTGAACCATTTTCGAGATATTGCTTGTTATTCCCTTAAATTTTTCAATACTTATTTTCTCAAATGGGAATTTGTTATTCATTTTTACTTTCTCTACTACATATAGTAAGTAGGGGAAGTATTGCATTCCACCCAAAAATTCGATACCGAGATTTCACCGGAAATACATGTTTTGAGACCTCCTGAATCTAAAAAAAAGCATTTTTGGAAACATGTCCGTGTGTGTGTCTGTGTGTGTGTGTGTGTGTGTCTGTGTGTGTGTGTCTGTGAACAGCATAACTCAAAAACTAACAGTCGGATAAACACCAAACTTGGTATTTAGGTTCAGTATCTTCCAGAGATGCGACACGAAGGTTTTCAAGAAAATCCCCCCACCCCAGACTACCCTTTACATGGAACATTTTTCGAAAATTTTAATTTTCTCAAAAATGGCTCTAACGATTTTAATGAAAATATCATATGTTTAAGATAATGTCATGAGAAATGAAATGTATATCTCGAATTTTCTGGGAATGTCTCCAAAAGTATTCTTCATTGTGAACGACTTTTGCATAACTGGTAAACCATAAGAGATAGACAAAATTTTACTACACAAAAAATGTAGATCGCGTTAAAATACACAACTTATGTCATATACATATCTTTTGTTGAGTGAACCGTTTTCGAGATATTGCTTGTTATTTCCTTAAATTTTCCAATACTTATACTTTTTCTCAACTTCGTTATTCATTTTTTTATGTCCTGGACATGCAAAGAGAATGGAATGCGCCACATAGCAACCAGCGTTAAAATATTTGACTATCGCTTAAAAGCTACCATATTTCCCTTGCATTTACAAGAAAATTACCAATAAGATTGACATCTCGATATCTCGATTAACATGAAGCATATGGAGAATAGGCGTTTGTAAAATTAGATTGTACAAGAGTAGAGAAAGTCATGTGAGTGTAACACATCAGATTTTTTTATCTTGGATATGCAAAGAGAATGGTGCTGCACATAGCAACCAGCTATTAAGAGTAATGTCTATGCTTAAAGGCTACTATATTTCTATATTGCCCTTGTAAATATATATTCCCCTTACATCTACAAGAAAATTAGCATTAAGATAGTCTCTGCAAATGTTTATCTCGATTAACATGAAGTAGATGGAGAATAAGCGTTTGTAAAAATAGTTTGTACAAGAGTAGAGAAAGTCATGTGAGTGTAACACATCAGATTTTTTTGTATATGTCCTGCAATAAATATTTTCCAGAATTTATACCTTTTACAACCAAATTAGTAACTGAGAGGGGAAAAAAGCACTTATCTTTTCTTTGATGTCTGTTTTAAATATTTTTCATTTTGCTTTCAGTTCCCTCAGAGATGTCAATATTGAAGAAAGAACATTTCAATCGATGGTATTCTCTGAAGACGTACTATCTCTCATTAACGCTGATTGATATTCCAGTTACGGTAAGTAAAGCCATACCTTTGTCTCTGCAATAGTGATATATAACAAGTATTGCATATGAATTATCCTCTTTAGTCTTGGGCATGTTATATGATACCTACGAAATTTATGTGGCTATAGAGAAAGAATTGCATACAGTGGAAATGCATATTTTAATGAGTGTGAATGCAAAAAGAAAAAAAAAATGTATTTTCAGCTAAAAGTATGTGTGAACAGGACAACCCAAATAAAAGAAAATAATTCTTGTATAAGGCATGTTTTTAAAGTGAGTACCAATAATTTTTTAAAAAATAACAGAACATTATTTTCCAAATACTTTATTATCATTCATTTACCTTACACTACTTCTCCACATGGTCACCGCCGTTATTTAGGCACTTGTAACTGGAAACCAGTTTTTGTATGCCTTTGTTAAAGAACAATGCCACCTCTGATGAAAGCCAAAGCTGGACTTATTGTTTCACAATATCATTGTTGAAATGTTTTCTACCAATGAATTTCTTCAGATGAAGCAACACATGAAAATCACTTGGTGCCAAATCCAGACTGTAGGGAGGGTGGTTGAATTGTTTCCAACCAATTATGCAATCAGATCTTGAGTTTTTTGGCTGTGTGTGGCTGAACATTGTCATTCATTATTGTTTCCCCATAAACCTTACACAATTGGTGATGAATGTTTGCTGAAGTAACAGTTCTTGCGTTCAAAAAAACTAATCACTGATTGGACTTCACAGTCAATGGTTTATTCGATTGTTTTGAGCATTTCGAAAACTCTAACAACAGGAAATCACAAAGTGATGATCACCCATAGCTGTGTTTGGCTTCTAATGAATGGAGGAAGTGGTCGTGAATGCTCAAAATCTTGACTGCCATGCTGCAGCACCAAATAATATTTTTACTTACTTTAAAAATGTGCTTCATATCTAAAACTATTGATGGGACAATACCTCTATTTTTCAATACCCGATACTCACTTTATAAAAATCTGTAATGATGATAGCTTGTTTGCTGAATTATGTTCTTATTAGTAGTTTATTGTGTGTATTCTGAACTTAATAAAGTTAACTTAAATAAAGAATCTTTTAAAGGTAAACTAAGAAAACTACTACTAAAAAGGCAATATTTACATATAAATGACTATTTAAATTAATCATGTTTTCCATAATCACATAATTAAAGTACATAGATTATTTAATTTTTACTTTCTCTACTATGTATAATAAGTAGAAGTATTGTATTCCACCCACACACTCAATACTGAGATTTCACCAGAAGTATATGTTTTGAGACCCCCTGAATCCAAAAAAAGTATTTTTGGAAACATGTCCGTGTTTGTGTTTGTCTGTGTGTTTGTGAACAGCATAACTCAGAAACGAACAGTCGCCTAAACACCAAACTTGGTGTTTAGGTTCAGTATCTTCCAGAGATGCGACACGAAGGTTTTCAAGAAAATCCCACCACCCCAGATTACCCTTTACATGGAACATTTTTCGAAAATTTTAATTTTCTCAAAAATGGCTCTAACGATTTTGATTAAAATATCATATGTTTAAGATATTTCATGTCAAATAAAATGTATATCTTGAATTTTCTGGGAATGTCTCCAAAAGTATTCTTCATTGTGAACGACTTTTGCATAACTGGTAAACCATAAGAGATAGACAAAATTTTACTACACAAAAATGTAGATCGTGTTAAAATACACAATTTATGTTACATACATTTTTTTGTTGAGTGAACCATTTTCGAGATATTGCTTACTATTGCCTTAAATTTTTCAATACTTATTTTCTCAAATGTGAATTCGTTATTCATTTTTTTATCTTGGATATGCAAAGAGTATTAATCTGTGCCAAAGGGAGTGGTGCTGCACCTAGCAACCAGCTATTAAGAGATATGTATGTGCTTAAAGGCTACTGTATTTCTATATTGCCCTTGCAAATACAAAACAAGGGGAACATAGTATGCCTTAAGCAATAGTCAAATATTTTTAGAACTGGTCGCTATGTGTAAAATGTAATTCTCTTTGTGTGTCAAAAGATCGTTTCTGCAAATGTTTATCTCGATTAATATGAAATAGATGCAGAATAAGAGTTTGTAAAAATAGTTTGTACAAGAGTAGAGAAAGTCATGTGAGATTTTTTTGTATTCGGGGGACTTCAAAGCATGTATTTTCAGTGATATTGCATATCATATTTTTGTCTAGCTACTATAGGTAAGTAGTAGGGAAAATAAAAATAATGTCATAAAATGTTGATATTGTAATGAAAAGAAGCTAGAAACAGTGATGTGTATTGAATTTATTTAAAGGTGAGTCGGAATTGTTACACTAACATCACTTAAGTTTACTCACTTAACATGTTTCGGGAAACGGTTGTTCCCATCCTCAGAAGATGATCTTCTGAGGATGGGAACAACTGTTTCCCGAAACATGTTAAGTGAGTAAACTTAAGTGATATTAGTGTAACAATTCCGACTCACCTTTAAATAAATGTCATAAAAGTTAATATCCTAACATGAAGACAGTTTAAACATTTCTCAATTACTTTTGTACCAAACCCTCAATGCTTATAGTTTATTTTCTCAAAATATAAAAAATGTAGCTGCCTGATTTATGAAATGAATTGTATAAATATTTTGCTGGAAAAGCAATGTATTTAGACAGTAACATTTATTTTCTAATAATTTTCAGCCAGGACATAGAATATTAGTTACTTCTGGGTCAACTATGTATTTATATGTCATGTTTGTCAACAGGTTATCAGCTGTCTGTTGTTCACCTCAATAACATACTTCATGAGTTCTCAACCACTGGAGTTGTACAGGTTTGGTATGTTCTTCTTCATCAGCTTGCTTGTCGTGCTGGTGGCGCAGAGCTTCGGACTCATGATTGGGGCTGTCTTTGATGTTGTGGTAAGTTACCATACTTCTTATATTTAAAATGCAAAATACAGCCCTCTGAATTTAAAGTGCAGAAAAGACCCTTAGTTATGGCATTCTACTCAAACACATGGTATGCTTTTTCCTCATTTTGAAAGTGTTTGTGTTCTAGATGGTCCAAAAAATTTTAAAGATACAAGTTGGTGACATTGAAGGTTAGAGATAAAAGGAATTATTTGCTTTTACAAGTAACAGTTCCAAAATAACAGTCAAGCATGTTCATGAGTACGTACACTTGGATCTCTTGAGCAGATAAATTTTTTCAAAGTGAGCACGGTCCACAACTGTCAGTTTCTGTGGGCCGCTTTGGCTAACTCTATAATACAAGGCATTGATTTGGACTGCCTGCACACCATGCTTGGCGTGGAGCAGTGGTTAGGCTACTTTACTGTTACACAAGCAACCCAAGTTTGATTCTCTGTAGTAGAAATTGTTATCTTCTTTTTTTTACAATCCATTTTACTGTAATGTAGTTAAACAGTATTGCTTGTGTTATTTCATTTTACTTACAAATATAATTAAATAATGTTGAAATTTGTGGTTATAAAATTAAATTTATTAAGTATGAAACCTCCTCCTGACTGATAAAATAATGTTATGGTTGCCATTTTCCAGATGACAACTAAATAAATGCCACATACATAAAAAATTAAGAAAACCTGTTATATTTTTTACTCATGTATTTAAAATGAAAGGGAAAAAGAGTTGAGAATGTCTACAGAGATTCGAAGTTGCAACCTCAGGAACAGTAAGCATGGCATTGTAACGAGCTTTAATCATACACTACTTGAGAACCATAAATCAATAAAGTGTGTTTTGGTTACAAATATTCAGTGTTGAAACACTCTGAAACTTCTGTATGTTTGAAATCTCATATATAAATTATTTAGGCGGCGCCGTGGCCGAGTGGTTAGACCGCTCACCTCCCACTGAGGCAGCCCGGGTTCAATCCCAGGGACCTGCATGTGGGATTTGTGGTGGACGAAGCGGCGTCTGGGTGGGTTTTCCCTGGGTTCTCTGGTTTCCCCCGCCATTCATTCCACCAACTGCTCCATCTTCACCTTTCCTTTCATCCATTTTACCATCATTTCATTTCATCTACTTCCTTCATCCCATACCAGGCATCAGGCTGATCCATGAGTGTCTGCTGCTCAATGGGCCTCTGACCCCAGGCACCCGCTTGTAAGTCCTGGGGGTGTAAGTCCTACATACGAGGAGGGTAAACAGATAATGAATGAATATATGAATTATTTTATCAGAAGCTTTTTGTGATTATAGTTGTGTTCCCCATCATAACTACTATAATAATATATGCAGTCTTGTGAACAAAGCCAAAATTGACTAATTGTACTCTGATGTGAATAAAATGTGACCCATTCTTCTAGATTATAACATTGTTTTTGTAAGTTTTGTACCTTCAGGTAACCAACCATTGACTCCACCCAGCTTGTATCAGTTCTCTATGTGACTGGCCTAAGAACAATCCAGAGATACTAAAACAAACTAATGAACAATGTTATAATCAATGTGCAATGAAGGGGTGGTTCGAAAACCGCCTCTATGAAAGAATTTTGCTATGATTGGTATACAATGAAACAACATTATTCAGCCTTCTACAGGAGGGCTTTCATCAGTGACAGAGATAAACACAAAAAGTTTCTTGTCTTTGTTTCCACGTTGTTATTATATTATATATTGGTTTTGCACCTAAATTCAATAAAGCATTGCCTTAATGATTCTCCACTAGTGAGAACATGGATAACTTGCTTGTAATGTTACATTTAGGCAGTTAGGTCATATTTTGGGGATGGTAAAGTATGCTGCCATCCAGTGCCTAGCATTATGGTCAAGGAATAGAGCAGTTCTTGCTGGCAGAAGCTGCAGTTGACTTATCATTACCAACATAAACAACTGTGTTCCATTATGGGACACTTTTTATGCCTGTGAGTGTACACATAACCAAACAGTAAGATATTCTTGGTCCACAACTTTGCCATCATGATTCATTGTTTAGGTATAAAAATGACATTTTCTGACTTCTGCTGTACATGCGCAAATTTGTAGCATGTGTCAACAACAGTACATCTGTATGTACAGCCTTTGTTTGGACACGTGGATGGGCTAACAGGAATTTTCTTGGTACTGGAAATATACTGTATGCTGACAGAGTTAGATATTCATAGGCCTTTAAATTGAAGCACATACATACACTGTTGAGTTTAAGCTTGTCTGAGACTGCCTACAAATATTAAGCCAGCTGGCAAATAGAAACACACTTACCTTAATATGGGTGCCAGACATGAAGGTATAATTGCTGATTGCCTAGCCAAGGAGGGAGCTACTACTCCATTTAATGGTCCAGAACAATTTTTCAGTATACCAGATTGTTATCTAAATGGAAAGAGAAAAGTCTGCGAATGCAAAAGATGTAAAAGCTATTGGGATAGAGTTACAAAGCTAAATGATGCTAAGGAGTTCATAGAACCCTCAGCTAAAGGTTCAAAAGAGATCATCTAGGAAACAGGAGTTGAAGATACTGAATGGTTTCTTCACTGGATGTCATCCTCCCAGGGATCATCTGTGTAAAATGAGCAAAATGAATGTGAATAAATATTGCTTTTGTCAAGAAGAAAGAGAAGATGCAAACAATATACTTTGTGATTCAAAGCAATTCTCATCCAAGGATGAGACTTTGGAGTCTGTCTTTCCTAGTCCAGGCTACATCAGCAGATACTGTAAACCCAATATCATCCACGAAACACTACTGCATGATGAAAAGGTTGATGGGTGTCAGCTTCCAGGATTGTTGGCCCCATTTCCTTTGATAGGACTGTGCACACTGCAGTTTGTATGAACATCTTCAATACATTTGTGGAGCAGCTGGATGATATCAAACTGACTGAAGGCTATTTTGAAGAAGGTGTTTTGTTTTTACGTTGTTTGCACCATGCTTTGGGCGCCAATTTGAAGTAGAATTGTTCTTTATGTTGCTTGCTGCTACATATGAAAAGCCGATTTGAGGTAGGAGTTGTATTATATTTCAACTGTTGGGGAGCCGAACTTGTAGTAGTTGCAACAGCACATATAGTAAACACTTTCCGGTAGCCTTCGCCCCAAATGTATCTTTAGGTGGCCTTTGCCCCAAGTTTAAAAAAATATTAACTTTGTAATTTGAATGTTTCTTTAAGTATTTAATGTTTATGTTTGCCTCGGCTGTGTCAGTATTGTTTTAGAGACATGGATATTTTGGCAGGGCGTGATGCGACAAGAATGTAGGCTTACACAGATTTTAAGTTTTAATTCACTCCTTTTTATTAATCCTTGACACAAATTAAATAGCACTTCACTGATATCGAGAGCTGTGAGATTCTTTTATTTAATACTTGCACTTTTTAACAAGTATACTATTTTCGTCTCACACGAATACATAATTAATTTCTTGAGGACACATCTCGCGTCTGGTTATGAGCACTGTTTGGAGGCAACTGAATTGATTTCAACCATCTAAACTTGTAAATTTCTGTATTTCATATCTCTGATTGGCTAATCCTAGTCCAAAAGAATACCTTCATTTAACTAAAGCTTTTTGTGGTTGTTGATTGGCTAATTTTTAAACTGTCACTAAAATTACATTATTGTTACTCCAAGAATCACAAGTAACATTTAAAATATCAAACTTATTGCCTCAAGGTTACCTCATTGTTCGCAACTTTTAACTTATTATTCTCACAGCTCCTACATTATTAAATTACATAATACGTTTATATAACATTATTGAACATGTTTACAATAATATAAGCATATGCAATGACTGTTACATACATTTTACAAATTATTACATACACATATTGCTTCAAACGGGCTGTTATTGAATTTACTTATTATTTAATTTGACTGAAATCATTTAAGTGTTAAAAACACTGCCTCAATTTCCAGCAAGATGGAGCAACGTATCATACATCTAACTCCTTTATGCAACTTGTAACCAGTTTCTTTGATAATCAAATAATCTCAAAAGGTCTTAGGCACCCCAGATCACCTGAACTAACCTCACTGGACTTTGTCTTATAGGGGTATGTTAAAAATAGAGTCTATAAGAATAGACCTCGGAATCTGTGAATCCATTAGTGATGAAATAAGTGACATTGGCTGCAAGGATACTCTTCATAGAACGTCACAGAATATGGTGAAATGAGTGCAGATATGTATGGATGCCTGTGGAGGACACTTCCAACACTGTCTCTGAGGAACAATAAACAATGTAATCTCCCAAAGTTGCACATGTGTCCTATTATTGGTTCAAGAATTATGACCCATTAAAGTGGTTCAGGTTTATATGGACCAAACTGTAGAACATGGTGCATATGTGTATTTCCATTCATTAAGTTTTTATTAATTTTATGTATATCAGTGGCGTAGCTTGACACTGTGTTCTGGGTATACTAGTTTTTAAAAATTGAATTTAGAACTTTTTAAATGATGCACAAATTCCCATGCATTGGTGTTTTATAAAACACGTGAATTCTCCATATTGATTAGATTATTGTTGTTGTTATGCAGATTCAGATTTATTCACCAATTGTAAAAATTTACAAGGTTTCGTCAAGTAAAATTTAAAGAAATATACATTATTAACCATTAATAATGGAGAGGTACTAATCTATATGTACAATTTTAGCATTACAATTTTAAATTTTAAAGATAACAATTTGTTCTTCCAGTTTTATACTCTCCCACTGTATAGAATGCATTCTTAATTAGATATAACTTAATTTGTTCGATTTTTGTTCGTTCTTCATCAGTTTCTTTAATCCAGTGAGGTAAATGATTGTACAGATCTTTTGCCTTACTTTCAATACTTTTATTTTCAAGAGAGCCTCTTAATCTATTTCTAAAGTAATTTTTGTTTGTTCTGGTATTATGTTCATGAGTGTTTGTATTTTTGTCTTCTTTATAGGATTTTATAACATATTTTAGACATTCATATATATATATAGACAGGGCAGTGTTAGTATACCGAGTTTTTTAAAAGCGGATTTGCATGTGTTTCTCTTTTGGATATCTTTAAGGATTCTAATTGCTCTTTTCTGCAGCCTAAATATTTTTAATATGTGTTTCTTCCCTGTTGATCCCCATAATATGATGCCATAACTCAAGTGTGAGTGCATAAATGCATTATTTCTTGTTGTTTTAGCAGTCATTAGCATCACTACTAATTGCTGAAATTGACTGAAAATATAAGATTAAGATTATAAAATATAGCGTTAGGTGTAACTACAAAATGTTGACAAACCATTGTATGATTCCAAATCATGAAAACAATGTAGGTACTCACTTAGATTTTCTTGTATATAAGCTCCAATCGGTGATTTTTCTTCTCCGCAAAGACTCAATCACACGATGTTTAAAAGCATGGTCGCCACACATTTCACTTAATAACTGTTTTTCAATTGCTAATGTCACTAAACAAGAGAGTCGTTTGTTTGTGATGGAGTTCCTCAAATAAGTTTTAATACTTTTAAGCGTGCTCATACTACGTCCACTGCTGGCTGTAGTGACAGGCAATGTTAACACTATATAGTCCAAATAATTTAGTTACTCATCCTCCGTGGACTAGTGGTACCGTGCTAGCCTCTAGTTCCCAAGGTCGCGGGTTCAAACCCGGCGGAAGGCGATGCATTTTTTTCGGGCGTAAAAATCCTTAGCATGACTTCCTTTGAAAGGGAAGTAAAGTCGTTGGTCCCGTGGCGTAGATTTACGGCATGTAAAAGAACCTCAAGCCTGATAAAGAGGCCTCTGAGCAAAATTCTTGGTCTTTCACATCCAGTATAGAATGGGACGCTAAGAACTATAGTAGTTAAAAGAGTGTCTAAAATAAAACTCAATTTCAATTTCAAATAATTTAGTGGTCTGCGTGTACACATCATACAAATTATTGTTTGCCACATAACTCTAATCTAATAACTCTAAAAATTGCCTGTGTTGCTGAGTTTTTAATAAGTAATCCACTAAATTGGTGGAATTGTCCATATTTTCTAAAATCATAAATAAAACACACACAATGAAAACAATACACAAGTTTACGTAAACTTAACACTTTACTGTACTGCACGGTTGCACGCACATAATGCTGGTTAACCAATAACTAAGGAATGAAATGCTTGTTACACTGCCTTGCCCTATTTTTTTTTTTTCAAGTGGAGGAGAAAAACTCTTGTCTCCAACCCCTATTATTGTGTTTCCAGTGTTTTCAGACCTTGGAGAGAGCAGGTATACAAAGACTAAACACCTCATTAAATGTGTTAAGACTCTGCTGCTGCCTTTGTGTCCTTAATTCACAACAAAATATAGGCATGTCTTCCTACAATGAGACGTCAAAATTTAGTGGGTAAAGCTATATAACTCCAATCTTGATGAGAGTTGCACTCACTCAGCCATCCCAGTCTCTGCTCAACTTTGCCGCTGCATCATGAGATTTTGAAGCTGCCTGAATATGCAGCACTACAGTCTGTCACAAAGCAGCTACTTATTTCCTTGGCAACTTATTTAGGTAGACTCAGTCTCAAATTCTACCCTTACACTACGCCACTCATAGATATATATATATATATGTGTGTGTGTGTGCGCGCACGTGCGTGCGTGCGTGCATGCTTTTTAACAAAATAAACCTTTAAATGATATAAAACAAAATTAATTTCCATAGTCCAACATGAAACTACAATATTGTAATCTGTGGCTGAAGCACACAGCTTGCCATGTGCTTTTGTTTACATCAGGTTCCCTTCTAATTTATTTTGCATATGTTCAGTCAGTTCTTCCATATGACATTATCTTGTGGGGAAATTCAGTGGACATTAATACTCTCTTTTTAACACAAAAGAAAATCATATGAGAAACGTTTAATCTAAATAGGTCCGCCCACTGTGAAATCCATTTTAAACAAAATAACATACTCACCTTACCTTGTATATATATGTATACTAGAAAATGTTTGCTTCATAAATAGTAATATACAACAATTTTACTCAAGCAATGCAATTCTTAATCATAGTAGTTGAACCAGCAGTAAAATTCACATACAAGCAGCCAGAACAATTAAAAAGTGTGATTCAATGCTGCATACTGGCAACCAAATGTATAACTCAATAACCAATGAAATCACAGACAAACACCCAGTTAGATTTAGAAAGAAGGTCAAAAAGTTCTTAATCAACCAATGTTTTTATAGTATACAGGAATTCAATGAATATTTCACTAATTGTAAATAATATCATCTCTGTTGTTAAATTTAAGTCTGTAATTGTAAAATTTTGTATGACGAAGCCATGAAATTGTAACAAATTTCCAAAAGGTGAATAAAGTATATGTAAGGCCAGCAGCACTATATAAATTTGTATTTTCCTTCTTTCTGTTCAGGGTGTGTAAACTAATCTATGGGTTAAACTGTTTAGGACTGCATATTTGTGTGAGCCTGGGTTGAAACTATTGTATTTTATGTAGTTTTCAGAATGTGTAGGCTTCCTGTAAATACCAAAACTGATCTTCTTCTGGTTTTAATTACTTTTAAATCAAGAAATAGTAATGTGGCTTCATTTTCAGTTTCCATAGTGAATTGTATAGCTTTGTTCTGTAAGTTGATCAAACATCACTATTACTAGCTTATCCAAATATTATAAAAGATTTGATGTGTTACACTCAAATGACTTTCTCTACTCTTATACAAACTATTTTTACAAATGCTTATTCTCCATATACTTCATGTTAATCGAGATGTTAATCTTATTGCTAATTTTCTTGTACATGCAAGGGGAATATGGTAGGATTTAAGCGATAGTCAAATGTTTTAAGAGCTGGTTGCTATGTGGAGTATTCCATTCTCTTTGTATGTCCAGGACATAAAAAAAAATGAATAACGAATTCCCATTTGAGAAAAATTATTGGAAAATTTAAGGGAATAACAAGCAATATCTCAAAAATGGTTCACTCAACAAAAAAAAAAAAGTATATGACATAAATTGTGTATTTTAATGTGATCTACATTTTTGTATAGTAAAATTTTGTCTATCTCTTATGGTTTACCAGTTATGCAAAAGTCGTTCACAATGAAGAATACTTTTGGAGACATTCCCAGAAAATTCAAGATATACATTTCATTTGTCATGAAAATATCTTAAACATATGATGTTTTTAATCAAAATCGTTAGAGCCATTTTTGAGAAAATTAAAATGTTTGAAAAATGTTCCATGTAAAGGGTAATCTGGGGTGGGGGGATTTTCTGGAAAACCTCCGTGTCGCATCTCTGGAAGATACTGAACCTAAATATCAAGTTTGGTGTTTATCCAACTGTTCGTTTCTGAGTTATGCTGTTCACAGACACACGCACATGGACATGTTTCCAAAAATGCTTTTTTTGAATTCAGGGGTCTCAAAACATGTATTTCCGGCGAAATCTCGGTATCGAATTTTTGGGTGGAATACAATACTTCCCCTACTTAGTATACGTAGTAGAGAAAGTAAAAATTAATTTTAATGTTCTTAGTAATTATTGAGTTGATTGTAACACTACATCACTTACTTGTTCTTATAACGAATAGATGTTTCAGGGGCTAATTACTCCCATCCGCAGTTCCCTGTCGAGTGCCCGCATCCTTCATCTTGGTTGTTAGCTTGATCTCTGGTGGCGGTTGTAAGTTTCAAAATTATAAGTGCGGTTTCTGTTCTTCCAAATATAAATGTTTTCCCAAGTTGTAAGTTCTGCTTTCCCTGAGATGTTTTTTTAGTATTTTTGGGTTTCTGTCTGTGGTGTGTTTGTCTCTCCAAAAGTACCAAGCTACTGCTGATTTATCTTCTTGTTTTTGTTTTATGTAACTGAAGTATTCTTTTGTTCTTGTTTTTATATTTATTTTGGTTTGCCCAATGTATATTTTTTCGCATTCATTGCAGCTGATCTGGTACATTCCTGGTTTTTTTCTCCTGTGGGATGTCATCTTTTAGTTTGGAGTTTAGTAGGTTTTTTATGGTGTAATTGTTTTTTGGGACCAAAGAGATGTTGTGATGCTTGTCTCTGGAATTTGTAGAAAGCTCTTTTGTGGTATGTGAATTTTTTGAAGATCATCTTTTCTTTTTCGGTAGGGATTGAGGCAGTATTTTTAACACTTAAATGATTTCAGTCAAATTATATAATATGTAAATTCAATAACAGCCCACCTTGAAGCAATATGTGTATGTAATAATTTGTAAAACGTATGTAACAGTCATTGCATATGCTTATATTATTGTATACATGTTTAATAATGTTATGTGAATGTATTACATAATTTAATAATGTATGAGCTGTGAGAATAATAAGTTAAACGTTGCTAACAGTGAGGTAAGAATGAGGTAACCTTGAGGCAATAATGAGTTTGAGAGTTTAATAATACTACTTCTGATTATTGGAGTAACAATAATGTAATTTTAGTGACAGTTTATAAAATAGCCAATCAACAACCAGAAAAAGCTTTAGTTAAATGAAGGTATTCTATTGGATTAGGATTAGCCAATCAGAGACTTGAAATACAGAAATTTACAAGTTTAGATGTTGAAAACAGTTCAGTTGCCTCCAAACAGTGCTCATAACCAGATGCAAGATGTGTCCTCGAGAAATTAAAGACGTATTTGTGTGAGATGAAAATAGTTTACGTATTAAAAAATGCAAGTATTAAATAAAAGAATCTCACAGCTCTTGATATCAGTGAAGTGCTATTTAATTTGTGTCAAGGATTAATAAAAAAGGAGTGAATTAAAACTTATAATTTGTGTAAGCCTACATTCTTAGTCGCATCACGCCCTGCCAAGATATCCATGTCTCTAAAATAATACTGATGCAGCTGAGGCAAACTTAAATATAATATTTAAAGAAACAGTAAAAATACAGAGTTAATAATTTTTTTTTAATTTGGGGCAAAGGCTACCGGAAACTGGGTACCATACGTGCAGTTGCAAACAAACTTCAAGTGTTCGGTTCCCCAACAGTTGAAATATAATAAAACTCCTTCAATAGAAACTTCTTTAAATTGACGCCCAAAGCGTGATGCAAATAACACAAAGATACCATTTCTTTAAACTGGCTTTCCATGCGTAGCAGCAACAATGTAAAGACAATATCTTCTTCAAATTGGCGTCCATATGTGGAGCTAAAAGTAGAACTCCAACAAGACACCTTCTTCAGGATGAGTGTGGTAACTTGTTTTATTTGCTTTTTGCTCACGACTCTGTTTATTTTCTTGTGTGTATTGTTTTCTGGCCTGAATCCGTTTTCTGTAGCTATGTCCAATATGTTGTTTAGTTCAAATGTATATTCCTCTTTGTTCATAGGAACGTTCACCAGTCGGTGTGTCAGACTATTGAGTGCTGCATGCTGGTGGGGAACGGGATTGAAACTGTTTTGTTTTATGTAGCTATTTGTGTGTGTGTGGGTGTGGGTTTCCTGTAGATGCTGTGTGGTTTTCTTTCTTGATGATTTTAAGATCAAGGAAGGGGAGTTGTCCATTCTGTTCTTTTTTCATTGCGAAGTTTATGGATTTTTCCTGAAGGTTCAATAATTTTAGTGCATCTTCCAAGTGTTTTTCCAGGACTATTGCAAAAATATCATCAACATAGCGGTATCATGGTTTAAATGTCCAGGGGAAAACTCAATAATTACTAATTATACACACATCATTGTCACAAAGTCCACCAAAGCAATTTTATTGTGAATTAAATTTAATGTTTTTGTTTGTACCATTTCTCAATATGAATGACAGTGCTATCTGGGGTTCGGGTATGCTTTTCTCCAAACACTTGTTGAATTTGTCATTAATACAGTCAACTTTTACAGAATGGCACATTCCTGGGCCCAACCCTATCTGTGCCGATGATGATGTTTGCTGGTTTCGGAGTGACTCTACGTGATCTCCCTAACTACCTCAAGTGGGGCTCGTACATCAGCTACCTGCGCTATGGTCTGGAGGGCTACATTGGTGCTATCTATGGCTACGGCAGGGAGACGCTCGAGTGTGCGGAATATTACTGCCACTACAAAGTACCCAGCAAGTTTCTTAAAGAGATTTCCATGAGTGGCGACCGCTTCTGGTATGATATCATTGCCCTCAGTGCTACAGTGCTCATTCTGCGATTGGCTGCTTACTTCCTGCTGAGGTGGAAGCTTATAGCTTGTCGATGAGCGGTATCGTGTTTTACGTGCTCTTGTTATGAGACTGAACAAGTGTTTAAGCTAAAACACCGTACTGCAGAACTTTTGATGCAGTATAAATGCAGACTTGTAGTGTAATATTTAATTTTTTAATGCTAAGCACACACTAAGGTAGGTGTTAACTCAGTTTTCAATTTCCCCTAAAGGGAACATTTTTATAAAGTTAAATAATGTTACTTAATAAAGCCTGAAACATCAAGGTATGGTTTCTTCAGGAAATATTTTTCTGTTTGGAAAAACTATAAATTAAAGGCAATGCATTTGTGAAAAACTTACAATCCACAATTTTATTTTAATTAATTTAAAAAGTCATGCACAGCAAAAACAAAACTTTAGCATGTTAATGCAAAATTCCCCTTGACTGCTTCTGTGGGCATTCTGCTTTCTCAACCCACAGGTTCTGTGGGTTTTCTACCGCATATGCACCACAGGGTTGCACACTGATGATACAAGACAATATGTTAAATGGGGAAGGAAACATCAGGCCTAACTTTAGGCTACCTCCCAAACATTTGCCAGTTATTATGATGGAAAAAAATGTGGAAAAAGCCTCGATTAGGGAGGATGATCGTGGGAGGGTCCCGGGTTTGATTTCTAGCTGGAGCAGGGAAATTTCCACTTTAAGTATAATCATTCCCTACCCTGTGCAGAGTGTGGAAGCATGGATGTGTGTTTTGTGCTAAGAATTATTTAAAAAACCAAAGTCAACAAGTTACAAACACCACATAAAAAAGAAAATCCTCCCTGTAGCAATTGATTCATTATATCTGTCCTAAGCCTTTTACTTTTAACTTAAAAAATAAAGAAACTATCTCACAGGCATTGATTGCTTTTGAATAGTATACTAGAATTGTTATGGTATTCTTAAAATTAACAAATATGAGTTACGGAAAGAATTTATTTGCACATGAATTACTTAATTTTTTAAATAATAATGCTGTGCTCTGCATGAAAGTACAGAGTGAAATAAATGTTCATAATGTTTTGTAAAACTTTTTACTGATGCATTGACATGCTATAACATGAGAAGCATTTCTGTTTATTTTTATGTAATTTGTAAGTATATTATAAGACTGTAACATGCAGATGATTACACATATGGCACCATTCTCATCTGACGCTAGTTCCTCACAAGTGCGAAATCTTCATAGCATCTTTGGTTATTGGATGTAACAGCAAAACTCGTTCTTTAAGGTCACCCCACAACCAAAATTGGGCTGATTGCTCTTAAATTGTGAAGAAACACTCTGACTGCTTTCATAATAGTGTTGCACCAACTGTGTCTTGAGTGATAGAGCCAGGGTTGGCAACTTCTTAATGCTTGTTTCAAAAAAAATTTAACTATAGAATCAGTGGTGACCTTTGAGGCATTCTACGGATGGTGCCACCCACTGCCCCAAAGTGAAAACAAATCTCTGAAATATAATGTATTTACCAACTTTGTGATCATATGGCATCAAACATATTAGGTAATCTTGTCAACAATTCATATAGTTGACAATATGCTGTGTCAAACAAAATGTATAGGGAAACAAAAATAAACATTTATTACGACGCTCTTCTTATATACAGGTGTAAAGAGCACAGTAAAAATTTGAATAAATAATTCCTGGAGAACGTGATGGGAATTGCTTGTGTACAATTTCATAAAACAGAGAGACAAGTGGTCAGTTTAATCATCTTGTGCCAGTATAGTGTGAGAAATAAAACGTAACAGCAAGTCCGAAAATCTCTCAATCGTTAACAATCACACTGCTGCTGTGAAATATACAAATATTCAAATAATGCCTCTTAGTATCAAAACCTAAAGGCTGGCTCACAACAGCCCGGTAATGAGAACAGAAATGTATATCGATCACAAAGTGAAAGTTGATTTTGCACATTGGGATTTCATTTGTTTTTAACTGACCAATGACATTTTTTCACCTACTTCCAATTTAGCCAAGCCAACTCAAAATTCGATAGAGTAAACATTATCTAAATGCATATCCATCACATTTCCGATCCCTCTACTTATGCCAATCTTTCATTCCTTTATTTAATGGCATACATTAAAATTGTTTATTGTTCTTTTTTCATTCCCACTGGTTTTAGCTGTTCTTTGTAGCTTTTTCCATTGCTTTTTAGGTAATAGCCAGTTTTGAGTTGCATATAAACAAACTACAAATGACCCCTTCACCAGAGGAAGCAACGCTGATTAGATTTGCGGGTGTCGGAATGAGGTTAGGAAACACAGTTACTACTAATTCCTTCCAGTTTCAGGTTTCCAGCTAGCAACTATAGAGAGCACTAGTGGCTGTTTCATGTCACGAATACCTAGAATAATCTCTAGACTGAAGAGTCTAATATGCACATTATGGATCTAATATGCTGTGCCTGGGAACGAGAATGAGAAAGATAAAACTTGTGCCCTGGGAAGGCTTCCCGTCGAATGTGAACACTCCCATTTGAATACATGTATTTCAACTTTCTCATTCTCGTTCTTGTTACCGTTCTCGTTGGTTTTGAACCACCCTTAAGACATAATTGTATTCAAAACAAGGATATTTTGCTGTATTATTTCTGCATTCGATTTAGTTAAACATTAATTTGTATTTCTAAATGCATTAGCATTAGCAAGATGGTAAGACTGTATTAAAGAAGGTTGAGTGCGGAATATGTGTTCTTCCATTGTTGCTAGGTTCTGTGCTTTACTGTGCGTGGAACAGAAGCTCTGACAGAGCAATCTTGGCTCCATCTCTCCCATACAAACCACATAGAAACGTACAACCTAGCCTTATACACGATGCTTACGAGTGTAGCTTCAGAAAACCAGTGGCACAAGTGTGTGCCACTTAACATGCCTGTTCAAATGAAGGAACACACACTCAGAAACAATTCCTATACACTTCTCTTTCTTTCCTTTAGTAATAGTGGTGCCATGGCATTACGGCACCCCCAGAAGCCACCCCTATATAGAATGAAAAAAGAAACTAAACCTGTTGTATCAAAGGAGATGGCTAAAATAACTTATAAATGAGAATAAATGTGAGTTTTCTTATGGAACTAAAACAGTGTTAATAAATTAACACTTTAATTATATATTATTTAATATAAGAAAGCAATAAATGAAACAGACACTTAAACAATAAACATAATGCACCATTTAGAATTCTCACGTGCTTGCCAGTACTGTTACTCATATTTCAAACTGCAGGATTGGGTTTGTGGGTTGTTTTCTCAGGATATAAGTATGTTGTTGTTCACCAATGGCACTGGGGATTAATTGATCTGCATCATTTTCCCTCTGGCTTCCCAATATAAAGTCTGTAAGCTATCACTTTTAATGCCATTGCATTTGGCGAGATGCTGTTTGTTCAGGATGACATCATCTTTACAGAGAGTGCACTTGGGTGTAGGTAGGCATCGTATCTTGTAGAAGTGTTCTGCAAGACAATCGTGGCCAGTTGCCATCCTAAATAAGACCACTGCAGTTTTCCTTGCCATTTTTTGTATATCAACTCTATCTTTAATATTCTTATAATGTTTATGTTTTAATTTATCTTCTTCATCAAGTCTCTGTTGTCTTTTAAAATGTTATTTAATTGTTTATTTATTTCTATTTATGCTACAGGTTTTATTTGTTGTATTGCACCTTTCTTTGCTAATTGATCCAATGTTCATTGCCCAAAAGTCCGACATCAGCTGGGATCCTTTGTAGAGTAACATGATTTCTAGTTTCAACTGCTTTAATTAGGCATCTTACTTCTTTAATATTTCTTGTTGTTTTATTATTGTAATTTATTATCCTATCTATAGCTGATTTTGAGTCTGATAAGATGAATATTTTTTTGTTTTATGTATGGTCTATATAAAATGTTCTGTAATGCTGCTTTTATAGCTGTTAATTCTCCATCATAATGGTTTGACGTTTCATCTAATGTTAGATATTGTGCAAAATGTTTACAGTATACTCCTGCACTGGCATTTTTTTATTGATGAAGGATCCATCTGTATATATTCAGAACCATTCTTTTTCTGGGTATTTTTCATTTTCCGTAGCTATTGCTATGGCGCTCATTTCATGTGGTATATTGTTTGGGTGGGTTATTAGCTGCTAAGATGTAGTCTCCATTGCCCTTGGCTGTTCACTCTTATCTCAGGTGTGGATGAATGGACACTGATTATTGACACTTGGCTTTGCTAATTATTTACATTCTGCTTCATAAACTGTTCACACTTTACTAATTATTGATGCAACATCATTGTCACTCGCCAACCCCTTAACACGCCTCATTCTTTTCTATACACATCCTATTAGAAGCACACGACTTAGCATAAAGCAAGCAGAATGTTAATCTTGAAAATGTGCCTAGTTTCATCCCCACACTCCCTTTTATACAAGACTAGGTATAACATTTGCAGGTGCTACTTTTTCCGGGCGTTTAGATAAATTGCATCTCATTTGCTCATTCATATATTTTAAGTCAGTTGCATCTACCCTTATTGGCTCACAGCACCAAACTCGCAGCCCCATCTCTATGAATTTTTGAGCCATTTGGCAAGTGCCATGTCTCTCGCCTCACTGCTTCGTCCACCCTTGTGTCCTGTTGAAGGAGACATGTCCAGAAACTTAGCCTAGCAGCGCCACGAGTTTCCAGTTTTATACTTATATTCAGGTTCTTGTAACTAAAACATTTACACATATGAATCATTATGCATATAATAAACTCAATTACAATACTAGTCAATTATGCGTCGTGCTCACTAGGCACACTCATTATTTAGGCCTACTTCATCAGTATCATGAGAGAGAATCTGGGGAAGAATGACCCTGCCTGAACGTATTGTTAACATGTGCACAACAATAATGCATTCCGAAAATATTGATGTCTCACCCAACATGCCTACTGTTTTGTGCTCAACAGCAAGTATGTATACAGAAACCATCTTAACATAACATAAACATTCATCTAGTTGTACATGAATTTATGCATTAATCCTAATCGTGAAAGTACGGACTAAAAGTAGCATACCAATCGAAACTGCGCAGTCTCTACAATGTTGCAAAACTATTAAATTCTAAAATTACTTTGTTAATTGCCAAAACGTTTGCAAAATATGCATCAATTTCACAACAATTGACTGTTTCAAATTCACAGGCAAATGTTTGTTGCAGTCAAACAGAAGAATATGTTGATCACAGCATTGGTAACCCTATCACCAAATGTTTAGCTGCTAAAAAGAAGATGGTGCCACACACTTAAAACTAATAATGCACGTAAAACTAAATCATTTTGTTCTGCTCATTGTGTCATTGCAAAATATGGGTCACTTTTACAGTAATTTGCAGTTTTAAGCTTAAAGTTACCTATATTTGTTGCAATTAAGCATAAACTGTTTATTTGCCACTGATATGTTGATGACAGAGTTGGTATTTATTGTGCTAGGAGTTTTACAATTTGATTGTCTACTGCACTTTGACCCTGGCCACTCATTCTGTAGACAATCACTACAGTTTATTTACATTTTACAATTTCTCATCAATAAATTATCTTGCTTCAGTTTTTCATGTCCCATTTCCACTTGTTTTTCACTTTTCACTTATTGATTACTTAACCATCACACACATTCACTATAGTTTTCCATTCAAAGTAAGATATGCTACTCTTACTTTTCTCTATCCACTGTCCAAAGCCATTTATTTTTTAGTTTACACAAAAACTGTCCAATGCTTCCAGCATCCTTGCAGATCATTTCGATCATAAGTGTATTTCTATCCCCCTTCAACCACTTCTTATTAAAAAATTATTTTCTCCAATTTTCTGTTCCTTGGCATTTAAATACTATGTGTTCAATGTCTTCATTACCACCACATATCGAACATTGGTTCTGAGGAATACCCTGTCTTAACCCTCTTAGCCTCCATACTCCGGTTCTTACCCATGCAATAGATTCTCTCTCTTCTTTATTTACTATGTCTATATATTTTTCCCTACCCCATGTATTTTTCATTGGCCTATAACAAACTAATGAGCAATCTCACTGAACATGATTTGTATTTCTATATCTTCCAGTTTTTTCCTCGCCTTTTTCAAAAATTTGTCATATTATTTTCTCTCCTTCTCCATTTTGCTCCAAAATGTTCCGTAATTTACTTACCATCCCTCATTCATTAAGCTATTCTCTTGCTTTCTATACATTATCTTAACACATTACTTTTTCCTAGATTTAAAGTTCACAGAGTTGGTAACCGTGTCACCAAATGTTTATCCAGTAAAAATGAGGCGGTGCCACAACTATAAAAACGTTGTTATATTATTTTATTCTGTTCATTATGGTTTATTTAATGAGTCATCATATAAGAGGATGTCCACGGCGGTGTAGTATAGTGCTAAGAGCTTCTTCAACATCCAGAATATGAATGCCGGTACAAAATATTTGTGAAAGACATGCAAGTCCCTTTGGCCGCAACACTATTCAAAATGGAAACATTATTGCACAATACAAATTTACTCACAATATTGTGTTTTAAGCTACATGCAATTAAGTATATGAACATTCTTGATAAATAGTTTCTACTTTCAACAATTACTGTCTTTAATTCTCAGCTAAAAGCTGCAAATAGCCACTAATAACGTATAAAGAGCAGTAAATTAATATATTTTATATATGGGGATCAGAAAGATGTGATTAACACTTTAAGTTTGAAGTGACTTTTGAAAGACACTATACATTTAAATTTAATCATCCACAACACACTCAACTTGTTCCTGAATTGTAAATATTTTGTTTATTTTTAGCAATTGCTAAGCAACTTCTCAGTTTTTATTTACACCAGTGATGATGCGAAACTGTCACACTTGTAGAAATGCATTCACAAATTGAAGAAAAATAAGTAGGATGACTTCTCATGTTATGGCACTTTTATTTTATATTTTTCCAAACTGTCATCTTGTATTTCCCTTGCCTGTTGCAAACCAAATGCAGAAAGGTAAATCTGACTGATGCGAATGTGATATTAATATAAGTATTCATATTCGCCTGATCAATGCAATTAGCATTAAGGTCACAGAACAACGATTTCTTTAAGGAAACCAGGGAGTGCATGAAATAGATATCTAGATATGCATATTTTGAACTGATAGAGTTGTGTAAAAAAAAAAGAGTGTCATGTAACGGTAGTCATGTTTTTCCTCCCTTTATCATCCCACTTCTGACACCAAGTGTAGCAAAAAAATATATAGTTAACTCTTCTCCTTCCATACACTGAGTGTTCAAATACTTTTGGAATCTAATGAGGTATAAAGTGCATTTTAATAGACAATCTATTATGAAACTGATGCAGTAACCACATATTCTATTTAAAAATGGATGGAAACACCATTTTAGCTCTAAAATTGTAAGCACAGCAGCCTGCCTACCATTACAACAAATCGGATGTATAACTTTCAGATTTCTTTCTCTATTAACAGTACTTTGCTTGTATATAACTTCTACTAACTTTTCTTTTGAAAGCTTATTTTTTTTATCCATTTTGTTAACAGAGACTAATCTTTGCAGAAAATGTTTCATTACACATTTTGTTGTAGCTACAAGGGGGATACAGGAAACCAAATCGATAGTCAAATATTTAAAAACTACTTGCAAAATGCTTTGCATGACATTAAAGCAGGAATTTAATAGTGACTGTGTTAAAAGATATGACAAAAGTATTGAAAAATTCAAAACAATAATAATGGATGACTTGGAAATGGCTCAAGCACCCCCTCCCACCGATAAAAGTTATTTGAAATAAATTGCATGTTTTAAACAGATCTACATTTATGGTTAAGTACATTTTTTCTATTTTAATGGTTTATACAGAATTATACAAACTTCCTTTCAAATGAAGAGAGCTTCACAGGTTACTCTCAGAAAATTCAAGATATACATTTTATTTGTCATTTAAATATCATAAATGTATCGTATTTTAATCAAAATCATTACAGCCATTTTTGAGAAAATAAAAGATTTCAAAAACTTTTCCATGTAAAGGACACTTTAGGGTGGGGAGATTTTCTTGAAAATCTTTGTGTCACATCTTTGGAAGATATTGATTTGGTATTTATTTTACTTTTTGGTTTCTTAGTTGTGCTGTTTACAGACACCTACACGCACATGCACACGTGCATGGTAGGTACACAGTAAAGAAGGTAAAAATTCAAAGCAATAAAATAAACATGAATATAACAACTAAACAAGAATCTAAAAAAGACAAATTTTATCACACCAGCCAACAACAAAAAAAAAAAAAAATAAATAAAATTAAGGCCCTATACCACAACCATTAGATAAATATAATGTTTAAAATGATGCCATAGTTTGCACATTTATGTGAAAATTGTAAAATACAACAGCTTAATAAAGATCACCACACTGTCATATATAGCATTCATTACTTTTGGAGTGATCTCTTACAGAATAAACTGCCTCACAAGTACTCAATCTTTCACATAACTCAAAAGTCATATCCATTTTATTTACCTTGAACATATTTGCATTAATAAATCAAGAAACTTTTAAATGTAACTAAATTTATTTCTTCCAGTGACAAAAGGGACATTAAAGTGCAGAATAGCAGTTTAAGCTAAAGTCAATAACAACAACTGGCCTTCTGATAAACCCATAGATCCTTCATGCAGCCAAGTAAAGACTTGCTGACTAAGAATGATAACAAAAATACTTGAACACCCAGCATATGTGATGCGACTTATATCACAGCCAGAACTGAACTGATTGATTTTCACTGTGTGCCTTATATTCCATTTCTAAGCATTGGGATCTTTTGAGAGCACAACTGTCAACTCTTATTTTAAGAAGAAGGGCTGACTAGAATTATACAACAATATAGACACATGTAGCTATCTCTCCTTGAAGTTCCGTGTCCATTTATATGTGGTACTTGATCTGAAAAAAAATAAAATTAACATCTATAAAACTATTGGGAGGAAGATGACATTTTGAAGTATTTTTTTCTTAGAAACACACTGCTCTGATTAAAAATTGAAATTAAAATATCGATAAATATATTGTACATTACTCAATGCTATAAGCAGTTCAACGAGGTGGTGTGCTTTCTGGAGATTGAATTTAGAAGTCTTTGCTAAACTAAAATTTAAATGAAATATATACATAAGCTTTCACTGTTGGTGACCATAGCTTTATCATAAGTAGCCCCACAAGAGGTTGTGAATTTATCTAATGAAACTCTGGTATTGAAAATTTCAATGTGATTTATGGAAAATAATTAATTTCAACAACTATTTAAAATTTTTTAACTCGTGTACAACAATTTTTAAATCCATAATTCCTGAAGCTCTCTTGAAAATTTCAAGCTATGCAATGAAACCTCTCTTGGCTACTTCTTTCCTCCTAATGTGGGTGTTGCTATAAGAGAATACCCTACAACATCTAGGGCGTGGTAACAGGAGATGAAATAAAAAGTTACAGCTCTCTTTACCTGTAATTTATTTACACTTGTCCACAGCTAGCTGTGAATTGTATCCCACAGTTATATTACTGAGTTATGGGGCCTATCTCTCAAGCTGAACCTCCCCTCTGTTCCTAATACCTAACAGCTTTTTCACATGCTCAACTATCTGAGTGGCATGAAGTTCATCCACTGATGAAATTGCAGAAAGTTGAGAGAATCTTGGACCTCTGCTTTATTTATACACCCTGCAAAAGATGATTTTTTTCCATAAGTATTTTAAAGCACTGTTGTGATTGGCTGATCACCTTAGCGTCATATGAGAACATTTTCTCTCGTATCTCTCCTCATGACGCATTTGGACTTTACATTTTTGTCCCAATGTCTCGCTATCTCTCTTCACCCTCTATTTGTCTCTCTAAGTGTGTCTGGTGGCCGTGTTCCGCATATACCCAGTACTTCATGCCACCTAGACACATCCCCACATGGTACTGCTTGGTTTCATCCTTGCTCCTGCACGGCTAGCTAGCTTGCTTTACATTTAGCATATTTACACTTTTATAATATTAGTTACATTAGTTCTGATATTTACATTGATATACCATTGTTTCTGCTACAGCTAATAAATGATAAACTGTGGTCCAAGGGGCATTTTGAACGGTGAGAAATGCTGAAAAGAAGGAATTGAAAAACGTGGAGCTAAAAGTTTAATGCTGTACTTTACCTAAATAGTACAGGACAAATTGTGTAGAATGAAAGTACAAAATATAAATATAATAAAAAATACAAAAAAACAAAACATTTTAACATTTTTTACCAAATTTTACTGTACATTGGCTTAACATAGGTAATTCTGCAAAACTACATGTAAAAAAGAGGGTATTAACAGTGCCATATAATTGTATTTTACATACTACTTGTAGATTTGGAAAAATGTTTAGGATTTTAAAAACTAAACCAAAGATCATCCAAATCTCACTAATAAAAGTGAATGCCAATAAATAAAACTTAAATTTTACAAGGAGTGCAATATTTTGATCAAAGCAGAGCGTTTTTATTTAAACTAACTTTGCTTTTGGTTCACAAAAAGAAAAGAATTTCAGTGATATAATTATATACCTTTTGTTTTTTGTTTTTTTTTTAAACTTCCAGCTGATTATCTTAAAAGCAATGCATTTTCAAGAACACAATTTATGGTGAATGTTGCTTCTTTTAAGGAGGAAAAGCAATGATAATCAAATGTGATAATACCATGCCAATATAAATTAGTATTTAGAATATTAATTGCAAATATTTCCGCCCATGATTTATGTATACGTATAACTTATATAGTTAGACTGTAAGTTTGTATATATTATTTCTGAAAGAATCTATTTATATTAAGTGCTGTGTATCAGCCATGTTTAAGTAACAAAATGGCAGATTCATGTCACTATAGGATTTTTCATAGAGTGAGTAAACTTTGTTGGTGTTAAACTGTGCTGAGCAAATAAAAATATTTTTATATCATGACAATTCAACAGTCAAGCACAAAAAATAAATATAGGAATATTTATAGTAATAAATAAAAAAGTAGATAAGGTTGGCAGCTTTTTGCAATATGGTTAGGATTTTTATGACCTAACAAAAATATGCACAATTGCATAGAAAATATGACCTAACAATAGTATAAAATTTCAGTTGTAAAATAAATAAGTAAGTGAGTTTATGACAGTGAACTATTTATTTAAACACACATGAGATGTAAGCTTAACTATGGAATTTGATATAGTAATATGACTTTTATGTTATTAAGTACATAATTAAGATAGGCTATGATTTTTACTTTCTCTAGCACGTACAAGTAGGTAGGGAAGGTGATTTCACCAGAATACATGTTTTGAGATACCTGAATCCAAATAAAGCATTTTTAGACAAGCATCTTGTCCTTGAACAGTGTTACTCAAAAACAAAAAGTCAGATAAGTACCATCCTTGGTATGTATGTTCAATACCTTCCAAAGATGCGACACAAAGATTTTCAAGAAAATTTCTCCACCCCCAACTACCCCTTAGATGGAACATTTTAATTTTTTATTCTCTGATGATTTTGGTTAAAATATCATGTATTAAAGATATTTACATGACAGATAAAATGTATATATAGTGTTTTTTGGGAATAGTGTGTGAAAGCCACTATGTACATGACAGAGAAAGTAAAAATGTAGGCTCCATCATTGAAAATCCTCATCCTAATTATTAGCTTTCAATTTATTACTAAAAGGTGACATAACAGTCCATTAAATGCATCAGTTTTGGAAAATGTTATTTTATACCACATTGTCAGAACAAATGATTACAAAACAAAGTGTTAATATCCTTTGTATATTTAAAATACTTTCTTAACTATGTTGATATTTATAAAAAACCGTCTATGAAAATGGTATAAAAACTCACACATAGGTTTAAATAATCTGTGTTATATTGATGTAATTAAGGTTGATAATAAAATGATGATGTAATATGCTTTTTCCTGGTTTACTCTAAATACGACGCTGATCAACAAAGACTGAGACTGATTTTTTTTCACAGTGTTTATTACTCCAATTCAATGTTTACATGATCTTTTTCAAAGTAGTCCCCTCCTACTTCAATGCACTTTTTATAGCATCTCTGCCAGTCCTTGAACACGTGCTGCAGACCATTCTTTGTCAGGTCCTTGAGAATCGCCTCACTTTTCTTGAGCACTGCTTCAGAGTTCTCAAATCGAATACCCCTAAGCTTTGCCTTTAGTGATGGGAATAAAAAAAAGTCACAGGGTGCAAGATCGGGGCTATAAGGTGGATGTGGTACACAGGTAATGTTGAATCGAGCCAGAAACTGCATGACCTGATTTGCGACGTGTTGCCGTGCATTGTCATGATGAAGTCGCCACCCAGTCCGAGAAAGCTCTGGTCGTTTCTTTGCAATGTGCTTCCTCAGTGTAGCCAATACTGACGTGTAGTATGTTGCTGTAACAGTAGTGTGCAGATGGAACAACTTTTGCCTTTTTTGGTGTTGGAGAACCTGGCGATTTCCACACTGTGCTGGCTTGTTTTCCTTCAGGATCATAATGATGCAGCCATGACTCTTCACCGGTGATAATCGATTTAAAAAATGCATCACCTCCATTGTCTGATATGCGAAATGCACGTAGGGTCTACAAAACAGAGCATTACTACCAACCTACCAATACGAGAGTGCTGCCGCCTACCAATATTATACATAAAACCCCGCTCTTTTCACATATTTATGTTGCAGATACGAAACTATCACGGAAGCTGCAGGAATAAATCAATCTGTCTTTGTTGCTCAGCCCTCGTATTTTTACCATAGATTATGAAACATTATAGCACACAAGAATCTCGTTTATCCAGACTAGATGGGTTCTGGCGGTAATACGGATGAATGAAAATCTGGATATTCCAGAAATAAACTATTAAATGAATACAAAACTTCGATGTACAGTATTGAAATATGGATCACTACAAAAGCAGAATCGTTGCCATGCTAGCCTCCAGTTTTCAGGTCGCGGGTTCAAACCTGGCGGAGGGCAATGGATTTTTTTGGGGTGTAAAATTCCTCAGCACGGCTTCCTTCGGAAGGGAACTAAAGCCGGTGGTCCCCGTGTCGTAAATTTACGGCAGTAAAAGAACCTCAAGCCTGATAAAGAGGCGTCTGAGCAAAATTACCGGTCTTTCACGCCCAATATAGAATAGGACGTTATGGACCATAGCAATTACAAAACACTCGATTTAATTTTAACTGCAAGAGCAAAGGAGAAAAGAAATGAAAGTGGTCCAAATGAGACGGCTACGATCACTGAATGTTATGGAAACAAACAAAACATTATCTCGTACGTTTAGTTTCTTTGTTCTGTGACACTGAGTATATTAAGTTAGCTTGAAGCACGTGGGGGACTAGAACGTGAACAAATGGGGAAAACAGTGAAAAAAATTGCCAATATTGAAACTGTTCTACCTCCAAAAGTTGCTGTTAGAATTTAATTTGATTTATATAGTCTCTTACTAGATTATTCAGCAATATTTTAGTATACGGAAAAAGGATTTTAATCCCATAGTTATTTGTTTACACACTATTGTATGTCAAGTGGAAGTAAATTAGAAAACAGTTCCATGTATGACTTTTCTACCCATATAAGAAAATTAGTTTTAAAGCTTGAAAATTTGTACAGATACTTCCCCAAGTATGGTTCTATGAAGTAGTATTTTTGTGATTATTTTTGTGTAAGTAAAATTTTGAGTTTGATTATAAAAATTCCCAGAGTTAAAACCTAAAATTTTATAAAAACTGAGTGAAACTTTTGCAGCTCTATAATAATAATGGTCTAGTTTTTAAATATTTGTGTGCTGTAGTAGCACACAAAGTTTCAGCCTTTTAACCCAAATAGTTTTTGGGTAATGGGTACAAAAGTCATACATGAAGGTTTATTTTCTTATTTTGTTTATAAAAATGTGTGTCTATACAAGCAACCTTGGGATTCAAAACTAATTTCCATATATTATTTAGTTCGGTCGGAGTATTGACTAGCACCCCACTATAACTATTGCAGTTTGAAATGTGTGTCGATGTATGCGTGAAGATAGACTATATTACTATTCACTGTCACCAGATGATGTTGCTGCTTCGCATAGGTTCCGACTTGCGAGAACATTTGTGGACATCGATAAAGAACAACGTGGAAGCAGACAAGCACGGGCGGCAACTGTGGACATGTGGTTTCTCTGCAGTGAAGGAGTTTCAGACATCCACAAGAGGTCATTAGCCACATGTGGGGAGACAGCACCAAGTCGCAGATCCATGTTTCGTTGGGTATCAAACTTCAAGGATGGTAGGGACTGTGCTGAAAAAAGCAAAAACACTAGGCGTCCAGCAACTGCACGAAAAACAAACAGTGCCCAGCGTGTCAATGAATTGATAATGGAGAACAGGCGAAATCACGTTTGATGAGTTAGAGAAGGCAACATGTCTATCACAGGGAACCTTCCGCACCATCATCCATGAGGATTTGAAGATGAAGAAGGTGCGAGCAGAATGGATGCCCCATACCCTCATCATTGTGCAGAAGCAAAAGCATGTGGAGATATGCCAACAGTTGGTGCAACAGTGCAGTGGAGATCTTTGAGCGTCTGATCACCGTCGACGAATCATTGTTCTTCACGAGACTCCAGAAAAGAAACGTCAGTCTGGGACCATTCCTGCAGAAACAAATGGCGACCGTGTTCTGAATTAAGAAGGGATAATTCTGGTGGATTGGCTCTCTCCCAATACGACCATCAACAGTCAGCGGTACTGCAGTCACTGCACCAAGTCTGCCGACGCATTCAACAACGCCGCCACGGAAAATGGGGCCATGGCGTTCTCCAACACGACGGTGCGCGGCCACATGCCAGTCGCCAGACCACTGCCACCGTGCGTGAGCTAGGCTTTACTGTGCTGCCACATCCTCCATATTCGCCGGATCCGGTCCTAGCGACTGTCCTATTCGAAGCAATGAAAGAGGTCATGTAGGGTAAGAGGTTCACCATCAATGACGAACATCATGCAGCGACGCCGGAATACCCCTAAAGAATGGTTTGCTACCCAAATAGGAAGGTGCCAGTACGCTGGCAAAAGTGCATAGCGGGGAATACGTGAAATATATCTGTATTCTTTTGTTCAGTAAATGGTTTGTGTGAACACAAAAATATTGTAGTGCCAATCATTTTTGAACGCCCCTGGTAAACTATATCTGAATGATCCGACAAGAATTCACATTAAATTCTAACAGCAACTCTTGGAGATAGAACACTCCAAATATTGGCAATTTTTCTGTGTTTTTCCTATTCGTTCACGTACTAGTCTCCTGAAGCTGGCAACAGACTAAATAAATAAATGACAAATGCAACTCAAGGTTATAAGTGTATCTGATTGTCTTTTATTTTGTTGTGCGTCGTGTACGTTTCCTGTCCCTCATCAATCATTATTAAAATCTCACTTCTCTCACTTTCACTTAAAGCCATTATTTTGTGTTAATTTTAAAAGGGAATACATATACCACACACACATAGACATATAAATCAATATTAAACAAGAATTGTACATAATAATATAATTCACCAAGAAATATGTTAAAATATTTAACAACCAAGAATTGTACAAAAGCAGATTGTAACTTAGATAAGTAAGGAACGGGCGAGCTAGCTAATTCCTGGTAAAAGATAATTCTAGGTAGAGCCCACCTTTAACCAAGCTAATGAGCAGGGAAGTGGTAGAAGTAAGGAGAAATAGAAAGAGACAGAGACATTGAAACTGCGTCACTGGGACGCATATGCGAAATCTTTTGGAGCAGAATATTCTCATACATAATAAGGTAACGCGGTCTGAGGACCAATTAGAAACGTCGTTACATCTTGAGGCGCGGAGGAGAGCGTCACTAGGCTTATGTATAAAAAGGGGAAGAAAGCCCCATATTTTCACTCTCCTATAGAATCTCGTCGACACACAGTGATACTCTCTGGATACGTGTGCAGCTAGACTAGGCTCCTAGTTTATTATAATGGTGGGAATTGTTACAATGGGAAAAGCTAGCCACCGATAAGTATTTGTTGGATAATAAACCACATTATTAAGGGAACTGCAGTGAAATTAGCTGGATAGGTAATTATTAGGAATGGAGAAAACAGCAGCAATAGCCGGAGACAAGAACACTGTAGCAAAGGGCATCAATCAGAGGAACAACGTTTTTCAGCTACAAATGATGCACAACCTTTCCCGCTACAATTTTTACAAATAAATCGCATCAACAACGCCGGGAAATTAAACTATTTATTTCCTAACCATAGCAACATCTGTTGTATAAAGCAGTTGGTAACTTGTACAATGATACACAATTATAAAATCTTTGAGATGGTGTATAAAAATGTTTCCGGTGATGTCACAACTCGCGCAACAATGATATTAAGAGTGGTTTGTTTCTGTGCAATATTATCTTTTAAAGTGCCCAAGCATTTTTTGAAATACGTTTCCATGTAGCTGTAGCAGAAAATATGTGGGACTTTTGAAACACCTGTATTTTACTATTCTCATTTACATAGAATATATTTTTATCTAGCAATAGATATTACAATGTTTACAATACACAGAAGCTGCATTCATATTACTTTCTCTACCATGTTACTACTATTCCACGCAGATTACACAGGATATATATCTTGAGGCCCCCTGAATAAAAATAATAAAAACAAAACCCTCCAGTGTATCTGTGTGATGCTGTGAACAGCATAACTAAAAAACGAAAAGTCTGATAAATACCAAACTTGGCATTTAACTTCAGTATCTTCCAGGGATGCGACACGAATATTTTCAAGAAAATCCCCCACCCCAATTACTACCCTTTACATGGAACATTTTTTGAAAATTTTGATTTTCTAAAAAATGGCTCTAATGATTTTGATTAAAATACTATACAACATAGATATTTACATAACAAATAAAATGTATATCTTGGATTTTCTGGAATTAGCCTTTGAAGTCCTCTTCATTCGGAAGGAATTTTGTACAGCGTTGTCAAAAAATGTAGCTATTCCTGCAAAGGTTTATGCGATTAAAATGAAGTAGATATAAAAATAAACTTTAGTAAGTAGGGTTTGTATACCCACTAATAAACGATAGTGGGTGGAGAAAGTCATGTGAATGTATCACATCAGAAGCTTTTTCTATCTACTACATTTTAATCCAAATGAATCTTTGCAGAAACAGCTACATTACACATTTCGTTATAGATACAAAGAGAACAGCGATAGTCAAATGTTTAATAACTGGACGCTTTGTGCTGGCTTAAAATTCATACTGTTGCCATGACATCGCGAGAAAACAGGTGAATCTTGACAGGACTTAAGAGAATGACAAGTATTGAACAATTCAGACCATTAATAACGGATATCTCGGAAATGACTGATGCCACATAAAGAGTTATTTAAATGAATTGTGTGTTTTAAAGAGATCCACATTTCTTGTGTAGTATGTTTCCATCTATCACTTAACCATTACCAGTTATACAAGGTTTTACAAGATTCCTTCCAAATCAAGAGGACTTCACAGGCTATTCCCAGAAATCAAGATATACATTTTATTTGTCATGTAAATGTCGTTAATATATGGTATTTTAATCAACATAAATAGTCGTATTTTAGAAAATAAAATTTTTGAAAAACGTTCCATTGGAAGGCATTTTTGTTTTGTTTTCGGGGCCTCAAACATGTATTTCCGGTGAAATCTCGGTATCAAATTTTTGGGTGGAATGCAATACCTTCTCTAGCTACTATGTACGTGCTGGAGGAAGTAAAACTATCGTATTCAAGTACAGTCCTGTGACGTCTTGCGATGTCGAACGATCATTTTGTTCACACAAGACGATATTAGCCAACAGAAAAAAGTCAGTTACAGCAGAAAATGTGGAGAAGTATCTAATTATGTTACATACTTACTCTTAATTAGTTCAATTATTATCTATGAAGACAGCGATTTTTTGTGTTGTTTTACTCATTTAAGTAGTCTACATGTTTTACATTTGAAGTGTTCACAAAATGCTATGAAAAGTGTGAAAGTGAGATTTATGATTCTGGTTATTTGATTAACAAGTAAACAATAATTTAAAACCATAATTGTGGAGCAATGAAAGCAACACATATGGTAATACAAGGAACCAACGGTGAGTGAAGTAAATTATTACTTTCTCTACTACGTATAGTAAGTAGGGGAAGTGTCGCATTCCACCCAAAAATTCGATACCGAGATTTCACCGGGAATACATGTTTTGAGACCCCCTGAATTAAAAACGAATAGTCGGATAGATACCACACTTGGTATTTGAGTTTCATATCTTTCAAAGATGCGACACAAAGATTTTCAAGAAAATTCCCCGACCCCAGACTACCCTTTACATGGAGTATTTTTCGCAAATTTTGATTTCTTCAAAAATGCAGCTAACGATTTTGATTAAAATACATTTGTTTAAGATACTTTTTTGGTAAATAAAATGTATATCTTGAATTTTCCGGGAATGTCCCTAAAAGTCCTCTTTATTCTGAATGAATTTTGCAAAACTGGTAAACCGTAAGATATAGACAACGTTTTTCTACACAAAACATATAGATCTCGTTAAAACACACAATTTACGTCACATAATTTTTTTCTCCAGTGAACCATTTCCGAGATATTCCTTGTTATTTGTTTGAATTTTCCAATACTTATACTTTTCTCAAATGGGAATTCGTTATTCGTTTTTTATGTCCTGGACATACAAAGAGAATGGAATGCTCCACATAGCAACCAGCTCTTAAAACATTTGACTATCGCTTAAAGCCTGCGATATTCCCCTTGCATTTACAAGAAAATTAGCAACAAGATAAACATCTCGATTAGCATGAAGCATATGGAGAGTAAGCGTTTGTAAAAATAGTTTATACAAGAGTAGAGAAAGTCATGTGAGTGCAACACATCATATTTTATTTTTTTAAATACGGACTTTGTAATTTTAAATTATTTATTATATGGTTATAATTACTGATTTATTTCATTATATATTGTGACTTTGTACAGTTCTCACTGTCGCTGTTTCGTTTTATCCAGTTCACCTTCACTAAGCGCAACTAGTTCAATTCTCTTCCTTCGTGGCGCAGCCGTACGGTTCACTTCACTGGGGAGTCGAACACAGGACCTCCACAACCTGTCGCTCCTGACGTCTCACCAGAAACGCAGTCGCTAACTTCCCCCAGGGGCCTACTACGGTAGGTACGGGACTGGCGCTCCCGGGGTCCCGAGCCACACTCTTGATTGGGTTCCTCTAAGAGGTGAGAGGGCTTATGCCAAACGCCCAACCCACTTTGGTCCACAAGTGTGTTTGACCAACTATCAGTTACGTCCCTGAACACAATCTGACAGATACCGCTGCGCGGGTGGCTGGGTAACCAATAACTCCCAGTCCCTGGATATCATGTAGGACTGTGTTCGTATCCGCTGATAAAGGACAGTCCCGGGGAGGGGCTGTTATATGAATTGTGTATACTGAAGTGATCGGGTCCCTCTATCTGTAAATTGGGAGGTGAGACCCTAAGGTGAGCAAGTCCAAGCCAGGACTCTCACCTAAGCTAGGGTGGCCCTCAGGATGTGAACATGCCATTGGAGACATTTGTAATGGTGGAACATTTAAGCGTTATGGATCCTAAAAAATCCCCCAAAACACCAGTCATTGTAAAAGAAGTAATCACGTCTTGTGGCCCTCGTTGCTTAGTGATTCATAGAATAGAGGGAGCAAGGAAATTTACATCCGTGAACCCTTTTATAGTTCAAAACGGTCTCGATAAAGTTGCTGGTCCTGTCAAGTCCCAATGGTACGCTCCTGGTTGAAGCAAATTCAGCATCCTAGGTAGCGTTTATCTTGAAAGCAAACTTGTTAGCAAGCTATCCGATTCGGGTCCAGATGCACAAGACCTTGAACTCCTCGCGTGGTGTTGTAAACACCCGTGCATTGGACGGTATGTCCAATGAGGAGATTAAAAAAAAGATCAAGGTGTGACATCTGCATATCGGGTTCAGCGGGGAGAAAGAGGTGAATTTGTGCTTACTCGTACCCCTGTTTCTTACCAATGATCTGATAGACCTTCCTCAAACGATTATGGCAGGGTATGAAGCCATTAAAGTTAGGGCATATAACTGCAACCCGCTGGGATGCTATAAGTGTCAGCGCTTTGGTCACACAAGTGATTTCTGTAACCTGCGTTAACTGTGGAGAATTCTCACACGAGGGAGCATGTACATCAGCTCTAGCGTGGTTAACTTCGGTAGTGAACATCTCCCCAGTTCCCGAGAATGCCCCTGTTTTGCAGAAGAAAGGGCGATCCAAGAGATCCGGGTTAGGGGAAGGTTTCCTTCTCGGAGACCTGGAAACTCCTGCGTATCTGCCAACCCTCTGTCTCGAAGTCCGTACCTATAGCTCAGTTGCATCTAAACCGGCACTGATGCGGAAACACAACTCTCACCGGTAATATTAAGGGTGCCACAATTTCAAAAAAGATTCTCGTAGCCAGATCGCTTCCAAAACTAACGAAATCAACATCTACATCTGCCAAGTCTGTTACTGACAAAATCACTTCAATAAAGTCGCTATCAAGACCATCGACCTCAATAAGACTGGCAAACCCGCAACTTATAATACACCACAAATAAAGTTCAAGACCAGCTATAACAGAACTGACTTACTGAAAGAAAACTAAAATCTGTACCCGGAACATTCAAGCGAAAGAAACTTCCAGGATCATCTCTTCGGAGATTCTCTTTTGAGGAATCTTCAGGAAGGAATCAGATTGGCGATTCACATCTTTGCTGGTCTCCATTTCCAATTGGTTCAAGAAGCTCGAACCGAAATTTTCTATTAAACAGGCCCTCACTCATGGAGGAGATGGGGCAGGAAGATTCTGCCCACACTGCAAAAACGACAGTACAAAGAGGCAAGATAAATCATCCGTTAAAGGTGTTAGCTCGACACCAAAGAAAAAAGGCTAAATCGATTCGACCACCGCTGTCTTCAACGTAGTAGACTTTTACGATTGAGAACTTATCCAATTAAAACTACCATGCTTGTCCTACATGGAGCGTACGTGGAATTAGAACACATAGACCAGAGCTTGAACTTTTGCCCAACAAGTGTGAACCTTTGGACCTATGTATGCAAAAGCCTAAACTCCATCCGCAAGACTGCTTTTAAATTAGACCGTATACTCTAGCACGGCGTGATCTTACACTGGAAGAGGGTATTCCTGCGCAAGGGGACACTATGATGTTCATCAGAGATGATATATTCGTGGAATCTGTATCCATACAGTCTGACAACCAGTCAGACGCTGTAAGAATTAAACTGCCATCCATCCGATTTACCGTTTGTAATATTTATCTGCCTCAAGCTGACGTCCTCTCGCCCAGCTCTAGTTTACCAGTTACTAACACGTTTCTGTTGGTGGGAGACGTCAATGCCCATCCCCACTTTGGGGCTCACCTCGGGCTTCTGCGAGAGGCAAATTAATCGCCGATTTTTCTTAGACATTTATAACCTAGCTCTTCTGAACACCAGTGAGCCTGCATTTCTTTCAGACTCCTTCAAAGCTGATATTACAGTTTGATCACCACAGTTAGCAGTTTCCTTACAATAGAACTTCATCTATGATTTACACTCTAGTGACCACTTTCCATGTATTATTAGTCTCGTAACACAATATATACGATCCACACGTTTGCCTAGATGGCGCTTGGATCAAGCCAACTGGAACCTTTACTCCCAGTTGGCTGTGTTTAATTACAATGAGCACGTCTCTGTGAATGTTTTAGTCGAACATCTAGCAGAGATGATTCTTTCTGCTGCTGAGCAATGTATTCCTCGGTCGACTGCCCACCCGATTTCTGGTCCCTTAGTGGAACGATTAGTGTAGAAATGCCGCATGTGCTCTTAGGATTTTGCAGCGTCGCCCTACACTAGATAACCTGATCCAGTAAAAGATAATGCGTGCCAAGTGTAGACAAGTTATTAAGGATAGCAAAAAGACATCATGGAGCAAGTTTACAGCTTCATTTAACCGACATACATCTTCCTCTGTCGTATGGGATAAGTTAAGGCGCGGTTTGGAAAATCGACTCACATTACAATTGCTAGTCTTCAAACAACGCTGGAGCGGTTGATGCATTCGACGTGGCTAACACATTTGTCAGCGCCTTCGCTCAAGTATCTAGCTGAGATAACTATTCGCCTGAGTTTCTCCCAGTTAAGACTCAGGTAGAATATCAAGGTTCCCGTTTCGTTCTGAAAAACTTGAAGATTACAATCGCCTTTTTCACCATGACGGAGTTAGAACATGCTCTTTCATCTTCGCGATTATCAGCACTAGGACCAGGTGGTATCCACGTACAATTCTCCCCTGGAGGTAAGGCTTACCTGCTCGAGATCTATAATCGTGTTTGGGTTGACATCACATTCCCATAAAAGTGGCGAGAGGCCACCGTTATACCAATTTTGAAAGCTGGAAAGGACCGTCATCTTCCGTCCAGCTACCATCCTATTTCCTTCACCAGTCGTGTATGCAAGGTGATAGAATGCGTGATCAATGAACGGTTGGTATGGTGGTTGGAAGCTCATAGCCCAGTGACCACCACCCAGTGTGGTTTTCTACGACGCCATTAACAATGGATCACTTTGTGTCATTGTCGACGCAGATCATGAACGGATTCATGAAAAATTGTGAAACCGTTGCGATATTTTTGACCTTGAGAAGGCTAATGCTACGTGTTGGGGAGTATGTTCCCTACACAGCACTGTTCATTCTGGAGTTTATGAAGGACCGCGTTTTCCGAGTAATGGTCGGTATGATTTTTTCGAACCTTTTCGTTCAGGAGGACGGAATACCTCAGGGTCGTCCTCCGTGGACTAGTGGTACCGTGAGAAAGATGTTTTATTACTTTCTCTACTACGTATAGTAAGTAGGGGAAGTACTATATTCCACCCAAAAATTCGATACCGAGATTTCATCGGAAATATATGTTTTGAGCCCCCTGAATCCAAAAAAGCATTTTTGGAAACATGTCCGTGTGTGTGTCTGTCTGTCTATGTGCCTGTAAACAGCATAACTCAGAAACGAACAGTCGGATAAACACCAAACTTGATATTTAGGTTCAGTATCTTCCAGAGATGCGACACAACGGTTTTCAAGAAAATCCACCCCCACCAACCCAGATTATCCTTTACATGGAACATTTTTCAAGAATTTTAATTTTCTCAAAAATGGCTCTAACGATTTTGATTAAAATATCATATATTTAAGATATTTTAATGACAAATAAAATATAGGTATATCTGGAATTTTCTGGGAATGTCTCCAAAAGTATTCTTCATTGTGAACAACTGCATAACTGGTAAACCATAAGAGATAGACAAAATTTTGCTAGACAAAAACTGTAGATCGCGTTAAAATACACAATTTATGACATATACATTTGTGTTGTTGAGTGAACCATTTTCGAGATATTACTTGTTATTCCCTTACATTTTTCAATAATTATTTTCTCAAATGGGAATTCGTTATTCATTTTTTTTGTCTTGGATATGCAAAGAGTATTAATCTGTGGCAAAGAGAATGGTGCTGCACATAGCAACCAGCTATTAAGAGTAATGCCTATGCTTAAAGGGTACTGTATTCCTATATTGCCCTTGTAAATATATATACCCCTTACATCTATAAGAAAATTAGCAATAAGATAGAGTCTGCATATGTTTATCTCGATTAACATGAAGTAGATGGAGAATAAGCGTTTGTAAAAATAGTTTGTACAAGAGTAGAGAAAGTTATGTGAGTGTAGCACATAAGATTTTTTAGTCTTGGATATGCAAAGAGTATTAATCTGTGGCAAAGAGAATGGTGCTGCACATAGCAACCAGCTATTAAGAGATATGTCTATGTTTAAAGGCTACTGTATTTCTATATTGCCCTTGCAAATACAAAACAAGGGGAACATAGTACGCCTTAAGCGATAATCAAATATTTTTAGAACTGGTAGCTAAGTGTAAAATGTAATTCTCTGTGCATGTCAAAAGATCGTTTCTGCAATGTTTATCTCAATTAATATGAAATAGATGGAGAATAAGAGTTTGTAAAAATAGTTTGTACAAGTGTAGAGAAAGTCATGTGAGTGTAACACATCAGATTTTTATTGTTATAGTTCCCATGCTTTGAGAACCCACTTGAAGTAGTTTATATTGAAGGAGTTGTATTATATTTCAACTATTGGGGACCGAACTTGCAATTCGTTGCAACCACACGTATAGTACCCGCTTTCCGCTATCCTTCACCCCAAATGTACTTTCAGGTGGCCATTGCCCCAAGTTTAAAAAAAATATATTAACTTTTAAATTTGACTGTTTCTTTAAATATTAAATATTTATGTTTTCCTCGGATGCGTCAGCATTATTGTTAGAGACACGTTTCTCTTAGCAGGGTTGAGATGCGACATAGAGAGCTGTGGGATTCTTTTTATTAATTACTTGCACTTTTTAACACGTAAACTTATTTATCGTCTCACACGAATATGTATTATTTCTTTAGGACACTTTTTGCGTCTGGTTAGTAGCGCTGTTTGCAGGCAACGGAATTCTGAATTTGTAAATTTTTCTCCTTTTCAATTTCTGATTGGCTAATCCTAGTCCAATAGAATACCTTCATTTAACTAAAGCTTTTTCTAATTGTTGATTGGCTATTTTTAAGCTGTCTCAAAATTTACATTATTGTTGCTTCAATAATGGCTAGTAGCATTTAAACTTTAAAATTCATTATTGCCGCAAGGTTACCTCATTGTTAGCAACTTTTAACCTATTATTCTCACAGCTCCTACATTATTAAATTGCGTGATAAATTCACATAACATTATTACAAATGTATACTATAATATAAACATATATAACGACTGTAATATACACTCCTTATATATTATTACATACACACATTGCTTTAAGGCGGGCTATTATTGAATTTACATTTTTATAATTAGACTGAAATCATTTTAGTATTAAAAATACTGCCTCTAGTTCCCGAGGTCACGGGTTCAAACCCGGCGGAGGGCGATGGATTTTTTTCCTTAGCATGGCTTCCTTCGGAAAGTAAGTAAAACCGGTGGTCCCGTGTCGTAGATTTACGGCATATAAAAGAATCTCAAGCCTGACAAAGAAGCCTCTGAGCAAAATTACCAGTCTTTCATACCCAATATAGAATGGGACGCTAAGGACCACAGCAGTTAATGAGCGTCCATAAATAAAATTCAATTTGACCACACCTAAAGCAGTAGTGAGGTTCTATCTGGCAGCCTTTAGCTTGAGCTATAAATCTGCCGCACAGCTTCCACTGGAGCAAACTGCTACGAAATACAGGGATGTACAGTTTATTCCATTCTTACTGGCAGCTTTCCAGAGACCACCCAAAATTTGCGGCCGTCTGCTTCCAAGGGCTCTTTTCAGTAACCCAAATGCACAAAAGTCCATCAGTGATGCATCAGATGACTTAACACGGATGTCGCTGAAAGGTATTATCGAATGTATTCCTATTTCTCTCTGTGTTCTCCAAAAATTTGTAGGTTGAAGCAGACGTATGGCTTGATGCCTTATCCTGATGCAACCACACTTTATTTACATCTGCACCATAGAGAGCAGGGATTTCTGTATGGAAAATTGCTATCAGGACGTTAGTCTGATAATGTACCGAGTTGATTTTCACATTTTTACTTTCTGTACTACGTATAGTAAGTAGGGGAAGTATTGTATTCCACCAAAAACTTCGATACCGAGATTTCACGGGAAATATATATTTTCTGAGACCCCCTGAATCTAAAAAGAAGCATTTTTGGAAACATGTCCTGTGTCTGTCTGTGAACAGTATAACTCAGAAACGAACAGTCGCATAAACACCAAACTTGGTATTTAGGTTCAGTATCTTCCAGAGATGCGACACGAAGGTTTTCAAGAAAATCCCCCCACCCCAGATTACCCTTTACATGGAACATTTTTCAAAAATTTTAATTTTCTCAAAAACGGCACTAACGATTTTGATTAAAATATCATATGTTTAAGATATTTTTATGACAAATAAAACGTATATCTTGAATTTTCTGGGAATGTCTCCAAAAGTATTCTTTATTGTGAACGACTTTTACATAACTGGTAAACCATAAGAGATAGACAAAATTTTACTACACAAAAAATGTAGATCGCGTTAAAATACACAATTTATGTCATATACTTTTTTGTTGAGTGAACCATTTTCGAGATATTACTTGTTATTCCCTTAAATTTTTCAATACTTTCCTCAAATGGTAATTCGTTATTCATTTTTTTGTCTTGGATATGCAAAGAGTATTAATCTGCGGCAAAGAGAATGGTGCTGTACATAGCAACCAGCTATTAAGAGGTATGTATGTGCTTAAAGGCTACTGTATTTCTATATTGCCCTTGCAAATATATATTCCCCTTACATGTACAAGAAAATTAGCAATAAGGTAGAGTCTGCAAATGTTTATCTCGATTAACATGAAGTAGATGGAGAATAAGCCTTTGTAAAAATAGTTTGTACAATAGTAGAGAAAGTCATGTGAGTGTAACACATCAGATTTTTTAAACTAGTTTCTTGGTATTTTAGACGTTGTTGTAATAGATTATCATCGTCATCAGAATTCAAGATCCTGTGCCAATATTTCAAGGCTCTCTCCATAACCATTTCTTTTCTTGTTACTCGTCCCATTTCAATTAGAGCCACTTCATTTGCTGTAGCTTTTGGCAGCCCTAGTACTTCCTTACAAAATATTCTGTACACCACTTCCCACCCATTTTCAAGCCCCCATATAACATTCGTGCCTCAACCACTGAATTGTATAATCTTTCCAACTCTGGCATTTTAAATAAAGATTGTCTAACAGATGTCATTGCTGCTCTCCCCTTTGCCAGAGCTGATCTCTTTTGTTTCTGCCATTTACCTCCTGCACCACTTTATATTCATTTCTCCCTTTACTCCATCTCTCTTGCTTACCCAATTTCCCTCCTTTTTTAAACACTATAATTTGTGTTTGCTTTTCATTTACATTTAGATCCCCATTCTATACAGTATTTATCTATTTATTGTAAGGACATTTTAGTCCATTTCCTGTAATGGATGCCACTACTAAGTCAAAGAGGAGACCAGATATCTGTATATTATTTATTACTGGTAAAAAATTACTAGTACTATTAATGTTTTATAGTATATCATCTATAAATGAAATTGGGCTTAATTTAAATCTTTGCCTTAACCCTTTCTGTAGGTGTATTTAATTAGTTATTGCCCCTTCCTCATACTTTACACAGAAAGTGTTATCTCTATATAAACCTTTTAAAGTAGTCACCATTTGGTTACTTACCCCTTTCTTTAATAATTTGTACCACAGTAATTTCAGCTCTATTCTATCAAAGGTTTTCTCTAAATCATTAAAGGGCATATAAAATTGTCCTCTTTTATTCTTAAGATATTTATCCATACATATGCCTCGTCTATTAAGACAACAAACAGCTACTTTTCACCAGCAGGTGTCGTTCATACAGCTTTCCGCGGTTAGTGGCACGTTTTGCAATGTGTTTAGCCAACAGCGTATTTCCCGGCTCTTATAGCACTTTACTAGATCCAAATCCTGGTGCATTATGGTGTTCACAGTATAACAGAGATCCATAATTACAGTGCAATGACCCTCTGAGTTGCAGGAAATGGTCCAGAGGCATGGGCCTTCACCTTCAAATCATATCCGGGGTGTGACTGGTGTCCGGTCGTGGATTTCCCTGTTTCTTGTCCTTTGGAATAAGTCCACGTGTGACCTTACCTTTTTTGTTGAGTGAACATGAGATCACTTTGTTGGATGTGGTAAAACCACGCCTCTTGCATTGCTTAATAATCTTAGATTACAGGTATTTTGCTAGGAAAGTGCAATAATGTACCATTATCGGAATGGATCTATTTATGACACCATTTGATGCTGCAAGAACAAGAGACACAATTGAGCAAGCACAGTGAAACACTCATACTACTGAACTTTCATTTGGTTCCACGTGTTTCAGCGCGGAGCTATAGATCGTGAAAATATTAAATACTAAAACATTTGGTTATATGCAAACATAAGTCACTTAAACCCAGTTTGGCTAGGTTACATCGTGTACATAAGCGAAGTCTTTATTACTTGAAATGAAGACAACTGATGTTGCAAAATCTCTCACCGCCATCCAAGCTTTCGTTTCTGTTTCTATAGTTATTGTAGGAGAAAACACTCCAAAAAGTTCAGTTTTTAATTCTAAAACCTTCTGCAAACTGCTTCTTCAAAACACGTTCACTCTGTTTTGCTATTTTAATTCAAAACATAAAGGTTTGTCAAGAAAACCATAACCAAGATGTCAAGTATATAATGAAAAGAGCAACAAAAGAAAAGTTAAAAACAAAACACAATAGCATTTGCGGGGTTATAAATTTCTGTTCTACGTATAGTAAGTAGGGGAAGTATTGTATTCCACCCAAAAATTCGATACCGAGGTTTCACCGGAAATATATGTTTTGAGACCCCCTGAATAAAAAAAAAAAAGCATTTTTGGAAACATGTCCGTGTGTGTGTGTCTGTGAACAGCATAACCCAGAAACGAACAGTCGGATAAACACAAAACTTGGTATTTAGGTTCAGTATCTTCCAGAGATGCGACACGAAGGTTTTCAAGAAAATTCCCCCACCCCAGATTACCCTTTACATGGAATATTTTTCGAAAATCTTAATTTTCTCAAAAACGGCTCTAACGATTTTAATTAAAATATCATATGTTTAAGATATTTTCATGACAAATGAAATGTATATCTCGAATTTTCTGGGAATGTCTCCAAAAGTATTCTTCATTGTGAACGAATTTTGCATAACTGGTAAACCAGAAGAGATAGACTAAATTTTACTACACAAAAAATGTAGATCGCGTTAAAATACACAATTTACGTCATATACATTTTTTGTTGAGTGAACCATTTTCGAGATATTGCTTGTATTTGTCTTAAATTTTCAAATGCTTATACTTTTTCTCAAATTCGTTATTCATTTTTTCTATGTCCTAGACATGTAAAGAGAATGGAATACGCCACATAGCAACCAGCTCTTAAAACATTTGACTATCGCTTAAAGCCTAGCAATTCCCCTTGTATCTACAAGAAAATTAGCAATAAGATTAACATCTCGATTAACATGAAGCATATGGAGAATAAGCGTTTGTAAAACTAATTTGTACAAGAGTAGAGAAAGTCATGTGAGTGTAACACATCAGTTTTTTTGTTGATATTATCACGCTCACATACGAATTTGGCGAAAATATTACCTTGATAAAAACCCTGACTAGGCAACTGGAAAAAGAAGCTTTGTTCCTACAATTCAACATTCCAGTCAAGGTGACCCAAGCCTGTAATGGTCATAATGCTAACTACTTGCTCTTCTGGCTGGTTTTCATTAACTGGAAACCACGCCTTGAAAATGCAAAGGAATTGTAGAGACTTGAACTTGAACTTGCCAGCATGTTGCAAAAAAATTGGTTTGTTGCCTTTTACCATGTTTTCACTTACAATGTTTTTAAAAACTGCACAGAAGTAGAAACAAGAAGAAAATGCTCATTTTGGTGATGAATGCTGATCATAAAATATTTTTTACTTTCTCTGCCCCTTACTGATAATAGGTAAAACAAGTATTTTATTCCACAATTCCCCTGTGCGCGCGCGTGTGTTTGTGTGAACACCATAACTCAAAACAATATCAATAACAAATTCACATACAGGCCGTTACATAAGTAAGGAATAATGCAAATACATACAACTAAAATTAACTCATTTTTAAAACATCTGATGTGTTACAGTTACATAACTTTCTCTACTCTTGTACAAACCATTTTTTACAAACGCTTATTCTCCATATGCTTCATGTTAATCGAGATGCTAATCTAATTGCTAATTTTCTTGTTGGTGCAAGGGAAATATGGTAGGCTTTAAGAGATAGTCAAATGTTTTAAGAACTGGTTGCTATGTGGAGTATTTCATTCTCTTTGTGAGTTCAGGGCATACAAAAATGAATAACGAATTCCCTTTTGAGAAAAAGTGTTGGAAAATTTAAGGGAATAACAAGAATATATGGAAAATGGTTCACTCAACAACAAAAATGTATATGACACAAATTGTGTATTTTAACGCGATCTGCATTGTTTGTGTAGTAAAAGTTTGTCTATCTCTTATGGTTTACCAGTTATGCAAAAGTCATTCACAATGAAGAATACTTTTGGAGACATTCCCAGAAAATTCGAGATATACATTTCATTTGTCATGGAAATATCTTAAACATATGATATTTTAATCAAAATCTTTAGAGCCATTTTTGAGAAAATTAAAATTTTCGAAAAATGTCCCATATAAAGGATAATCTGGGGGGGGATTTTCTTGAAACCTTCGTGTCATTTCTCTGGAAGATACTGAACCTAAATACCAAGTTTGGTGTTTATCCGACTGTTCGTTTCTGAGTTATGCTGTTCACAAACACAGACACAGACACACATACACACACACACACACACACACACACACACACACATATAGGTACCTTTTTCTATAAATGATTTTTTTCTTGGATTCAGTGGGCTTCAAAATGTATATATTTCCGGTGAAATTTCTGTATCGAATTTTTGGGTGGAATGCAATACCATCTCTGCATACTTTGTACGTGGTAAGAAAGTAAAAAATCTGCTGTGACGCATTCACATGTCTTTTCCTACTCTTTATCATTTATTGGTGGAAATACAAACTATGCTTATTAAAGTTTACTTTTTATCCACTACATTTTAATCGAAATAGATATTTGCAGAAACACCTACATTACATATTTCGTTATAGATACAAAGAGAACAGCGATAGTCAAATGTTTATAACTGAACGCTATATGCTGCCTTAAAATTCCATACTGTTTCCATGACATTACGAGAAACAACTGAGTGTTGAAAGGACTTTAAAGAATGACCACTAAGAAATGAATAATTCGAACCATTAATAGTGGATATCTCAGAAACGGTTTATGCGACAAAACACTAAATTGTGTGTTTTAAAGAGATCTTCATTTTTGTGTAGTACGTTTTCGTCTATCGCATAACGTTTATAATTATGCAAGTTTATGCAAAGCTTTTTTCCGAATGGAGAGGGCTTAACAGGCTATTCCTATAAAATTTAAGATATGCATTTTGTTTGTAATGTAAATATCCTTAAAATTTGGAACTTTAATCAAAATCTTTAGAGCCATTTTTTTTTTATAAAATCGAAGTTGTGGAAAAATGTTCCTGTAAATTGTAGTAGGACTGGGAAGATTTTCTTGAAAATCTTTGTGTTGCATCCTTGAAGGATACTGAACATAAATACCAAGTTTGGTACTTACTTGACTTTTCGTTTTTGAGTTATGCTGTTCACAGACAGATACACAAACACACACACGGATATGTTTACAAAATGCTTTATTTGGATTCAGGGGCCTCAAAACGTGTATTTCCGGTGAAATCTCGGCATAGAATTTTTGGGTGGGATGCATTACTTCCCCTACTTACTCTACGCAGAGTCGAAGATGTAGTGATGGCCTTTAACTACAGAAAACTTTAATTTATGCTTGTTTTTGTCTGTAATTCATCTTCAAACGCGCTATTGCTCATGATTATACTGTTGAACCCAGAAATTGAGGAACATTTGGCTGTTTTAAGGTTTGCTTTGACAGACTCTTCATTTTAGTTTATTGAATATGTTTACCCAGGGAGGATGGCGTCGGATTCCCATGACACTACCAAGAAGCGGCGGACGTGAACTTCACATTAAAACGGAAGTGACGCTGTCTGTAAAGTCGTGAGGAACGCCTTTATAACTACAAATATAGGAGGCTATGTCCCGAATGGCAATTGTTTTTTACACATGTCAAAATGGCGTCATCTGGGACGTGTGAACTGTGCACACGACTATTTAATGTTCTCTGCAGCGTGCAACAAGTTAGGGCGCGCCATTGAATTTTGATGTTCATTCTCTCCATGTTGCTATGTAAACGCGCAATTGCTTTTAATAGCTCTATTCTCTTATTTTGTTACCTTCTACCACTTATCTACAATACAGGAAGTATTGCATTCCACCCAAAAATTCGATACCGATATTTTACCGGAAACACATGTTTTATGGCCCCCTGAATCCAAAAAAGTCATTTTTAGAAAAAGGTCCGGGTGTGTGTCTGTGAACAGCATAACTCAAAAACGAAAAGTTGGATAAATACCAAACTTAGTATTTAGGTTCAGTATCTTTCAAAGATGTGACACCTAGGTTTTCAAGAAATTCCCTCCGCCCCAGACTACACTTTACCTGGAATATTTTTCGAAATTTTTGATTTTCTCAAAAATGGCTCTAATGATTTTGATTAAAATAACATATGTTTAAGATATTTTTAAGGCAAATGAAATGCATATCATGAATTTTCTGGGAATGTCTCCAAAAGTGCTGTTCATTCTGAATGACTTTTGCATAACTGCAAAACCGTAGGGGATAGGCAAAATTGTACTATACAAAAATGTAGACCTCCTTAAAACACACAATTTATGTCATATACATTTTGTTGGAGTGAAACATTTCTGAGATATTCCTTGTTATTTGTTTGAATTTACCAATTCCTTTTCTCAAATGGGAATTCGTTATATTTACTTTCTCTACTACATATAGTAAGTAGGGGAAGTATTGTATTCCACCCAAAATTTCGATACCGAGATTTCACCGGAAATACATGTTTTGAGACCCCCTGAATCCAAAAAAAGCATTTTTGGAAACATGTCCGTGTGTGTGTCTGTGTGTCTGTGTGTGTGTCTGTGAACAGCATAACTCAGAAACGAACAGTCGGATAAACACCAAACTTGGTATTTGGGTTCAGTATCTTCCATGGATGCGACACGAAGGTTTTCAAGAAAATCCCCCACCCCAGAGTACCCTTTACATGGAAGATTTTTCGAAAATTTTAATTTTCTCAAAAATGGCTCTAACGATTTTGATTAAAATATCATATGTTTAAGATATTTTTATGGCAAATAAAATGTATATCTTGAATTTTCTGGGAATGTCTCCAAAAGTATTCTTTATTGTGAACGACTTTTGCATGACTGGTAAACCATAAGGGATAGACAAAATTGTACTACACAAAAAATGTAGATCGCGTTAAAATACACAATTTATGTCATACATTTTTTTTGTTGAGTGAACCATTTTCGAGATATTGCTTGTTATTCCCTTAAATGTTTCAATACTTATTTTCTCAAATGGGAATTCGTTATTCATTTTTTTGTCTTGGATTAAGCAAAGAGTTATAACCTGTGGCAAAGGGAATGGTGCTGCACCTAGCAACCAGCTATTAAGAGATATGTATGTGCTTAAAGGCTACTGTTTTTCTATATTGCCCTTGAATATATTTTCCCCTACATCTACAAGAAAATTAGCAATAAGATAGAGTCTGCAAATGTTTATCTCGATTAACATGAACTAGATGGAGAATAAGCGTTTGTAAAAATACTTTGTACAAGAGTAGAGAAAGTCATGTGAGTGTAACACATCAGATTTTTTTTGTCCTGGCATGCAAAGAGAATGGAATGCTCCACATTGGAACCAGCGCTTAAAACATTTGACTATCGCTTAAAGCCTACCATATTCCCCTTGCATCTACAAGAAAATTAGCAATAAGGTAGAGTCTGCAAATGTTTATCTAGATTAACATGAAGTAGATTGAGAATAAGCGTTTGTAAAAATAGTTTGTACAGGAGTAGAGTAAGCCATGGGAGTGTAACGCATCAGATTTTTGTATAAAATTTCGTGCGGGCGAATGGGAAATATGGAAAATTCGACAATTAACAAGGAATATTTCGGAAATGGTTCAGTCGACAAAAAAATTGACATAAATTGTGTTTTAACTTGATCTGCATTTTTAAATAGAAAGATTTTGTCTATCTCTTACAGTTTACGAGTTATGAAAAAGTCATTCAGAAAGAAGAGAACTTTTGGGAACACTCCCATAAAAGTCAAGATATACGTTTTATTTGTCACGAAAATATCTTAAATATATGACATTTTAATCAAAATCGTTAGAAACATTTTTGAAAAAATCAAAATTTTCGAAATGTGTTCTACGTAAAGGGTGGTCTGGGGTGGGGAATTTTCTTGAAAGATTTCGAGTCGCATCTTTGAGAGATGCTGAACCTAAATACCTAGTTGGATATTTATCGAAATTCTCGTCTTATAGTTATGCTATTCACATGCACACAGGCAAATAGACCGACCTTTTTCTGAAAATGTTTTTTTGGATTCAGGGAGTCTCAAAACATATATTTCCGGTGAAATCTCGGTATCGAATTTTTGGGTGGAATACAATACTTCCCCTACCTACTATACGTAGTAGAGAAAGTAGAAATGTAATGACTTGTCATTTAAGCTCAGCATCGTCCAAGGATGCGACACAGAGAGTTTCAATAAAATGCAATTTCTATAAATTACCCTTCACATGGAATTTTTTTCCCCTTTCTTTTCTTTTTTAACCGAAGTTTAATGTTCGTTAACCTGCTAAGTGATATCGGACGATGAAAGAATGGAATAGGTGACATTATGCTCAAATGAGCCCGAGGTCCATGGAGCTTAGTTACTGCGCTTTGGTTCGTCTTCTCAGAATAAGGGAAACCCCCCAAAAACTCTTATTCGGGCAACTAACTCTAGCCGAGATTCCAACTCGGGACTCTTGAAGGTGAGGCAGCCAACTACAGAGGCGGGCAGTAAACTTTTTTCTATCTCTTGTGGTTTGCCAGTTATGTAAACGTATTGAAGAGGACTTCACAGAAAATACCTTAGACATAGATATGATGTTTCAGAATCGTTTGACCCATTTATGTTGACTTTTTTTTAACAATTTTCTCTACAATTTACACAACTACTGTAACAGATGAAATTCTAATTGTTTAATAAGGTGTTTGCAATGCTACACAATGAAACTGTTCCCATAGCAACGAAATATTTTGTATGAGACAAATGAAATTGTTCATGCAACTAAAGAATATAACTACCTTTCAGAAAAAAACATGAAATACTAATTTAAAATGTTTGTCAATGACATCGTACTTGTACAATATTGGCTGAAACTTTTGTTTATTTTTAAATTTGACGTGCCCCAGCATTTTTACTTTCCCTACCACGTACACGGCAGGTAGAGAAGGTATTGTATTTTACTCAAAAATATGATACCGAGATTTCACCAGAAATGCACATTTTGAGGCACCCTAAAACTAAAAAAAACAAAAAAAAACAGTTTTATTAAAAGGTCTGTGTGATTAATACTCTTCATTTTTACTAATCTTAGTGAATGTAACAAATTTTTACACACCCTTCAAGAAAGCTGCACCTCTAACTCTGATTAAAACATTAACAAAAGCTTTAACCTGAAAATGATAACTAATATTATAAACTTAATAAACTGACTAAGAACCTTTATTGGATTTTTATTAATTCCAACATCATTATGGTTAATTCCATTTCAAAGAATAACAATATGAAACTTAGTTATTAATAAACTTCTTGAAGAATTTAAATTACTTAGTATAACAAATAAAATTAATAGTGGATTTACTTTTATTTTCATTTCCACTTCTGCAATTATTTTATACGTCATAGGATTATTTCCATTTGACTATCGTTATTCCATTTGTATCTATAACGAAATGTGTAATATAGCTGTTTCTGTAAAGGTTTATTTGGATTAAGATGTAGTAGATAGAAAAATAAGCTTTAGTAATAACAATTTGTATACTCAGTAAAAGGGGATAGAGGGTAGAGAAATTCATGCGAATGTATCACAATAATAAAGGTAGATACATATTACAGAGGGGCGAGCCGCAGCACGTAGGCCACTACTTTGTGCTTCGAACCAACCAGGGAGGGATGGGGGAAGAGACGACATGAGCAAGCGTCCCTAACGTGTTTACATCGAACGCATCCGCACCGTTCAGGCCTACCCACGAGTCCCTAACCCAGGCGGTCCCCTGAAGGGGAGCCTGCTCCGAGAACACCCGGAGACGCGTCCGTCAGCAGTCCGACCGACGCCAGGGATAAACCTCTACAAAGCGCACCACCACTGCCCAGCCGTCTGGTCCTACAGCCATGAAATAGATGAAGATGAACGTAATTATGCGTACAGGGAATGTTGGTGGAAGAGAAACTACCATAGCATTCGCCTACCGACTCGGGAAAACCACGAAAAACTAATGGGTCTGAGCGCGTTACCGCGAAGCCATGCTGATAAACTTTAATCAAAACATAGTATAATTAAGATAATAACCCTACCTCACCTAATACACAAGATTCTTTTATAAAAGTAGTTCAGTGGATTTAGAAGACATTCATCTACATCCTGTAAAAATTTCAGTAAGGTATCTTAAATACTTTCTGAGATAATGGGTCTTGTGTATTTAGCATAGTTAACCTTCTCCCTGATTACTTCTCAATTTATTCTAGTGGGTTATACGCTCTGAAACAAGCATTTTCATACATTACAGAATCCCATAAACATAATTTTGACTTTCTCTACTACGTATAGTAAGCAGGAGAAGTATTGTATTCCACTCAAAAATTCGATACCGAGATTTCAACGGAAATACATGTTTTGAGACCCCCTGAATCCAAAAAAGAAGCATTTTTGGAAACATGTCTGTGTGTGTGTCTGTGAACAGCATAACTCAGAAATAAACAGTCGGATAAACACCAAGCTTGGTATTTAGGTTCAGTATCTTCCAGAGATGCGACACGAAGGTTTTCAGCAAAATCCCCCACCCCAGATTACCCTTTACATGGAACATTTTTAGAAAATTTTAATTTTCTCAAATATGGCTCTAACGATTTTGATTAAAATATCATATGTTTAAGATATTTTTATGACAAATAAAATTTATATCTTGAATTTTCTGGGAAAGTCTCCAAAAGCATTATTCATTGTGAACGACTTTTGCACAACTGGTAAACCATAAGAGATAGACAAAAGTTTACTACACAAAAAATGTAGATCGCGTTAAAATACACAATTTATGTCGTATACATTTTTTTGTTGAGTGAACCATTTTCGAGACATTGCTTGTTATTCCCTTAAATTTTCCAATACTTTTTCTCAAATAGGAATTCGTTATTAATTTTTTTTTGTCCTGAACATGCAAAGAGAATGGAATGCTCCACATAGCAACCAGCTCTTAAAACATTTGACTATCGCTTAAAGCCTACCATATTCCCCTTGCATCTACAAGAAAATTAGCAATAAGATTAACATCTCGATTAACATGAAGCATATGGAGAATAAGTGTTTGTAAAAATAGTTTGTACAAGAGTAGAGAAAGTCATGTAAGTGTAACACACATCAGATTTTTTTCTGATTCAAAAAGTGCTATTTTATCCACCCAAAGTATACATGCAGAAAACAAACATATGCAAGAAATACAGATGTCATATAACCACACAATGGAGCAAGGAAAACAAGAGATATTGTTTTGGATTCCATCGCACCAACAAATTCGACGTAATGTAGAGATAACAAGCCATTCAGACTTAGCGCTATGCATCCGAACCAAAATCATTACTTCATGTGGAAAAAATATGGTCTCAAAATCAGGGAAACAAGCTACTTTTGTAATAGGATCTTCGAATAACAAGTGTATGTTTACAAACTTAAACAGGAAATATCAAGTTATCATTATCCGCTTAAGAATTGACATTCAAAGATGACACACCCCTATCTGATCCCCAGCCGCAGTGTTCAACATGCAAAACTCCGCTGACAGTTTCCCATGTACTCGCAACGTTATAACCCACACAGGAAAATACACTGCCGTTAGTGAAAATTGCAACACCAAGAATGAATTTCCCGAATAACTCCAAATTTGGTGCAACTGTGGAAGAATGTGCAAGCAATAAGTGATTAGGATTTCAGAGAGATGAGGTACACGTAGGCCGAGCAGAGCCCTCTCGTATCGGTTCGACAAGGTCCGCGTTGCGCCCAGTGTACTCAGTGCAGAGCTGTCAAACAAGGTGGAAACAATAAAGTGAGTGCCAGAATGCCTTGTCGACGTGAGTGAGTTCAAACGTGCAGAATGATCGGTCTCCGGGAAGCGAGTTTGTCATACTGTGACAGTTCGGCTCGTACAGGGCAAGCTGCTACGACAGTGATGCGTGTGTGGAAGCAGTGGATAGATGAAGGTCGTACGCAGCGAAGAGCGGGTACTGGACCACAGCACGGGATGACCGTCATCTTGTCCGCATGGCCATAACGGACCGTACAACTTCATCCACAGCGTTGGCTCGACGCTGGAGCACTGCAATAGGTGTGAACTTGTCTGCATCAACGGTTCGTCCGTCTGCTGCAGGTTGGACTGGTTGCATACATGCCATTACGTCGGCTTCCATTGTCCAGAAACCACAAGCTCCTCCGACTGCAATGGGCACATGAACACCGTCACTGGGGGGCTGAGTGGCCAACTGTAGTCTTTTCGGACGAGTCCTGTTTCAACTTGTCCTTCAGTGATGACCACATACGTGTCCGGCGGTACCGTGGTGAGCGCAACCTGGAGGGCTGCATTGTTGAGCGGCATAGCGGACAAACACCAGGTGTGATGGTTTGGGGCGCCATGGGTTACAACAACCAATCTCTCCTCCTAGGAATGGGGGCACTTTGAACAGCAACCGGTACCTGTAGTTTATAGTCTGAGGTACTCCCCCTGCTTCGGGCATCTCCACAGGCCACATTTCAACAGGACAATGCCCGACCACATATTGCGAGGAATGTACAAGCATTCTTCGAAGAGCGACGGGTACCATTGTTTCTCTGGCCTGCACGTTCGCCTGACATGTCTCCCTCGAACGTGTCTGGGATATGGTTGGTCGGCACCTGGTGCGTCACGGTCCTCCAGTAACCAGTATCACGGATTTGTGGGCTCGAATACATATTGCGTGGAGCGAAATCCCTCAGGAACTTATTCAGAACCTTTCTGATTCAATGTCACGGCGTATAGCAGCTCTGATTGCAGCGCATGGAGGCCACACCAAATACTGAATATTAGGGCTCAAGGGTCATGTATAGGTTTGAAAAGTTTATCATTTGTTACTTGTCATAACCCTAACCTGTGCTATTGCGTTTCCTTCTTGGAGTTGCAATTTTCACAAACGGCAGTATATATAACATCCCAAATAATGCTAGCTGTTTTAATGATTGAACAATGTATAAAAAGATTACAATGTTCTTTCGAACTTTACAACTGTATAAAAATTAAAATAATTGTATTATAATTATAACTGTTCTTTAATTGTACTGTTCACACAAGAAAAGTTTTATCTGTTTATTATCAAATGATATTATGTATGCATATTCCTAGACATCTATTAATGCTCAACCACCACTGTATTAATGTAAGAGTCCCGAATAGCCTTTGTGAGTTAAAGCGATTTAAAATATATAAATTTAAAAACATCAGGTCTCGTTCTCATTTTCTCCGAATCCCAGGAGGTATGTTCGTGGAAGTTCATAAAGTCTGAGCCAATTTAAAAGCAGGTGTGTAGTAAGTACTGGGAAGATTCTAAATTCTTGAACTTGGTCAAAAGGTGTTCTCATGAATTTAAATGGTTGTTTTGTCGGTGTGTAGATGCATGCTAATTGAATTCTGCGTAAGTATCAACATCTGTACGTGTGAATGAGCACACACCGCCTCTACATTATCATACAATTGCGTGACGCGGGGAAACCCAGGCCTAAGACTTCAGATGTCCATGGCGTTGTGATCTACAGACTTGATGCAAACTGTAACCTTAAGGGGAGTTGTCAAGCCAAAAGATGAAACAAATTTACACCTTAATAGCAACAGAGGTAACGAGTCCAATAGAATGCATTGATATACAATATCAGAATGACCTGAAATATATACAATACACAAACAAAACAATATACCAGATGAAATGAGAGCCATAGCAATAGCTACGGAAAATCAAAGATACCCAGAAAAAGAATGACTCCGAATATATACAGATGCATCCCTCATCAATAAAAAAATGCCGGTGCAGGAGTATACTGTAAACATTTTGCACAGTATCTAACATTAGATGAAACATCAAACCACTATAATGGAGAATTAACAGCTATAAAAACAGCATTACATAACATTTATATAGACCACACATAAAACAAAAAATAGTCATCTTATCAGACTCAAAGTCAGCCATAGATGGAATAGTAAATTACAATAATAAAACAACAAGAAATATTAAAGAAATAAGAAGCCTAATTAAAGCAGTTGAAACTAGAAATCATGTCACTCTACAATGGATCCCAGCTCATGTCGGATTTTTGGGCAATGCTCAATTACCAAAGAAAGGTGCAATACAACAAATAAAACCTGTAGGACAAATAGAAATAAATAAACAATTAAATAACATTAAACAACAGTTCAAAAGAAGCAGGGACTTGACGAAGAAGATAAATTATAGGAATACTAAAGATAGAGTTGATATACAAAAAATGCCAAGGAGGACTGCAGTGGCCTTATTTAGGAAGGCAACTGGCCACGATTGCCTTGCAGAACACCTCTACAAGATGCGATGCCTACCTACACCAAGTGCACTCTCTGTGAAGAAGATGTCATCCTGAACAAACAGCATCTCGCCAAATGCAAAGGCCTTAAAAGTGATAACTTACAGACTTTATATTGGGAAGCCAGAGGGAAAATGATGGAGATCAATTAATCCCTAGTGCCATTGGTGAAAAACAACAGTAAAATTGACACTTTTATTTTTTGTGCATTTTATGAAAATGTGGTTAATTCTGCTTGATTTTGTGTTTGGTTCATTAAAATATTTACTATTATAAATTAATTTATACAAATATTATGATTAAGTGAGTTTTATAGACATTTTTTACTTGAAATGTGAAATTACTCAAAACAACATTTTTCAACATAAATGACACATTTTCTCTGAAACTCCAAGCTGTATCAGCATAAAAATGTTACCACATTGTACAAACAATCCCATCACCATGTAGTTTGCTTTAGTTGAAGCTGCTCAAGTAGTTTATTTTATAAAAATAAAATGTCTGAAATGTTATTGAAAATTTTAGAGGTTTACAAAAAAATCTGATGTGTTACACTCACATGACTTTCTCCACCCTTGTACAAACTATTTTTACAAACGCTTATTCTCCATATGCTTCATGTTAATCGAGATGTTAATCTTATTGCTAATTTTCTTGTAGATGCAAGGGGAATTGGTAGGCTTTAAGCGGTAGACAAATATTTTAAAACCTGGTTGCTATAAAGAGTATTCCATTGTCTTTGTATGTACAGGACATAAAAAACTGAATAGCGAATTCCCATTTCACAAAAAGTGTTGCAAAATTTAAGGGAATAACAAGCAATATCTCGAAAATGTTTCACTCAACAAACAAAAATGTATATGACATAAATTGTGTATTTTAACGCGATCTACATTTTTTGTGTAGTAAAATGTTGTCTATCTTTTATGGTTTTCCAGTTATGCAAAAGTCGTTCACAATGAAGAATACTTTTGGAGACATTCCCAGAAAATTCGAGATATACATTTCATTTGTCATGCAAATATCTTAAACATATGATATTTTAATCGAAATCGTTAGAGCCATTTTTGAGAAAATTAAAATTTTCGAAAAATGTTCTATGTAAAGGGTAATCTGGTGTGGGGGGATTTTCTTGAAAACCTTCGTGTCGCATCTCTGGAAGATACTGAACCTAAATACCAAGTTTGGTGTTTATCCGACTGTTCGTTTCTGAGTTATGCTGTTCACAGACACACAGACGCACACACGGACATGTTTCCAAAAATGCTTTTTTTTGGATTCAGGGGTCTCAAAACATGTATTTCCGGTGAAATATCGGTATTGAATTTTTGGGTGGAATACAATACTTCCCCTACTTACTATACGTAGTAGAGAAAGTAAAAAGGCGGTAGAACGTTTCTCAGTTGGTTTTCTGCCTATTGATTTCTCATTGATAAATCTTTGTCACGTTCATGTTTCCTCATTCTTAATGCACTGATGGCGGGTATTTCCGTCATAATTAATGTGACAATAGGATGATCTGTTTATGGAGCGAATTGTGGTCAAGGTTGGCGTAGTATGTGATTCATTTTGCTCCGTCAGATAAGGCGCTGACACATTTCAAAGTTCACTTAGCTATATTGGGTCATGGTTTCTAGAGCAAATGATGTGAAAATCTCATATGCAACAGTCAAAGAAGTTTATTTTCCCATTAACATTTATTTTCATAGCTGTACTCTCTACCGCCTATTCCACCCAAAAATTCAAAATCGAGATTTCACCGGAAATACACGTTTTGAGGCCCCTTGAATAAAGAAAGGCATTTTAAGAAAAAGATCCGCGTGTTTGTGTGTCTGTGAACAGCACAAAGTTCAGTATTTTCCATTACATGGAAAGGTTCTTGTAAATTTTCGATTTTCTCAAAATTTTCTATTTTGATTAAAATAGCATATATTAAATATATATATATGACTAATAAAATGCATATCTTGAATTAGCTGGGAATAGTCTTTGAAGTGCTCTTCATTCGGAAAGAATGTAATTTTGTATAAACTATAATACATACTACAAAGAATGTAAATCTCTTTAAACTACACAATTTATTTTAAGTAAGTTATTACTTTCTCTACTACGTATAGTAAGTAGGGGAAGTATTGTATTCCACCCAAAATTTAGATACGGAGATTTCACCGGAAATACATGTTTTGAGACACCTGAATCCAAAAAAAGCATTTTCGGAAACATTTCCGTGTGTGTGTCTGTGTGTGTGTGTGTGTGTGTGTGTGTGTGTGTGTGTGTGTGAACAGCATAACTCAGAAACGAACAGTCGGATAAACACCAAACTTGGTATTTAGGTTCAGTATCTTCCAGAGATGCGACACGAAGATATTCAAGAACATACCCCCAACCCAGACTACCCTTTACGTGGAACATATTTCGAAAATTTTAATTTTCTCAAAAAGGGCTCTAACAATTTTGATTAAAATATCATATGTTTAAGATATTTCCATGACAAATGAAATGTATATCTCGAATTTTCTGGGAATGTCTCCAAAAGTATTCTTCATTGTAAACGACTTTTGCATAACTGGTAAACCATAAGAGATAGATAACATTTTAGTACACAAAAAATGTAGATCGCGTTAAAATACAGAATTTATGTCATACACATTTCTTTTGTTGAGTGAACCATTTTCGAGATATTGCTTGTTATTCCCTTAAATTTTCCAATACTTACACTTTTTCTGAAATTCGTTATTCATTTTTACTTTCTCTACTACGTATACTAAGTAGGGGAAGTATTGTATTCCACCCAAAAATTCGATACCGAGATTTCACCGGAAATACATGTTTTGAGACCTCCTGAATCCAAAAAAAGCATTTTTGGAAACATGTCCGTGTGTGTGTCTGTGTGTGTGTCTGTGTGTGTGTGTGAACAGCATAACTCAAAAACGAACAGTCGGATAAGCACCAAACTTGGTATTTAGGTTCAGTATCTTCCAGCGATGCGACACGAAGGTTTTCAAGAAAATCCCCCCACCCCAGACTACCCTTTACATGGAACATTTTTCGAAAATTTTAATTTTCTCAAAAATGGCTCTAACGATTTTGATGAAAATATCATATGTTTAAGATAATGTCATGAGAAATGAAATGTATATCTCGAATTTTCTGGGAATGTCTCCAAACGTATTCTTCATTGTGAACGACTTTTGTATAACTGGTAAACCATAAGAGATAGACAAAATTTTACTAACAAAAAATGTAGATGGCGTTAAAATACAAAACTTATGTCATATACATTTCTTTTGTTGAGTGAACCGTTTTCGAGATATTGCTTGTTATTTCCTTAAATTTTCCAATGCTTATACTTTTTCTCAAATTCGTTATTCATTTTTACTTTCTCTACTACGTATAGTAAGTAGGCGAAGTATTGCATTACACCCAAAAATTCGATACCGAGATTTCACCGGAAATACATGTTTTGAAACTCTCTGAATCCAAAAAAAGCATTTTTGGAAACATGTCCGTGTGTGTGTCTGTGTGTGTGTGTGTGTGTGTGTGTCTGTGTGTGTGTGTGTGTGTCTGTGTGTCTGTGAACAGCATAACTCAGAAAAGAACAGTCGGATAAGCACCAAATTTGGTATTTAGGTTCAGTATCTTCCAGAGATGCAACACGAAGGTTTTCAAGAAAATCCCCCCACCCAAGACTACCCTTTACATAGAACATTTTTCGAAAATTTTAATTTTCTCAAAAATGGCTCTAACGATTTTGATTAAAATATCATATGTTTAAGGTATTTTCATGACAAATGAAATGTATATCTCGAATATTCTGGGAATGTCTCCAAAAGTGTTCTTCATTCTGAACGACTTTTGCATAACTGGTAAACCATAAGAGATAGACAAAATTTTACTGCACCAAAAATGTAGATCGCGTTACAATACACAATTTATGTCATATACATTTTTTTTGTTGAGTGAACCTGTTTCGAGATATTGCTTGTTATTTCGTTAAATTTTCCAATACTTATACTTTTTCTCAAATTCGTTACTCATTTTTTTATGTCCTGGACTTGCAAAGAGAATGGAATGTGCCACATAGCAACCAGCGCTTAAATATTTGACTATCGTTTAAAACCTACCATATTCCTCTTGCATCTACAACAAAGTTACCAATAATATTGACATCTCGATATCTCGATTAACATGAAGCATATGGAGAATAACCGTTTGTAAAATTAGATTGTACAAGAGTAGAGAAAGTCATGTGAGTGTAGCACATCAGATTTTTTTATGTCCTGGACATGCAAACAGAATGGAATGCGCCACATAGCAACCAGCGCTTAAAATATTTTACTATCGCTTAAAGCCTACCATATTCCCCTTGCATCTACAAGAAAATTAGCAATAAGTTTGACATCTTGATATCTCGATTAACATGAAGCATATGGAGAGTAAGCGTTTGTAAAAATAGTTTGTTCAAGAGTAGAGAAAGTCATGTGAGTGTAACACATCAGATTTTTTTGTCTTGGATATGCAAAGAGTTATAGTCTGTGGCAAAGGGAATGGTGCTGCACCTAGCAACCAGCTATTAAGCGATATGTATGTGCTTAAAGACTACTGTATTTCTATATTGCCCTTGTAAATATATTTTCCCCTTACATCTACAAAAAATTAGCAGTAAGATAGAGTCAGCAAATGTTTATCTCGATTAACATAAAGTAGACGGAGAATAAGCGTTTGTAAAAATAGTTTGTACAAGAATAGAGAAAGTCATGTGAGTGTAACACATCAGATTTTTTTATATGGCACTGCCATTTCTAAGATACGCGTTAATATTGTTTTGAATTTTTAACCGCTGTCGGTATTTGGTTGTTTCTAGTAATGTACAAAGATTATGGAATTTTAAGGCAGCATATAGCATCCAGTTGTTAAACATTTGACTATCGCTGTTCTCTTTGTATCTATAACTAAATGTGTAATATAGCTATTTCTGTAAAGGTTTATTTGGATTAAAATGTAGTAGATAGAAAAATAAGTCCTGCGCCGTGCCGCTTTGGACATGAGTGTGGAGCCGTGGTTTCCGGATTCGATCCCACCTATGGGGTGCGAATTTTTAAGTTCCGGGTATTGGACCGTTGCAGCATGGAAATTGTGGAGCTGCGATAGGCAGCGACCCCGGAGATGGAAGCGAACATTCTGCTGGTCACATCACCTCCCCGTAACGGTTGCATGCACGCCCACCTCTGCCGTGAGTACGTGGGCGTGAGGTCGGTAGTCACGTTGGCAGGTCTAGGCATTATTATTAAGATTATTTTTATCATTGTATACCGTCTAGCTTTTAAAATCTGATCATCGAATCGGTTTCCTACAACCCCCTTGCACCTACAACGAAATGTGTGATGAAACAATTTCGAAAGTCATATGAATGTAATACATCATCTTTTTATTCAGCGGATCTCAAATAGTATATTATACAACAAGAGTTTAGTGGTAGCAATTTAGAGCAAGTTTTCATACGAGCATCTTAATTAATATTATAGTCAATTTGCATACTACTGTTTTTGGTCGAACACACTATAATTTCAAAACTTTGAGTTTTTGCAAAAATATGGATGATGTTTCATAAACAATTTTGGTTTTTAAACAAAATTGAAATGATTCTATTCTTTAGAGTCTCGTAAAGACCATTAGATTCTATAGTTCTGGGACACCTTTCGGCGTGGTTTGCTATCCCGTAACGTTACCAGTTTCTGGTTTTTAATACGAAGAATTTGTTGATACCCATTTCAACTGATTCATTGTTTCCAAATGTATTCCACTTAGAAATAGGCCATGGACAGGGGCATCATTTCGGGCTACAGAGGGGGGGGGCAATTGCTCCCCCCCAAGTTATGAGAAATAATTAGACTGCTAGATATTATTACTGTACCAAAAGAAAAATTACGAGAACTGTACTTTTAATGTAAATATTTCACTTTAAGACATAAAAGATGGCTTTCACTTAGGCTAAATGTATCATTAAAATTCACCTGAAAATTCAGACAACTGCTTCAGGCAACCTGGTCCCCCCCCCCAAGCACAAACTGAAATGACGCTCCTGGTCATGGATCTAAACAGATGGTAATCTGATGGCGCAAGATCAGAGCTACGTATATGCTGGATGTGGCAGCAGTCCGATTCCTTCCAATTTGAGACAGTACGTTCCACGTAGCTAAATATAAAATGATAATCATAGGGAAAGTAAATATTAATAACAGTGGGATTAGTGTTATTAAATAAGACTGGAAAGTGAGTATTACATGACAGTGAAAATGGGTTGAAAAGACAGTATCAGCAGCAGGCAGGAAACGGGTTAAGTTTTTCCCTTATTCTCACCGAGTGAGAAGAGAATACGCTTTGTTAGTGTACCGTTAGGTCGCCTGAAGACCAGATGTATAGAAAAGGGGGCTCCGATAGTTCCAGGCATCCAATAAGAAAGAAAGTAGAAATCATGTGATAGGGAAATGCGGAGATAGGAAATTTGAAATAAAGAAACAGAAGATTTGAGAAGACATTTCTTCTTCTTTTTCGTGGTATTTCCTTGGAGGTTGTTCTGAAAACAAGTGTGAGTGCCGGTAGATAGGGGTGATGGTATGAGGCAGAGCAGTAAAGAAATGCGCGCGCGCGCGCGCGTGTGTGTGTGTGTGTGTGTGTGTGTGTGGCGAGGTAATATCAGGAGTGGATTTTAAAACGGTGACGGGAAATAAACGGGCAGAAAAATGAATCAGTCGTATTAACCACTAACCTACATCCAAGATCCATGCAAGTCCCTGAGCTGGCATCGAACTCAGGACCATTCCTGCTATTCCCGTGCCGCCAAATTGGCGCTCATCACCCCTGGGTACCGCTGCAAATTCTTGAATTTTTCCATTGTTCTTTGAGCTGTATGAGGTCTCGCGTTATCCTGCTGCATGAGAACTGTGTTTCTATTCACAAATGCCGAGTACCTCTGTCCCAAAACTTGATGAACTCGTTCCAGTTATTGATAATCATTTGCACATCTATTTGGAACAAAAGTCCCAGTGAACCACATCTTTAAAATTCCACCAGACACATATATTATTTTGGGGCCGAACAGAGTTTCTTCACGACAACATTTACTGAGTATCGAGCCACTGTTTCGAGGTGTCAGGGTGTAGCGGTTTCTCCTTGGTAGGACCCATTGATGATGATGGATGCTGTATTACGTTCCTGTAGGTCGTCTTGATGCCCATACTCTCGTTATGTATTTGAGGTTCTCGTAGACTGGAATCTGATGATCGTGTATTTGTATTTTTGTGCGTGTTAGTATGTTGTAATAAATGTTTATTAATTATGCCACAACTGCTGTATTTGTGTCGGAGAGCATTTTGTCTTGTCAGGGTTGTGTATGGAGAATGTTAAAACATTTTGCACACACGTATTCTGTTAATTATTTTACTTGTATCTTGGATAAACCACATGTACGAGGGGTATTTTTTAAGTAAGGTCCGGTTCGTCGTTGTAAAATAACTACGACACATACTTTCGTCAAATATTTTTTATTCAATTCTTCATACATTCAGCTATTTCTCCACATAGTCGCCGTTGTTGTTGCGACATTTGTCGTAACGAGGCACAAGTTTTTGTAGACCCTCGTCATAGGAGTCCGCCGCCTGTGAGGAAAGCCAATTCGTAACAGCTGCTTTCACTTCATCGTCCGTCTGGAAACGCTTTCCGCGAAGGAACCTCTTCAGATGCAGGAAGAGGTGGTAGTCGCTAGGAGCAAGATCGGGGCTGTAGGGAGGATGATTGATCTGCTGCCAACCAAAGGATCCAATGAGAGCTTGTGTCTGAGCAGCGGTGTGTGGCCTTGCATTATCGTGCAAGAGAATCACTCTGGCAGACAGCAGGCCGCGACGTTAATTCTGAATTGCACGGCGAAGTTCCCCTCAAAGTTTGACAATACACGGCTGCATTGATTGTTGTCCCCGGATCCATGGACTCCACAAGGAGAATACCACGTCTGTCCCAAAAGACTGTTGCCATAACCTTGCGAGAGAATGATTGCTTGAATTTCACTTTCGTCGGAGATGCCGTGTGTCACCACTCCATCGACTGTTGTTTGGATTCAACGATCATGCGGGACACCCATGTCTCATCCCCCGTGATGATATGGTCCAACAATGCATCACCTTCCTCATGGTATCGGGTCAAGAACGTCAGAGCACTGGCACATCTCTTTTCTTTGTGTTCCTCTGTCAGCATCTTCGGAACCCATCGATTGCACAATTTTCTGTAGCCCAGGACTTCTGACAGAATTCTGTACAGAACAGACCTTGAAACCTGCGGAAAAAGCAATGACAGTGTGGAAACGGTGAACCGTCGGTTGGCACGAATTTCGGTGTTTACGGCACGCACAAGATCCTCGCTAATGACAGATGGCCGGTCCGAGCGCGGTTCGTCATCACGTTCTCTCTGCCTGCCTTGAATAACCTCACACACCTACGGACTTTGGTATCACTCATGGCTTTGGGGCCATAAACTTCACTAATCTGGCGATGCATTTCTGCCGCTGTCGTATTCCTTGCTGTCAAAAATCGAATGACCGATCTAATTTCACACCCGGCGGGCCGCGCGATCGTCATAAACCTTTCCATCACACAGTACGGTCCACACTCACTGCCTACCTGACTCCAACCGCTGTGTCACTGTGTGCAAGGGATGCCGGGATTGAGTGCGCATGCGCGAAAGTACAGTTGCCTGATTCTTCCGACGATACGGGGCAGCGGACCTTACTTAAAAAATACCCCTCGTAAATATTCGCAATTCACTATCATCTTTGTTGTGTTAAAATATGTATAACTGTTAAATTGTAAATACGTAGAAATGAGCTTATACACTACCTTCCTGCTCGAATACTGACAAGCTTCTGTTAGCGTTCCCTTCAACCGTTTTCTTAACGTACGTGTTTGAATTATAGACATGTATCAATGTACCTGACTGGTGCTACTATCCAATAACAGTTTATGTTACATATAAATGTTTACAGACTTCCATCGTCATAATTATGAATCCAAAGTACGTTACATGCTTACGTAGATACTACTGCATTTCTCAAATTTGTATTTACTGCCTATATAGCTAACAATGGTTCTACCCTCTTATATTATATTCTATATGTTATAACGTTATATACTTGTTCTCTACCATTTGTACATTATGAATATACACTATGTGATCAAAAGTATCCGGACATCTGGCTGAAAATGACGTGCAAGTTCGTGATGCCCTCCATCGGTAATGCTGGAAGTCAATATGGTGTTGGCCCACCCCTAGCCTTGATGACAGCGTTCACTCTCGCAGGCACACCTTCAATCAGGTGCTGGTAGGTTTCTTGGGGAATGGCAGCCCATTCTTTACGGAGTGCCTAACTGAGGAGAGGTATCAATGTAGGTCGATGAGGCCTGGCACGAAGTCGGCGTTCCAAAACATCCCAAAGGTGTTCTATACGATTCAAGTCAGCACTCTGTGCAGGCCAGTCCATTACAGGGATGTTATTGTCGTGTAAGGACTCCGCCACAGCCCGTGCAGTATGAACAGGTGCTCGATCGTGTTGAAAGATGCAATCGCCATCCACGAATTGCTCTTCAACAGTGGGAAGCAAGAAGTGCTTAAAATATCAATGTAGGTCTGCGCGTGATCGTGCCACGCAAAACAACATGGGGTGCAAGCCCCCTCCAGGAAGAACACGACCACACCATAATACCACAACCTCCAATTTCACTGTTGGCGCTACACACGCTGACAGATGACGTTCACCGGGCATTCGCCATACCCACTCCCTGCCATCGGATCGCCATAATGTGTACCGTGATTCCACACTCCACACAACGTTTTGCCACTGCCCAATAGTGTAATGTTGATGCTCCTTACACCAAGCAAGGCATTGTTTGGCATTTTCCTGCCTGATGTGTGGCTTATGAGCAGCCACTCGACCATGGAATCCAAGGGTTCTCACCTCACGCCTAACTGTCATAGTACTTGGAGTAAATCCTGATGCAGTTTGGAATTCCTGTGTGATGGTCTGGATAGATGTCTGCCTATTACTCTTTACGACCCTCTTCAAATGTCGGCGGTCTCTGTCAGTCAACAGACGAGGTTGGCCTGTACTCGTTTGTGCTGTACATGTCTCTTCACGTTTCCACTTCACTATCACATCAGAAACAGTGGACCTAGGGATGTTTAGGAGTGTGGAAATCTAGCGTACAGACTTCTGACACATGTGACACCCAATCACCTGACCACGTGAGTTCCACGGAGCGTCCCATTCTGGTGTTTCACGATGTCTAATGACTACTGAGATCGTGGATAATGAGTACCAGGCAGTAGGTGCAGCACAATGCACCTAAGATGAAAAACGTATGTTTGTGGGGTGTCCGGATACTTTTGGTCACATAGTGTATGTGTAGTGTATCTTATTAATTATTATACGTACAATATTAGCAAAGAAAGTACATAATGCGTAACACTTGGAACAAAAAATATTAAAGAAAGAAATTATTAATGCGTTGATGCTGAGAAGCTGTGAATTAGATATCTTATTATATTAATGATTTATTGTATTAGTTTGTCCCTAGCTGGTACTATATGTTGTAGCGTTTTGCCCGCTACTTCGTTGTGTTAATCTTACCTCGTAGTGGTTCTCGTCTCTGCGTCGTTGTAGGTGAAGTCTTCAGGACTCATAATCGCCGATATCAGTCAGGAAGCACTTCTCGTCGATCTCAGGGTTAACTGTCGGCGAATCTGCCTGAAATTCCCTACAGTTGTTGTCAGGGTATGATTGAGGGAGTGGTGACACCAGGATATTGTCTTGAAAGAAACACTGTTTTCACTTTTCTCACTCTTTATGCTAGAAATCCTGCAAGATTCATTGATATTCTCTAACACGTGTCTCCCCACTATTGTCTCTTAGAACACTAAAGTTTACTCCGGCTAGTTATTTAATCTCGGTGTTCTATCACCGTTCTTTAGATTCTCGCGAACTTGAAATAGTCACTTACTAACATTAACTCGTTTATGAGCTTGGATATAATTATATCGAAGAATACAGTTAGCACATTATATAAATGTTTCTACCTACACCGCTTTATAATTGCATAATTGCGCGGTACTTATCAAATTTCGGAACTTAGCGTTCTTTTCTGATCGGAGTGCTACGTGTTACCTTAACGAAGAATCATGACAAACTGTCCTAAAACCACTCTAGCGTTCACATATCATAACGACTGCTCGCCTCCAAATTTTATATATGTCACTGCGTCTTCCTATCTTTCCATTGTTCCTCACACTTATTTTCTACGTTTATTGGTTCCCTGGTTGAAAATTCAAAGCCTAAGTGTAAGAAATGTCCATTGCCTCATAGCGTCTGTTTACTCTTAAAACTTGCCTCACTCCCACAAACTACAAAAGAAGGTTTCGATTTTTATGGCCCCACGCTCTGAAAACATAATGGACAGTCTAAAACGAAGCTTCTTTTATTTTGCCTAAATCTTGCGGAATTTCTTAGGTAATTACGCCTTTATTTATTTAACAATATTATTGCAACTTAAAACATGTTTACAGCTTCTGAAGGGTTTTCAAGTGATACAGATTTGAATCATATTGTTTTAAAACTATGTAAAATTATAAAACTGCAAGTTAATTAATTATCAATAATTCCTAAATTATAATCATTACAGAGTTCCTTTTTGTGTATTCGTAATCAGGCGAAAATATCGCTACACAGTTCACATATTCCAGCCGCGGCAGCAGCTTTATAATCTTGTTTTCAGTAGTGCTTCCGAAGTACTCAAACTTTGTAACTTACATTTTAAAATCTTGTATTCCATCTACTGGCTGCCAGCATGTTAACAAAAAACCCATAGCACCCATAAGTATGAGGGCTTATCAACAAAACCTGAGAGTGATTTTTTTTCTCCAAAAATGTTTATTTCTCCATTTAAATGTTTACACGATCTCTTTCAAAGTAGTCCCCTCCTACTTGAATGCACTTTTTATGGCGTCTCTGCCAGTCCTCGAACACTGGTGCAGGCCATTCTTTGTGAGGGCCTTGAGTATCGCCTCGCTTTTCTTGAGCACTGCTTCAAAGTTCTGAAATCGAATGCCCGGAGATTTGCCTTTAAAAATAGGAATAAAAAAACTCACAGATTGCAAGATCGGGACTAAGAATGCGGTAGACGTATAATGTTTCATTTAGCCAAAACTGCATGGCTTGATTTACGACGTGAAGCCGCGTGTTGTCATGATGAAGTCGCCTTCCAGTCCGATGAAGTTCTGGTGGTTTCCTTATAATGTGTTTCATCAGTTTAGCCAATACTGACGTGTAGTTTGCGGCTGTAACAGTAGTGTGGGGGGGACTGCATGCTGGTAAATCATTCCCTTACAGTCAATGTGGAATACTAAATGCAAGCAGGGTCTACAAAACATAGCATTACTACCAACCTACCGATATGGGAGTGCTTCCGCCTATGGGCATTATACATAAAACCCCGCTCTTTTTAAATATTCATGCTACAGACAGGAAACTATTAAGGAAGCTAGAGGAAAAAATCTGATGTGTTACGCTCACATGACTTTCTCTACTCTTGTACAAACTATTTTTACAAACGCTTATTCTCCATATGCTTCATGTTAAACGAGATGTTAATCTTATTGCTAATTTTCTTGTAGGTGCAAGGGGAATATGGTAGGTTTTAAGCTACAGTCAAATATTTTAAGAGCTGGTTGCTATTCTCTTTGGATTACCAGGATAAACAAAAATAAATAACGAATTCCCATTTGAGAAAAGGTATAAGTATTGGAAAGTTTAAGGGAATAACAAGCAATATCTCGAAAATGGTTAGCTCAACAAAAAAAAATATATGATATAAATTGTCTGTTTTAACGCGATCTACATTTTTTGTGTAGTAAAATTTTGTGTATCTCTTATGGTTTACCAGTTAGGCAAAAGTCGTTCACAGTGAAGAATACTTTTGGAGACATTCACAGAAAATTCGAGATATACAATTCATTTTCCATAAAAATGTCTTAAATCAAAATCGTTAGAGCCATTTTTGAGAAAATTAAAATTTTCGAAAAATGTTCCATGTAAAGGGTAATCTGGGGTGGGGGGGATTTTCATGGAAACCTTCGTGTCGCATCTCTGGAAGATACTGAACCTAAATACCAAGTTTGTTTTACGTTTCTGAGTTATGCTGTTCACAGATAGACACACACACACGGACATGTTTATAAAATACTTGTTTGGATTCAGGGGGTCTCAAAACATGTATTTCCGGTGAAGTCTCGGTATCGAATTTTTGGGTGGAATACAATGCTTCCCCTACTTACTATACGTAGTAGAGAAATTAAAAATCATTCTCAATTTTTGTTGACCAGCCCTTGTAGTATTGACAAAAATAAAAGCATATATATGTAGGATATAAACACAATTAAAAAACCGACATTATTTATGAGACAGTGCTGTTGAGTCTATGCAGTATTTATTGATTTTTGCAGGTAACGTGAAAGCAACCCATACTGAAGCATACGAAATGAACGCAATTTATTAGAATGCTAAAAATTACAATAAACAAAATTTATTTTATTTTAAATCAGATATTTCAATGTTTATGTGGGGAATGGACTGGTAGTGAACTGCTTTGAAGGTGTTAAAAGGTATGGGCGATAGGAGAGCTGCGCGCGTCGCCGAATAATATCATAACATAACACACCATAACACTTCAGTTACGTGACATGAAAGCAGCGTGTTAAAGTGCGGTCGACCAAAAACGAACGTATATTCCTCATGAAATCTCAGTATGGAATTTTTCGGGTGGAATACCTATAATAGATACTTCCTCTACCTACTCTAGGTAAATGGTAGGGGAAGTAATAACACTCGAGATTGTAATAGACCCCGTACATTGCTGCATATTCTGAAAACATGTTTAAAACGGGGGAAAACAGAAATTATTCTGTGGAGAGTCAGGTATAAAACATGCAGTTATATAGCGTTTTATGTTGATTGTGGCAAGTGACTTGCACGGTCACGCTCAAGTTATTAGATGGCCTTGGTAACTCGTATACCACATTCACATAATGGGTGTCATGTTACATTAATGAATCTTGTACACGCAACAAAATCGGCATGCTGTTAACGTTGAAGGGTGTTTTAGGCCTAATTAACATATTATTTTGTTTCTGCAAACCTTACCGATAATTGGCAATTTCTAGTAGTTTGTTGCTACAAGATCACCGAGAGAGATGGGCCCGCGGTAACGTGAGAGGCTCGCATTTGGGTTCGATTCCCGTAGACCCAAGCTTATTTTGGATTTTTTGTGGTTTTCCCTGCTCGTTAGGCGAATGCTAGGATGTTTGTTCATCTACCACAATTTCATTTCAATAACTTCCCTTTCATTCCGTTTCCTTCTCATATCTCAAGTGTGCATTCCTCCTGAGGGTGGTAGGCACAATAGGTTGTGAAACCTATACCTATAAGATCAGTGCTTCAAGAGCTGGACGTGGCGCTGAATTTTCATATGTGATTGAATTTTCCATCGCTATCGCTTAAAACCTAGCATATTCCCTTGCATCTACAAGAAAATTAGCAATAAGATAGTTTCTACAAATATTTATCTCGATTAACATAAACTAGATGGAGAATAAGCGTTTGTAAAAATAATTTTGCAACAGTAAAGGAAGTCGTGTGAGTGCAACACATTAGATTTTTGAAACATGTCCGTCTGTCTGTCTGTGTGCCTGTGAATAGCATAACTCAAAATCGCAAAGTTGGATAAATACGAAACTTAGTATATAGGTTCAATATCTTCCATAGATGCGACACGAAAATTTTCAACAAAATCCCCTTATCCCAAAATATCCTTTACACGGAACATTTTGCACTTTAAATTTTTTTATTTTCTAAAAATGGCTCTAACGGTTTTTATTTAAATACTTTAAAGATATTTACTTCACAAATCTAATGTATATATTGAACTATTGGGGAATAGCCAATGAGGTCCTCTTTATTCGGAGGGAATTTTTTACAATCTTGTACAACTGGTAAACGTTAAGTGATGTAGATATTTTTAAAACACGCCATTTATTTAAATTAATTTTTGTTGTGGCATAACCGTTTCTGAGATATCTGTTATTAAAAGTTCGAATTGTTCCTCTTTTGATCTTTCTCTTAAATTCCCCTCAACGTTCAGTTGTTTCTCGCGATGTCATGGAAATAGTATGGAATTTTAAGCCAGCATATAGCGTCCAGTTGTTAAACATTTGACTATCGCTGTTCCTTTGTATCTATAACGAAATGTGTAATGTAGCTACAGCCAAACGTGCAACGAAACTACAGTGCCGTTTGTGAAAATTGCAACACCAAGAAGGAAACGCAATAGCACAGGTTAGGTACATGACAAGTAACAAATGATAAACTTTTCAAATCTATACATAACCTTTGAGCGCTAATATTCAGTATTTGGTGTGGCATCCATGCGCTGCAATTAGAGCTGCTATACGGCGTGGCATTGAATCAAAAAAGTTCTGAATAAGTTCTTGAGGGATTTCCTTCCACGCAGTTTGTATTCGAGCCCACAAATCCGTGACACTGGTTACTGGAGGAGCGTGACTCACCAGGTGCCGACCAACCATATCCCAGACATTTTAGGCGAACGTGTAGGCCAGGGAAGCAATGTTACCCGTCGCTCTTCGAAGAAGACTTGTACATTCCTCGCAATATGTGGCCGGGCATTCTCCTGTTGAAATGTGGCCTATGGGGATGCCTGAATCAGGGGGAGTACCCCAGGCTCTACAACCACTATTAGGTACCGGTTGCTGTTCAAAGTGCCCTCAATTCGTAGGAGGTGAGATCGGTTGTTGTAACCCATGGCGCCCCAAACCATCACACCTGGTGTTTGTCCGCTATGCCGCTCAGTAATGGAGCCTTCCAGGTTGCGCTCACCACGGTACCGCCGGACACGTATGTGGCCATCACTGTAGGACACGTTGAAGCGGGACTTGTCCGAAAAGACTAAATTTTGCCACTCAACACCCCAGTGACAGTGTTCACGTGCCCATTGCACTCGGAGGAGCTTGTGGTTTCTGGACAATGGAATCCGACGTAATGGGTATGCATACAACCAGTCCAACCTGCAGCAGACGACGACGAAACGTTGATGCAGACAAGTTAGCACCTTTTGCAGTGCTCCAACGTTGAGCCAACACTGTGGATGAAGCTGTACGGTCCGTTATGGCCATGCGGACAAGATGACGGTCATTCCGTGCTGTGGTCCAGTACCCGCTCTTCACTGCGTACGACCTTCATCTATCCACTGCTTCCACACACACATCACTGTCGTAGCAGCATTCCCTGGAGCCTAAATGTCACGGTATGACAAACCCGCTTCCCGGAGACCGATCATTCTGCCCCGTTCGAACTCACTGACATACCGATATTGTATTCTTCTTATAGCTACAACGTAATGTGTAATGAAACTTTGTCTATATTAAGAAGAAGTAAAAAGTTTCGTAAGAATAGGTTGTATTAGAGTGAGTAGAGAGAGTCGTATCAATGCAACACATCCGATTTTTATGGAACATTAAAGACCCACAGAAAGTTATTTCGTCTACTTGCTCAGTAGTAAAGAAAGTTAAAATTGACGTTTCGAAGATTTTTTTCTCTATTTATTTTACGTCGCTTTAACTACGTAGTGATATCGCAGGGTTAGGAGATCGGCAACCAGCCGAAGGCCGAAGGACGAAGAAAGTTCAGAGAGCATCATCCTTTTTCCCTGCCACGCCGCACCGAAACACCATCGCCGACATTTCCAACACTGAAACATACCAAACGAGGTGAAACCACACCAGCATTCGTCTGGCGACCCTGGAACCTCCCCCCCCAAACCGGGTCAGAGTGGGCGGTCACTTGGGATCGAATCCCGGAACTCCCGAATGCGGACTATAGACGTTACCGTCTGAGCCATACCGCTCAGTATCCTGAGGCCTTAGTGCTAGGCAACTGTATCTCTACTTCTACACGTACCGGCAGCTGGCATTAAAGATGGCAGGGTATTTGCTACTACCGTCTATTTTCATGTTCAGCATCGTTTTAGACTTAAGGTGAAACTTTGGGTCCTGATATTAAATATCTAATCCCGTATTTACCTTGACAACTGAGAGAAACCACGAAAAAGCTGCAGTGAAATTGGTCTGCCCACGGGACATGAACCTGGAACCTCCGAATGCGGGGTACAGACATCCTCTGAGTCATCCTGCTCCGTTCCGAAGATTTTTATCAACATTTGAAAGCGAGCATTCCCTTAAGGGGACAAGGTAGTCTGAACACATGAAATTACACCTTAAGGTGTTAAATTACCACTGCTCTCAAAGTTCTGTATGGTTTTTCCTGAAATTCTTATTATTTATTATATAAATCATGACAGTTATTTCAAATGGTTGTTTGTATTGATAGCATATGTAGTTGAGTTCGCAAAAATATTATTTCTTCCAGCAGAAAAATAATAAAATTTACTCTTAAAACATGTGAATTCATATACCTTTTTCTCTGATACTACTTGCAATACAAAGTCACGCTTTTTCGTGCTTTTTCTAAGTACAATCAGGTATCTTGTGAACCTAAATTATTTAATTGTGTATATCAGTTTACTAGAAATTGAAATAAAGGTTATTTGCAACGTCAAAAAAGTAAAAATGTGGAAAATTTGCAATGTTTTTGCTTTCTTAATATCACTAATACACATTATAAAATTATGATTGTGGTTCAGAAAGTTTAACTATGTGTTATATACATGTACTGCAAATTTTAGCTCTCTGCCTTTCCTATTTTCTGAGGAAAAATGTACATAAGTGTCTAAAAATGTTATTTTGAGAAAATTGAATTTAAAGTTTGAATATCAAAATTCTGACACACTTAGTATATTTCAGGGTCATAATCATATGCACCTTCCTTCCTGGATGCTGCAGCTTTTCTGGTTGTTTTCTCTTGGTCCTGGCCTCTTTTGTTAATTGCTGAACTGCTCGCTGGGCATGATATAGTCGTTCGTTGTTGAAAGATACAAAAATGTTCTAAAAGAGATGTTGCATGACAGCTTTAAAGTAATGCAGACTAGCATTTAAATGGTATTCAAAAGTCTTAAAAACTTCTTAGCCCCCAAAAGAATATATTTTCTGAAAACAAAAAAATGTGATTTTTGATCATTTCAGAGTACCTTGTGCCCTTAAAGACTGCCATCCGCATGTGAATGGTTACATCCCCTTTAAACCGCCTAGCAGTCACAGAGCTAACGCGCATGCCCTTACAACAGCTGACAGGACAGGGCAGTAGAAGGAAGGGAGGATTTTGTCATGGCGGTTGTGTGATTTGGTGTGTAGCCAGGGTTGTCAGCGGATTTACGAGGGTGAGTAGAAAATGACCGTTACTTCATCTTATACAGTGTTACTACACTAGTGATGTGTATGTGTTTACGATGAATTTGTTGCAGACAAGAAATAGTCTGTTTATACGAATGTACAACACAACTGCATAACCTACATGGGAACTGTATAGCCGGGCGTGGTATGTGCACACGCGTGATGTAAGCTATAACTTCAGTGATTCTTTCGGTTTCTACCCGCAGCATTTAAAAATGTTGTGTTATTTCACAATTAAATGCTGTCGTTTACTCTAATACACGCGCAGGAGGCTTGACGAGAGTCATTTGTTTTCAAAACAGGTCGAAAATATGTAAGAAACAGAAGAATATGGTTACTTAACCGGGAAAATTTAAAGCGAATATTTGGGATTATGTGAAAGCCACAAAGATAGAAACAATAGGCAGAAAATAATTACTGTTCATTACTCAAAATCAGAAGGCGAATTTACATGCACTAAACCCTATTAATATATAGTGCATTTATGACGTAAAGTTAAAAATCTGATGCGTTACACCCATAGTTACAAAACCTTTGCTATTATGCAGAACTAGGGCCGCTTAAAGTGTAAGTAAACTATTTTAAGACCTGCTCGCTATGTGATGACTATGAAATTCCGTTCTATTTGCATAGCCACGAGAAACAATTCTGACATGTGACATTCACATAACTTTTTCTACTCTTTATCGTTTATTAATGGGTATACAAATTATTCTAACGAAATTTTATCACCTTCTCTACCACATACATAGTAGATAGAGAAGGTATTGCATTCCATCTAAAAATTCGATACCGATATTTCACCTGAAATGCATGTTTTAAGGTCCCCCGAATAAAAAAAGCAATCTCAGAAAAACGTCGTGTGTGTGTGTATCTATGAACACATAACTAAAAAATCTGATGTGTTACACTCACATGACTTTCTCTTCTCTGGTACAAACTATTTTTATAAAACTCTTGTTCTCCATCTATTTCATATTAATCGAGATAAACGTTTGGAGAAACGATCTTTTGACATACAAAGAGAATTACATTTTACACATAGCGACCAGTTCTAAAAATACTTGTTTAGGCCTACTATGTTCCCCTTGTTTTGTGTTTGCAAGGGCAATGTAGAAATACAGTAGCCTTTAAGCACATACATATCTCTTAATAGCTGGTTGCTAGGTGCAGCACCGTTCTCTTTGCCACAGATTATAACTCTTTGCATATCCAAGACAAAAAAATGAATAACGAATTCATTAAATTGAGAAAATAAGTATTGAAAAATTGAAGGAATAACAAGCAATATCTCGAAAATGGTTCACTCAACAAAAAAAAAATGTATATGACATAAATTGTGTATTTTAACGCGATCTACATTTTTTGTGTAGTAAAATTCTGTCTATCTCTTATGGTTTACCAGTTATGCAAAAGTCGTTCACAATAAAGAATACTTTTGGAGAGATTCCCAGAAAATTCAAGATATACATTCCATTTGTCATAAAAATATCTTAAACATATGATATTTTAACCAAAATCGTTAGAGCCATTTTTAAAAAAATTAAAATTTTCGAAAAATGTTCATGTAAAGGGTAATGTGGGGTGGGGGGATTTTCTTTAAAACCTTCGTGTCGCATCTCTGGAAGATACTGAACCTAAATACCAAGTTTGGTGTTTATCCGACTGTTCGTTTCTGAGGTATGCTGTTCACAGACACCCACACGGACATGTTTACAAAAATGCTTTTTTTGGAATCCAGTGAAATCTCGGTATCGAATTTTTGGGTGGAATACAATACTTCCCCTACAGAAAAATAAGCTTTAGTAAGAATAGTTTGTATACCCACTAATAGGGGTAGAGGGTAGATAAAGCCATGTGAATGTATCATATCGGATTTTTTTTTCTATCTAATTTATTTTAATTGAGATAAATCTTTACAGAAATAGCTACATTACACATTTTGTTATAGATACAAAGAGAACAGCGATAGTCAAATGTTTAACAACTGAACGCTATATGGTGGCTTTAAAATTATACTGTTTCCATGAGAAACAACTGAAAATCAATTTGATTTAAAAAAAAATCTGATGTGTTACACTCACATAACTTTTTCTACTCTTGTACAATCTAGTTTTACAAACGCCTATTCTCCATATGCTTCATGTTAATCGAGATATCGAGATGTCAATCTTATTGGTAATTTTCTTGTAGATGCAAGGGAAATATGGTAGCTTTTAAGCGATAGTCAAATATTTTAACGCTGGTTGCTATGTGACGCATTCCATTCTCTTTGCATGTCCAGGACATAAAAAAATGAATAACGAATTTGAGAAAAAGTATAAGTATTGGAAAATTTAAGGAAATAACAAGCAATATCTCGAAAACGGTTCACTCAACAAAAGAAATGTATATGACATAAGTTGTGTATTTTAACGCGATCTACATATTTTGTTAGTAAAATTTTGTCTATCTCTTATGGTTTACCAGTTATACAAAAGTCGTTCACAATGAAGAATACGTTTGGAGACATTCCCAGAAAACTCGAGATATACATTTCATTTCTCATGACATTATCTTAAACATATGATATTTTCATCAAAATCGTTAGAGCCATTTTTGAGAAAATTAAAATTTTCGAAAAATCTTCCATGTAAAGGGTAGTCTGGGGTGGGGGGATTTTTTTGAAAACCTTCGTGTCGCATCTCTGGAAGATACTGAACCTAAATACCAAGTTTGGTGTTTATCCGATTGTTCGTTTTTGAGTTATGCTGTTCACAGACACACACACACACAGACACACACACACACACACACACACGGACATGTTTCCAAAAATGCTTTTTTTGGATTCAGGAGGTCTCAAAACGTGTATTTCCGGTGAAATCTCGATATCGAATTTTTGGGTGGAATGCAATACTTTCCCTACTTACTATACGTAGTAGAGAAAGTAATAATCGCTAAGTATTGAACAAATCGAAGCATTAATAATGGGTATCTCGGAAATCCGTGATGTCACAAAAAAGTTATTGTAAATAAATTGTGTTTTGAAGAGATCTACATTTTCGTTCATCACTTAACGTTTACCAGTTATACAGGGAGAGCCAAAAAACCACGAACCGCCTGCTCGGTGTTTTTCCTATCCGCGTCCTTGGCGCTCGTTGCCGTCTGCCGCTATCATAGAAAGGCGCGGATGGAACCATACAACATTTTTAAAACTACTTTTAAAGTCTTTACTTGTTAAGTTTATGAAAGGAGATGCTGAAACTGGCCACCGTCGTTGTCCATACATTTTTGTCACCTCTTTAGGAAACTATCCATCACTCGCCAATTTTTTTCGAGTCAAGAGTTGAGGCCCGTATGTATGTGAATACAATTTTACCCCTTTTTTAGAGAATTAATAGCCAGGGAGCATGATTTTGCCTTTTCCCAACAAGACTCTGCAACAGCTCATACGGCCAATATTTATGAGAACAATTGAAAGTCGGTTTGAGGACAGAATTATTAGTACAGATTTGTGGCCCCCTCGGTACCCCGACCTGCGGTTTCTATCTCTGGGGTAACTTAAAACAAAGTGTACAAGACAAACCCACACACTCTGGAAGAACTAAAACAAAATATCGGCCAGGAAATTGCCTACATTTCTCAACCTGAGCTATGGCTAGTGATGGATAGTTTCGTAAAGAGGTAACAAAAATGTATGGACGACGGTGGTGGCCGGTTTCAGCATTTCCTTTCGTAAAGTTGGTAAGTAAAGCCTTTAAAAGTAGTTTTAAAAATGTTGTATGGTTTCATCCGTGTGGATTTCTATGATAGCGGCAGACGGCAACGAGCGCCGAGGACGCGGACAGGAAAAACACCGCTATGCCGGTTCGTAGTTTTCTGGCTCACCCTGCACAAGATTATACAAAATTCCTTCCAAATGAAGAGCATTTCACAAGCTATTCCCAGAAAATTTAAGATGCACATTTTTCATGTAAATTCTCAATTTTCATTCTAAATAACTTTTGTATAAACGGTAAACCACAAGAGATAAAAACCTGATGTGTTATACTCACATGACTTTCTCTACTCTTGTACAAACTATTTTTACAAACGCTTATTCTCCATCTACTTCATGTTAATCGAGATGTTAATCTTATTGCTAATTTTCTTGTAGGTGCAAGGGGAATTGCTAGGCTTTAAGCGATAGTCAAATGTTTTAAGAGCTGGTTGCTATGTGCAGTATTCCAATCTCTTTGTATTACCAGGACAAGAAAATGAATAACGAATTTGAGAAAAAGTATAAGTATTGGAAAATTTAATGGAACAACAAGCAATATCCCGAAAATGGTTCACTCAACAAAATAAATGTATATGACAGAAATTGTGTATTTTAACGCGATCTACATTTTTTGTGTAGTAAAATTTTGTCTATCTCTTATGGTTTACCAGTTATGCAAAAGTCGTTCACAATGAAGAATACTTTTGGAGACATTCCCAGAAAATTCGAGATATACATTTCATTTGTCATGAAAATATCTTAAACATATGATATTTTAATCAAAATCGTTAGAGCCATTTTTGAGAAAATTAAAATTTTCGAAAGTTCTTCCATGTAAAGGGTAATCTGGGGTGGGGGGATTTTCTTGAAAACCTTCGTGTCGTATCTCTGGAAGATACTGAACCTAAATACCAAGTTGGGTGTTCATACACACACACACACACACACACACACACGGACATGTTCCCAAAAATGCTTTTTTTGGATTCAGGGAGTATCAAAACATATATTTCCGGTGAAATCTCGGTATCGAATTTTTGGGTGGAATACAATACTTCCCGTACTTGCTATACGTAGTAGAAAAAGTAAAAATGCGCTACACAAAGCCTGTAGATGTCTAAAACAAATATTGGTAACGGCTTTATAAATAATCGGCACTGGCAATGTCACAAAATGATCGTTTAGAGAATGAAAATGCATGTATAAACAATTTAAAATGAGACGTGAACAGTTTGGAAGCCTTTCATCCACCACTTTTTTAAGACATCTTCCTATATACGAAAAAAGTCGCTAAATTCTCAACAAAGTGCTCCATTTTGTTTTTACTGCTCATGCACTGAAGAAAGCGCCAATCTCTGAGTGTTAGCGAAATCCGCAAAAATAGCGATTTGTATTTCTTCTTATTCCTAAACATAGTCTATAAGCGAACATTTGCGGGATGTTAATTAACCAAGGTTTATATAAAAAACTAAACCTAACTAACCTACCGTGAATAAAAACCCCAAGCTTATATAAAGAGTGCATCATGACCATTGTTAAGGAACGCACGCGAGCTAATTATCCTAAGTAAATATTTAAAAAATCTGATGTGATACATTCACATGACCTATCCTTATTAGTGGCTCTACAAATTATTCTTTACTAAAGCTTATTTGTCTAATTACTTCATTTTAATTCAAATAAACCATTTACAGAAACAGCTACATTACACATTTCGTTATAGATACAAAGGGAACAGCGATAGTCAAATGTTTAACAACTGGACGCTATACGCTGCCTTAAAATTCCATACTGTTTCCATGACATCGCGAGAAACAACTGAAAATCGATTAGACTTTAAAAGAGTGACAAGTACTGAACAACTCGAAACTTTAATAAGGGATATCTGAGAAACGGCTGATGCCACAGAAAAAAATATTTTAAGTAAATTGCGTGTTTTAAAGATATCTACATTTTTTGTGCGGTACGCTTTCGTCTATCGCTTAACGTTTAGTAGCTATACGATATTATATAAAATTCGTTCCGAATGAAGACCTAACAGGTTATTCCCAGAAAATTCAAGATATACATTTTATTTGTTATGTAAATATTTTGAAGGTATGATATTTTAATCAAAATGTTAAGAGCAATTTTTTAAAAGAAATAAAAAAAAATCGAAAAAGTGTTTTATATAAAGGGTATGTTGAGTGCTGTTCACAGACACACACACATGGACCTTTTTCTAAAAATGCTTTTTTTTATTCAGGGGCCTCAAAACATGTATTTCCGGTGATAGCTCGGTATCGAATTTTTGGGTGAAATGCAATACCTTCTCTGCTTACTGTGTACTTCATAGATAAAATAAAAACACTAAACCTTACCTCCCGTGAATCAGAGACCTAAGCCTATATAAATAGTAAACCATAAACATCGCTAGAGCGCTTTGGTGTAATCGTCGCTATGTTTTTCGTTCTGATGTTGGCTGCTCTCCCATATGAATAATACAGACACAAATTGCCTATTACCGGCCAAGGCTCGAAGTAAATTTTGCCGATTAGATAGGAAAAATGTCCCAAGTAATTTATTTGCAATACCTTTTTTATGGCATCAGTCATTTCCGATAATTTCATTATTACTGGGTCTATTTTTTCAGTGCTTTCGTCATAGCATTAAAGTGCTGCACCTATTCATTTGTTTCTGCGATGACATGGAAGGAATATGGATCGATACGATTTAAAGTGGGTGAAATCGATATAACATTAAGTGTAGGCTGTATGGAGGACCTCAAAATATCTACACTACGTCATGATTTTCGCAAAAGAACGCTCGTTTGCATTAAATTTATGATGTTGTTTACCCAATAAAGCCGCGTGTAAGAAGTTATGATTACCTCATCGAAAAAGAAAGAAAAGCAAAACTGGATCTCACAGGAAGGTGTGGGCAGTAATTTCGTTTTTCTCCCCATGATTGTAGATAATTTGCTTACAACGGATGCGAGATGTTGATTTCATAGAAGTTTTTAACTTTTCCAACGCATACATACAGTAGGTAGAGGAAGTACTGTATTCGATACCGAGATTTTATGCAAATTAATGTTTTGAGGCTCCCTCAATAAGAAAGCGTTTTTAGAAAAGATGCGTATGTGTCTGTGAACAGCATAACACAAAAAATCACATGACACTCACTCTTGTACAAACTATTTTTACAAATGCTTATTCTCCATCTAATCGAGATGTCAATCTTATTGGTAATTTTCTTGTAGATGCAAGGGGAATATGGTAGCTTTTAAGCGATAGTCAAATATTTTAACGCTGGTTGCTATGTGGAGTATTCCATTCTCTTTGCCTTAACAAGACATAAAAAAACGAACAACGAATTTCCATTTGAGAAAAGGTATAAGTATTGGAAAATTCAAACAAATAACAAGGAATATCTCGGAAACGGTTCAATTTTTGTGTAGTAAACGTTTTACCAGTTATGCGAAAGTCATTCAGAATGAAGAATACTTTTGGGGATATTCCCAGAAAATTCAACATATACCTTTTATTCGTCATAAAATATTTTAAATATATGATATTTTAATCAAAATCGTTGGAGCCACTTTGTGGAAAATAAAAGTTTTCAAAAATGTTCCATGTAAAGGCTAGTCTAGGTGGGGGAATTTTCCTGAAAATCTTTGTGTCGCATTTTGAATGATACTGAATATAAATACCAAGTTTGATATTTATCCGACTTTTCGTTTTTGAATTATGCTGCACACAGACACACACGCGGACCTTTTTCTAAAAATTTGGGTTTTTTTTGGTTTTTTTTATTCAGGGGGATTCAAAACACGAGTTGCCGGTGAAATCTCGGTATCGAACTTTTGGTTGGAATGCAAAACTTCCCCTACTTACTATAAATAGTAGAGAAAATAAAAACGAAAAGTCAGTTAAATGCCACACTTGATATTTAAGTTTAGAATTTTCCAAAGATGCGACACGAAGATTTTCAAGCGAATCTCCTACCCCAATCTACCCTTTAAATGGCTAATGTTTAATTAGTTTTTATTTTCTCAAAAATGGCTCTCTATTTCGATTAAAATACCACAACTTTAAGATATTTATATGAAAAACAAAATGTACATCTTGAATTCTCGGAATAGCCTGTGAAGTCCTCTACATTGTCAATGATTTTTGTATAACTGGTAAACCGTAAGAGATGGACTACAAAAGGTAACTCTTTCGACACTGGGTAGATATTTGGGTAAAAAAAAATTGTTTTAGTGTTTAAAAAAAACCTAGAAACACTCTCAATTTTAAAAATATATACTCCCCCTCAAGAATGTATCGGTCTGTACTTTAAAAAATTCTAGCAGGCAAATTAATGGAGGGAAAAATCTAAAGTTTTTGGACATAAAGAACAAATGGTAATACAGTTTACGTATTTTGGCGGTGTTTCAGGTCGTTTATTTATCAGTGTTATACATTTTTGAAAAAATATACCAAAATTGAAACTCTTTGGTACGTGGTGTTTTCACAATTATCTCAGATGTATCGACTAGAGCAATTCTTTTGATGTATTACTTGATTGTGCGGTGAAAATGGAATTTTATTTGACTGAGAAATAAAATGTCAAAATTGGAATTTTCAACGTTTTTGCCTTAATTCCACATTTTTGGTTCATTTTTTACGAGTTCACGAATTTATTTCTAAGCCACATGTCAATGAAAGAGTGTGGATATATGCACCAAAATCTGATGTGTTACACTCACATGACTTTCTCTACTCTTGTACAAACTATTTTTACAAACGCTTGTTCTCCATATGCTTCATGTTAATCGAGATGTTAATCTTATTGCTAATTTTCTTGTAGATGCAAGGGGAATATGGTAGGTTTTAAGCGATAGTCAAATATTTTAAGAGCTGGTTGCTATGTGGAGTATTCCATTCTCCTTGCATTACCAGGACAAAAAACAAGCAATATCTCGAAAATGGTTCACTCAACAACAAAAAATGTATATGACATAAATTGTGTATTTTATGCGATCTACATTTTTTGTGTAGTAAAATTTTGTCTATATCTTATGGTTTACCAGTTATGCAAAAGTCGTTCACAACGAAGAATACTTTTGGAGACATTCCCAAAAAATTCGAGATATACATTTCATCTTTAGAGCCATTATAGACAACATTAAAATTTTCGAAAAATGTTCCATGTAAAAGGTAATATGGGATGGGGGGATTTTTCTGAAAACCTTCGTGTCGCATTTCTGGAAGATACTGAACCTAAAAACCAAGTTTGGTGTTTATCCGACTGTTCGTTTGAGTTATGCTGTTCACAGACACACACACCGACATGTTTCCAAAAATGCTTTTTTGGATTCAGGGTGTCTCAAAACATGTATTTCCTGTGAAATCTCGGTATCGAATTTTTGGGTGGAATACAATACTTCCTCTACTTACTATACGTAGTGGAGAAAGTAAAAATGTATATGCCCGTAAGAATTAGCATGAATTTTGTGTGCATAATATAAAATTTTTTCGGGTGTATGTCTTTAGATGTAAGGAGAAAATGTAGGTGGAAATTATCAAGCAGTTAAGTATTAAAACGCAAAAAAGTTCACTAAAAATAATTCTTCGTTTTAGAGAAAAGTGCGCTTGAATACTCCGATAAGTGATAGTTTTGAAATTTTATGATGTGTGTAGCAATCAGTTTTAGCACACATGAGTAATGTTAAATGGATTATGTTTAGATTGGATGCTGTCAAAAGTTTCACTGCAGTATGTTAAATGGTTACTGAGAAATAAAATCAAATTAGGCACTCAAACAGCAGTCAGAATCTACATTATGACTACCCAGTGTCCTTTTAAAGCACACAGTGTATTTAAAACACCTGTTTTTTGGTGTTAGAAATTTGCATGACAGCTGTTATAATGAGGCATCATGCACTAAAGCTAGTGCACTTAGCTAACCTACAATGCACATCGTAGTAATTTGATTTGCAATATACAATGATCATGTTCTCCAAATGCTCAGATGTAACTTTATGACGTTACATTTGTATGCTGAGGAGATTTTTTATAAATTTTATTGTACAAAATTTAATAGCACTTACTAACTGTGGGGAAACCGAGCGAGGTGGCACCGTAACCCGCGCGACTTGCACTCGGGAGGTCCCGGGTTCGATTCCAGGCGACCCCCTATGTGACTGGGGTTTTTCATAGTTTTCCCTTGTGAGGCGAAAGTTGGGGAGGTGTTTCTAATACCACGAATGTTTACGGTCCCTCATTCCCCCTCATTTCATTTGGAATCACCTTTTGGAGTACGGGACTTGAGTGGGTGGTTTGGTGATGTGTGGTGCGCGCTGGATTTGCGCTCTGTGACTGTTGTTTCCTAGTCAGGAGGATCGTTGAGCGGTGCATGCAGGAGTGTTTCCATCTGTGAATTTTAGGGACCGCGCAATATCCGCACCTGCCTCTACTTGGCCAGGGCTACAACCCTTCGGAGCTTTTATCTTCATCCTTTCCTCCCGAAGGTTGCATACGGCACAACAAATCTCTAGTCGCAGTGCTTACTCCTGCTCTGCCCCTTGCGAGAGAGAGAAAATTCTAATGTTACATTCACATTACTTTCTCTACCCTCTATCACTTGTAAGTATGTACACAAACTATTCTTACAAAAGTTTATTTTCCTATCTACTGCATTTTAATCTAAATAAACCTTTACAGAAACAGCTACATTACACATTTCGTTATAGATACAGCGATAGTCAAATGTTTAACAACTGGACGCTATATGCTGCCTTAAAATTCCAAACTGTTTCCATGACATCGCGAGAAACAACTGAATGTTGAAAGTACTTTAAGAGAAGGATCAAGTAATGAACATTTCGAACTATTAATAGCGGATACCTCGGAAATGGCTTATGCCAGAAAATTTTTTTTTGAAATAAATTGTGTGTTTTGAAGAGGTCTATATTTGTTGTGCAGTACGTTTTCGTCTATCGCTTAACGTTTACCAGTTATACTAGATTATACAGTCTTGTTTGTCATGCGATCTACATTTATTGTGTTGTAAAATGTTGTCTATCTCTTATGGTTTTCGAGCGAAAGACCTTCAGAATGAAGACAACTTTTGGGGACATTCCTAGAAAAGTCAAGATATACATTTTATTTGCCATAAAAATATCTTAAACATAAGGTATTTTAATCAAAATGGTTAATCATTTTTGAGAAAATCAAAATTTGGTATTTATCCGACTTTTCGTTGTTCAATTATGCTGTTCACAGGGAGACAGATACACACACGGAAATTTTCCAAAAATGCTATGTATATTTGGATTAGGGCACTTCAAAACATGTATTTCCGGTGAAATCCCGGTATCGAATTTTTTAGTGGAATGCAATACCTCTCCTGCTTACTATACGTAACAGAGAAAGTAAAAACGTCCGTGTGTATATCTGAATAGCATAGCTCAAAAATGAAATATCAAATAAATACCAAAGTGGTATTTAAGATCATTACCTTCCAAAGATGCGACAAGAAAAATTTCAAGTACATTCCCCCCACACATGCAACCCTTTACATGGAACATTTTTTGAAATTTATTGATTTTTCTCAAAAATAGTTCTAACAGTTTTGATTAAGACACCATATATTAAAAATATATACATGAAAAATAAAATGTGTTCATGCTTAAATTTTCTGGGAATAGCCTGTGAAGTCCTCTTCATTTGGAAGGAATTTTGTTTAATCTTGTAAAACTGGTAAACGTTAAGCGATCGACGAAAACGCACTACACAAAAAATGTAGATCTCTTTAAAACAGTTTATTTCACCGAGCGGGATGGCTCAGTCGATAACGTCTATGCTCCGCATTCGGGAGGTCCCGGTTTCAAATCCCGAAGGCCGACCATTCTGACTGAGATTTTTGCGTGGTTTCCCTCAATCGCAAAGGTAAATACCGGATTGGATATTTAGATAATACCACGACCCAAAGTTACAGCTTAAGTAGAAAACAATAGTGAAATAGGTGGTAATAGCGAATGTTGTGCCATCTATCCACAGACAATGAAAGCTGGTAGACCGGACGGCACCCTAATGCCATCTGCACGATACGAAACAGAAGATCCAGTTGCTATGCGCTAAGGTCTCTGTAGACACGTGACGAAGCAAGATGGTATGGTCACAAGGATGAGATCTAAAAGGCTAATTGTCCGCCACATCTCGATCTAATTATCCACTAACAGACCCGTCGCGATATGACCCTGTTTAAAGCAACGTAAAGTAAATAGAGTAATAATAATAATAGTTTATTTCGAATAACCTTTTGTGGCATCGGACATTTACTAGATATCCGTTATTAAAGGCTCGAATTGTTCAATACTTAACCATTCTTTTATAGACCTGTCGATTGTTAGTTGTTCCTCGCGATGTCATGGAAACAGTATGTAATTTTAAGGCCAGCATATAGCGTTCAGTTGTTAAACATTTGACTATCGCTGTTCCCTTTGTATCTATAACGAAATGTATAATGTAGCTATTTCTGTGAAGGTTTATTTGGATTAAAATGTGGAAGATAGAAAAATAAACTTTAGTAAGAATAGATTGTGTATGCACTAATAAACGAGAGAGGATAGAGAAAGTTACGTGAATATAACTCAGCAGGTTTTTATTATTTTGTAATAATTATTGATAAACATTTTTCTAATAAACTTACGCATCAAGTCACAGCGTGTTGTTTGAAAATAATATGGAAAATAATAGAGACAGTATTTCAAGAACAATTGACGTCGATTACGAAGATGCAAATAATCAAGAGCGATGGAAATTTTGGTGTGCGTCTTTGATTGCTGAAACATCTTAAAGTGAGGCATGAAATGCTCATTCACCTTTAATTTTAGTTAGTTTTAAAATGTTTGAAAGTTATTATGTCCGAATAGTGCGATTTACTTTAATGTTTTATTACTGGTTATTAAAAATCTGATCTCTTGCATTCGCATGTGTAGCGGTTCTGCGGTGCTAGGTAGTCTGGCAAGGGAGATGATTATTGTAAGTGGGTGTACTTGGCCGGCTCAGGCAGAGGATGGGTATCTCATGAGAGAAATAAAAGAAGTCTTCTCCTTCTCTTTTCCCTTTATGCGTCGTCTTCCGTGGTGTAGTGGTTACCATGCTAACCTCTATTTCCCGAGGTCGCGGGTTCAAACCCCGCGGAGACCGATTGACTTTTTCGGGAGTAAAAATATTTAGCATGTCTTCCTTCAGAAGCGAAGTAAAGAACCTCAAGTCTCATAAAGAGGCCTCTGAGTAAAATTTCCGGTCTTTCACGCCCAAAATAGATTTGGACGCTAAGGACTATAGTACGAGGACATTTCCAGAAGTACCCGATCTGATGTTGCTTCAAACAAATGACTGTGGTAGAAAGTACCAATCTTATAAAGCTTAAGTCTGAAGCTTGACGATGCTATGTTGTTTAGTAATTGTTTGGCAGCCATTAATAGTGAACACTCTCAGCGAATTTGTAAACATGGATAAAACTGGTCATCGTTATGTGATACAATAGTTTCATTTGAAAGTTTCCTAAAGAGGTACCAAAAATGTATGGACAACGACGGTGGCCAATTTCAGCATCTCCTTTCATAAACTTAATAAGTAAAGCCTTTAAAAGTAGTTTTTAAAATGTTGTATGGCTTCATCCGCGACTTTCTATGATAGCGGCAGACGGCAACGAGCGCCGAGGACGTGGACAAGAGAATATGCAAGGTGTAACCGGCATGCACCGTAGCAAATGCCCCTCCCAAGGCCCAGGGTCGGCGCCATCAGGGTGGCTCTCCAAACCGTGGGGTTTTCCCCATGAGGCCAATACCTGACAATTAAAAAAGGTCCCTTCGCTTGCTCGAGGATGGAAGTTGATACGCCACTTACGCGCGTCATCCCGAGAGGGCGACTACCGAAAAGCTCGGTAGGGCCGACAGTAACCTAGCGTCACAACCCCGCCTGCATGGAAAACCATACAGACGTACCCAATCTCCTATGGGTCTCGTGAACCACTGCCCTGCCGAGTCCAACCCAATTCGAACAACTCCCTTCCGGGGGGGGGGCTCGAATATTCGGCCCAGCGTACTTCTGGTAACGTCAGAAGTACCACGAGTGCTCAAGGTACGCAGCGCCCGACCACGGCAGCTGAAGGGGTCGGATCTCCCCCCCCCCTTACGGGAGAGGACGCGGACAGCAAAAATACCGCGCAGCCGGTTCGTAGTTTTTTGGCCCTCTCTGTATAAAGACATAGTCAGTCATTTGTTGACATATTCTTACAGCCGCCTGTATCCTACGCTATGAACCGTATCAACGCCTCCTAGGAAAGCTTTGACCGTAAAGATACGAGGTACGGATGTAGATGACAGTGCTTACTCTGAGCGCCCGTTTCTAAACAACACATTTGTCACTGAAAATACTAGTATTGGTGAAGTTCATTTCGGGCCAGAAATATTGTAATTTCGTCAGCTATTTTGTTTAAAATTATGTTATAGTTGGTATGATGGTCACTGTCATTGAGATTTTGTTTATTACGCCGCTAAATTACTATTTTTCGGCGTGTTAACAGTCCGACAGGCAGCTGTTTTAGAGAGGGTGTACTAAAAGATTAATTATTATATGAACAGGTGGAATAAAGGTCTACTCTTTCATAGATTATTTAGTTGATCCTTGCGAATGTGATTTGAAATTTAAATGAGATGAAGAACAAACATTCCATTTTGCAGCACACAGATCTCTCAAGCTATTAGAGTAAGAGGGTATTGTTCTCGGGCAGTAAATAAATATTCGCTCTTCACCTTGTCGTTTGATTCCAAAGAATGCTTGCATAATGACTTTGCATCTCGGACAAGATTTTCAAGTAGCTGCAAAAAACGTTGTCTTCTGTCACTCGCCAAACAGAAGTCGAGTGTTTGTGACACATCTGGCCGTGACCGCGCTGGAGATGTTGACATTCTGCTGAGGCTCGGGGGCGCAACTGACGGCGTGTCCAAAGAAATACATAGCAATGAGCAATATACGGGGTAGCGGCGGGAAAATGGTTGTTTTCAGCAACAGCTCTGTAGGTTCAAGGGGAATTGGTAGGTTTTAAGCGATAGTCAAATATTTTAAGTGCTGGTTGCTATGTGGCGCATTCCATTCTCTTTGTATGTCCAGGACATAAAAAAAAAATAGATAACGAATTCTCATTTGAGAAAAAGTATAAGTAGTGGAAAATTTAAGAGATTAACAAACAATATCTCGATAATAGTTCACTCAACAACTAAAATGTATATGACATAAATTGTGTATTTTAACGCGATCTACATTTTTTGTGTAGTAAAATTTTGTCTATCTCTTATGGTTTACCAGTTATGCAAAAGTCGTTCACAATGAAGAAATTATTTTGGAGACATTCCCAGAAAATTCGAGATATACATTTTATTTGTCATGAAAATATCTTAAACATACGATATTTTAATCAAAATCGTTTGAGCCATTTTCGAGAAAATTAAAATTTTCGAAACATGTTTCATGTGAAGGGTAATCTGGGGTGGGAGGATTTTCTTGAAAACCTTCGTGTCGCATCTCTGGAAGATACTGAACTAAATACCAAGTTTGGTGTTTATCCGACTGCTCGTTTCTGAGTTATGCTGTTCACAGACACACACACACAGACACACACACGGATGTGTTTCCAAAAATGCTTTTTTTTTTTTTTTTTTTGTTGGATTCAGGGGGTCTCAAAACATATATTTCCGGTAAAATCTCGGTATCGAATTTTTGGATGGAATACAATACTTCCCGTACTTACTATACGTAGTAGAGAAAGTAAAAAATCTGATGTGTTACATTCACATGACCTTCTCTACCCTCTATCGCTTATTATTGAGTATACAAACCATACTTAAGAAAGCTTATTTTTCGATCTGGTGTATTCTAATCGAGATAAACCTTTGCAGAAATAGCTACATTACACACTTCGTCACAAATACAAATGGAACAGCAATACTCAAATGTTTCAGAAACCGACGCTTCCACTCTTTCCATGACATCGCGAGAAACAACTGAAAATCGACAGGACCTTTAAAAGAATGGCTAATTTTGAACAATTCGGAAATTAATAATGGATGTCTCAGAAATAGTTGATGCCACAAAAAGTTTATTTCAAATAAAATGTGTTTTAAAGAGATCTATTCTTGTTATCTAGTACGTCGCCGCCTGTCTTCTAACTTTTACCGGTTATGCAAGATATAAAATTCCTTCCGAATGAGCAGGGCTTCAAAGCTAGTTCCAGAAAATTCAAGATATACATTTTATTTATCATGTAACTGTCATTAATGTGTGGTATTTTAATCAAAATCGTTAGAGCCATTTTTCAGAAAATCAAAAGTTTTAAAATGGTAGTTTGTAGTGGGGGAATTTCTTGAAAATCTTCGTGGCGCATGTTTAGAAAGCACTGACCTTTAATCCAGTTTTCGTTTTTGAGTTGCTGTTCACTACAGACAAAAATATCGAGCATTTTACTTTTTCTCCCACGTACATAGTAGGCAGAGAAGGTATTTCATTCCATCAAAAATTCCATACTGAGATTTCATCGGAAATATAAGTTTTGAGGCCCCCTGAATACAAATACAATATTTTTAGAAACTTCTCTGTCTGTGTGTCTCTGAAAAGCATAACTCAAAAACGAGAAGTCGGATAAATACCAAACTTGATATTTGAATTTAGTATCTTCCAAAGATACGACAAAAAGGTTTTCAGTAAAGTCCCTCTACCCTAACCTTTACATAGAGGATTTTTCGTAATTTGTCTATGTTCTAATAATGGCTTTAACGATTTTGATTGAAATAGCATACATTAAAGATATTTACGTAACAAATAGAATGTATATCTTGAATTTTCTGGGAATAGTCTACGAAGGTCTCCTTATTCAGAAGGAATTTTGTATAATCTTGTAAACTGGTAAAAGAAAAGGGATCGACGAAAACATAGCACACAAAAATGTAGATCTCTTTAAAGCACACACTTTATTTGAAATACGTTTTTATGTGGCATAAGTAGATTCTAAGATATACCTTATTAAAGCTTCGAATTGTTCATTACTTGGCCATTCTCTTAAAGCCCTTTCAACATTCAGTTGTTTCTCGTGATGTCATGGAAACAGTATGGAATTTTAAGGCCAGCATATAGCGTCCAGTTGTTAAACATTTGACTATCGCTGTTCTCTTTGTATCTATAACGAAATGTGTAATGTAGCTGTTTCTGTAAAGGTTTATTCGGATTAAAATGTAGTAGATAGAAAAATAAGCTTTAGGAAGAATAGTTTGTATACTCTGTAACAAGGATAGATGGTAGAGGAGTTCATATGAATGTAACACATGGTTTTTTGTTTTGGATTCAGGGGTCTCAAAACATTTATTTCCATTGAAATCTTGGTATCAATTTTTTTAATGGAATGGAACACCTTCTCTGTCTAATGTGTATGTTGTGGCAGAGAAAGTAATTTGCAGGAATGGTCCCGGGTTCGATGCTAGCTCCAGGTACTTGCATGGATCTTGGATCTAGGGTTGGTGGTTAATACGACTGATTCATTTTCCTGCCCTTTATTTTCCGTCAGCGTTTTACAATCTGACTTCTGATATTACCTCACCACACGTACACGCACGCGCAACCTCCAAGGAATTACCAGAAGAAGTGTTTATTAAACTCTCCTGTTTGTTTATTTCAAATTTTCTATCTCCCCATTTCACTACCACATGATTTCTACCCTCTTTCTTTTTGGATACCTGGAGCTAAAGGCTCATTGACGCTTTTCTACACGTCTGATTTTCAGGCGACCTAACGGTACACTAACAAAGCGTATTCTCTTCTCACTTGGATACAATTGAGGGGAAAAACCAACCCCGTTTCCTGCCTGCTGCTGGCACTGTCTTTTCAACACATATTCACCTTTACATGTAATGCTCAATTCCCAGTCTTATTTAATAATACAATTCCTACTTTTATTAATATTTATTTTTCCTATGGTTATCATTTTATATTTAGATACGCAATGTACTGCCTCAGTGTGTGAACTCAAACGACCCCAACCTCCAAAGATGCGATATTTTCGTTATTTGTTATTTTGTCCAAAATGGTTCTAAGAATATTGATTAAAATGCCATACATTTAAGATTATTACATGACTAAATATATATATATATCATCTTGAATTTTGTGCGAACAGCCTGTAAAGACGTTTTCAATCAGAATAAAGTTTGTATAGTTAGTAAATCATAAGAGACACACACTAGCGTACTCCACGAAAAATGTAGTTATGTTAAAACTCACGATTTGTCACATAGAATTTTTTGTCAAGTTAAACATTTTCGGGACATTGCTCTTGGTTTGAATTTGGTCACCATTTGATGGTTTTTCTTGATGTGTAAAGTATAGGGACCGACCTTTTATTTTCTCTACTATTTGCCTAGTATATATTTCACCCAAATGTTGAATACCAAGATTTTGCCGGAAATACACCATTTTGAGAACCTCTAAATTAAAAAAATATATATCATTTATAGGAAAAAAAATCTGTGCGAGTGCGTTTGAACAGTATGACTCAAATACCGAAAGGCCGGTTAAATGTCAAACTTGGTATTTAGGTTCAGTAAATTCCAAGAATGTGACACGAAGATATTAAAGAATATCCCCACACCCCAAACGGCCCTTTACATAAAAATATTTTCGTAGTTTTTATTTTCTCAAGAATAGCTCTTAACAATTTTGATTTAAATACCTTATGTGTAAGCTACTTACATTCATTCATTCATTATCCGTTTACCCATCTCTTATGTAGGACTTACACCCCCCAGGACTTACAAGCGGGTGCCTGGGGTCAGAGGCCCGTCGAGGAACAGACACTCATGGGTCAGACAGAGCATCCAGGATGGGTGATCAGCCCGATGCCTGGTATGGGAAGAAGGAAGTAGATGAAACGAAATGTGCGTGAAATGGATGAAAGGAAAGGTGATGATGGAGCAGTTGGTGGAATGAATGGCGGGGGAAACCGGAGAACCCGGAGAAAACCCGCCCAGACGCCGCTTCGTCCACCACAAATCCCACATGCAGGTCCCTGGGATTGAACCCGGGCCGCCTCGGTGGGAGGCGATAAACTACTTACATGATAAATAAAATGCATAACTTTGAATTTTCTGAAAATAGTCAGTTAAGTCCTTTTCATTCTGAATGACTTTTGTATAACTGGTAAAACGTAAGAGATAGACAGAATCTTACTGCACAGAAAATGTAGATCTTGTTGAATCACATTTTTTGTTTGTTTGAGAATTTCTGAGATATTATTTGATATTGCTTGGAATCTTCAAATACTTATTATTTTTTCAAGTAGTAAGGTGGTATTCGTTTTTTCTCGAGGTCATGTAAAATGCATGTAATCACAAAGTTCAAGGGGGTAACGAAAATACAGACAGTGAAAAAAGTCAAAAGACGACTATGCGATTTAAAGAGGTAGGAAATAGAATGTGAATGTAGACAAAGATCAACATTGGAGCTACAAAATGAAATAAAAACTATGTGGGGTAAAGAGACATATATTTTTCATTTGAGTATAAAACAGAGGACGGGAATAGCATGGCTTAGGTTGGGAGGGTGGAAAGCTCGCAAGATTGTTGACGATGCTGGCAGGAGGATTTGCCCATTATGCGGAGAACCGGAAGGCTGGACGCATATTTTGGCAGCATGCGTGCAGACAGAGGGTATTAGGAAAAAATTATTACCGGAAGTATTTTTGGTTTCCAACAGACGGAGAACAGCATGCTGGGACTTGAACAGCCAAAACTGGTCAAGCTTGGGCACATACTTAATGGAAGTACGTGTACTAAGAGATAGGGTGTTTTTGTAAATTTTCTTTAAATAAATATGGTGCTTGAGCACATGTGTGTGTGTGTGTGATTCAGAGTGTTTTTCAATTTTATATGTATGTATATAGTGTGGTGATTATAAACATAGTTGTTTCTGGTCGATTCTGCAAGTCACGTATACAGACCAGGTATTTTTCTAGAGAGCAGTACGGTCTTATGACCCAGTCGACTGTGTTATGTAATTAATGTAATACTAAGTACTTAATAAATACCACCGATACAATAACTATTTCTACTACTACTACTACTACTACTACTACTACTACTACTACTACTACTACTACTACTACTACTACTACTACTACTACTACTACTACAACAACAACAAAGTTATCACACGACATGCTCTTAAAAATTTGACTATCGCCTTAGCCTACTGTGTTCTTCCTATATCTACAATGAAATGAATAATGAGGGTTTATCTCGGTTAACAAGGAGTATATAGAAAAACAAGCTTATGTAAGAAAAGTTTGTAAAGAGAGAGTAGAGAAAGTGGGGATGTTTGTACTACAGTTTGTTGTGCAGAATTTCAAACTGTCGTATTTTTCCATTCTTCTCTATATGTTATTACAGAAAGTAAACATGAATGAAAAGCTTCAGTCATACTTTAACGTAAACAATATTAAACGCAGTGTTTTGTTTACATTTACATTCACTAGTGAAGAAGATCAAAGTACAAATGCTCTATCCTTGTAAACTAAACACACCTGTTGAATATATCAGCTCAAATTATCCCGCGTCTGTGAACACCATAAGATTCTTTATCTGAATTTCTCTACCCCTAGCGTTTATTAGTGGGTATACAAACCATTCTTAAAGTTTATTTTTGTATCTACTTCATTTTAACTGAAATAGCTAAATTACACATTTCGTTATAGATACAAAGAGAACAACGATAGTCAAATGTTTAACAACTGGACGCTATATACTGGCCTATTCCATACTGTTTCCATGACATCGCGAGAAACAACTGAATGTTGACAGGACTTTAAGAGAATAACCAAGTAATGAACAATTTGAACCATTAATAACGGATATCTCGGAAACGGCTTATGCCACAAAAAGTTATTTGAAATAAATTGCGTGTTTTACATTTTTTTTGCGTAGTATGTTTTCGTATATCGCTCAATGTATACGAATTTTGCAAGATTATACGAAATTGCTTTAGATTATTCCCACAGGATTCAATATAAATATCTATTTTGTCATGTGCTATGTTTGTTATATGATACTTTAATCAAAATCGTTTGTCATTTTTCAGAAAATCAAAAAATTTGAACAATGCTCCATGTAAAGGGTAGTTAGGAATGGGAGGATTTTCTTAAAAACCTTTGTGTAGCATCTTTGGAATATACTGAACTTCCTAGCTTGGTATTTATACGACTTTTTATCTTGACTTTTGCTGTTCTCACACACACAGGCACACGTGCGGTTCGGGGAGTCTCACAACATCTATTTCCAGTGAAATTTCTACATCGGATTTTTGAATGGAATACAATAATTCCCCATTTTTGTGCAAGCAAACACTAGAGAAATTAAAAACAAACAGTCGCATAAACACCAAACTTGGTATTTAAGGTCACCACCTTCCAAGAGTACGACACCAAGATTTTCAAGAAAATAATCCCAAAGCAAACAATCCTTTACATGGAAAATGTGTCGTTATTTTTCAATTTCTCAAAAATACGAGTGCAGTCCCAGAAGTACCGGACCTGACGTATAGATAGGGGCTGTTGTTTCAAAAAAATGACTATGGTGGAAAGTACCACCCTTATAAAGCTTAAGTTTGACGTTTGATGATGCAAAGTCGTTTAGTAATCGTTAGTGAACCCTCTCAGTGAATTTGTAAACATGGATAAAACTGGTCATCGTTATGTGATACAATACTTTCATTTGAAATGTCTTAGTCCAACTAATATTAAAGCTGAGCTAGATTCTACTCTGGGGGAGTCTGCTCCTTCGTTTACAACAGTAAAATATTGGGTGACAGAGTTTAAGCGAGACAGTATGAGCTGCCAAGACGAACATCGCAGTGGTCGAATAAATGAGGTGACCACGCCAGAAATTGTGAGGAAAATCCACAAAATGGTACTGGATGACCGTCGACTGAAAGTGTGCGAGCTAGCAGACATCGTAGACATTTAAAAAAGTGCTGTACATCGCATACTGACTAAAAATTTAGACATGAGAAACTGTGCGCGAGATGGGTGCCGCGTTTACTCAAAGGAACAAAAGCAGCATCGTGAGGATTTTTCAGTCGAGCGTTTGACGATGTTTCGCTGCAATAAACCAGAGTTTTTGGTCTATTAATAAGAATGGATGAAACATGGATCCATCACTTTACACCTGAGACGAAGGAACAGTCAAAACAGTGGATTGAAAGGGGGAGAATTGGTTCCAAAGAAGCGAAGAAGTTCCATTTGCAGGCAAGGTCATGACGTCAGTTTTTTGGGATGCGCGTGGGAAAATTTCCATTCATTATCTTCAAAAAGAAACAGCAATCAATGGCGAGTATTATGCAAACTTATTGCAGCATTTGAATGATGAAATCAAGCAAAAACGGCCGCATTTGGCGAAAAAGAAAGTTCTGCTGCATCAAGACAATGCGCCAGTTCACACATCCATTATCGCCATGGCCAAAATCAATGAGCTAAAGTTGGAATTGCTTCCTCATGCACCCTATTCGCCAGACTTAGCCCCCTCTGATTATTTTCTGTTTCCAAAGTTGAAGAAATGGCTTGGTGGTACAAGATTTACCAGCAATAAAGAGGTGGAGTTTGCAGTTGATGGCTATTTTGCAGAACTCGACGGTTCTCACTATAAACAGGGTATCGAAGCTATTGAACATCGCTGGGAAAAGTGTATTGAGCTGAAAGGAGGCTATGTAGAGGAATAAAGATATTTTTTCCCAAAATTTGTGAGTTTTCTTTGTTAGGTGGGATTTCTGGGACAGTTCTCGTATCATATGTTTAAGATATTTGCATGATTAATAAAATGAATATTGTGCTTTTGTTCATGAATTTTCTATAATTGGTAAGCCATAAGAGATAGACAAAGCTTATCGCAGAAGAAAGTTTAAAATACACGATTGTGTCAAAGAATAGTCGTTTTCTTTATGCGATTCATCTTTTACCCGCTAGGGTAAATATCTGTAGTTGTTGTTTCCCCAATATTCCGCAAGAAGCAAACTCCATATTGCTTGACTTTATATTATTTCAAATAAAAATATGGCGCGAATAGTAGAACCACTTCATGTAATTAGAGATTAGAAACGGAGGAGGATTTCACAAATGGTGTCTACCAACTCTGCAGGAGGGTTATGGGGCGATTGAGTACAAAGTGCGGCCAGAATGCGGGCTCCCTAACGTTTCCAGTCTGAATATCTTCGCCGTCCCTCGAAGTTCGGGTAGAATATTACATAGCAGGAAGAAACAGTCCTCTCGTAAAAGCATGTCAACCGCTCACCACTGTCTACTGCGCCTAACCCTGCTACCCTGGACGGAAACGAATGCGGGCAGGAAAAACCCCAGAATCAGGGTGACCGGTCCAAATGTAATATTCCGAAATGTTCGTCATGTATATGAGTGAAAGAATATGTTGTTATAATTATATTAATACTGTTTTTTAAACCAATCTTACAATACATAATTAGTATATTATTTATGAAATGAGAATTGCAGAAAACCTTTCTCTGTCTTATACGAAAGGTTGTTCAAGATCTATGGTAACAATATCAGACGAGCACAGTAGATCCGCGCTGAAACATGTGGAACCGAATGAAAGTTCAGCAGTATAAGTGTATCACTGTGATTGCTCTTGTTCTTGCTGCATCAAACGGCGTCAAAAATAGAACCTTTTGATAAGGATACATTATTGCCCTTTCAGACGCAAAATACCTGTATTCTAAGATTATTAAACAGTGCAAGAGGCGTGGCTTTTGCCATATCCAAGAAAGTGATCCCATATCACTCAATAAAAAGGGTAGGGCCACATCAGGACTTGTTCCAAAGGACAAGAAACAGGGACGTCCATGACCGGCCACCAGTCGCACCCCGGATATAATTTAGAAGCTGGAGGACCATGCCTCTGGACCAAATCTTCCAACTCAGAGGGCCATTGCACTGTAATTAGGTGTGTCTATTACTAATGTGAACACCATAATCAACCAGGATTTGAATCCAGAAAAGTGCCATAAGAGCCGCGGATATAAGCTGTTGTCTAAACACATTGCAGAACGTGCCACTAACAGCAGAAAGTTGTATGAACGATACTTGCTGGTGAAAAGTGGGTGTTTGTTGTCTTTTTAGATGAGGCGTATGTTTATACAAGTGACTGCAATAAACACTGGGCTATATATTACCGACCAAGGGGAGAAAAAACAATTGAAAGTTGATATAAGGAAAGTAACGAAAATTTCCCCAATGGTTTCATGGTAATAGCAAGGTACAGTTACAATGACAAATTAACCATTCGTCGTGTACATAAAAATGTGAAAATCAATTCGGCATATTATGAGTAGCATCCTGATATCAATTTTCCATACAAAAATCCCTGCTCTCTATGGTGCAGATGTAAATAAAGTCTGGTTGCAACAGGATAAGGCATCAAGCCATACGTCTGCTTCAACCTACAAATTTTTGGAGGACATGGAGAGAGAAATGGGAATACATTCCAAACCTTTCAGCGACATCCACATTAAGTTATCTGATGCATCACTGATGGAGTTTTGTGCATTTGGGTTACTGAAAAGAGCCCTTGGAAACAGATGGCCGCGAACTTTGGATGGTCTCTAGAAAGCTGCCAGGAGGAATGGAATAAACTGGACATCCCTGTATTTCGTAGCAGTTTGCTCCAGTGGAAGCTGTGTTACAGATTGATAGCTCAAGCTAAAGGCTGCCAGATAGAACATCACTGCTGGTGGAGGCGTGGTTTCTCATAAGTTAAGGAGGTCTTAAGTTTGTTACCATAGATAGCAAAAAACCCTCTGTAACAATATGATCCTGCCATTGTGTCGATGGAGACGGTATTATTTAGTTTCTTTTGTCTCTAGGTAATAGAAAATCTCCCAAGATTTATAGGAAATAATAGGTATTTGTATATCAAGTTCATTAAAGCTTTTACTTTCATGGTGCATACAGTAGTTTTCAGTAAAAGCTCCCTAAGTATATTGAATAAAAATCTGATGTGTTACATTCACATGACTTTCTCTACTCTTGTACAAACTATTTTTACAAACGCTTATTCTCCGTATGCTTCATGTTATCGAGATATCGATATGTCAATCTTATTTCTAATTTTCTTGTAGATGCAGGGGGAATATGTTAGGTTTTAAGTGATAGTCAAATGTTTTAAGAGCTGGTTGCTATGTGGCGCATTCCATTCTCGTTGCATGTCCAAGACATAAAAAACTGAATAACGAATTTGAGAAAAAGCATAGGTATTGGAAAATTTAAGGGAATAACAAGCATTATCTCGAAAACGGTTCACTTAACAAAACAAATGTATATGATATAAATTGTGTATTTTAACGCGATCTACATTTTTGTGTAGTAAAATTTTGTCTATCTCTTATGGTTTACCAGTTATGCAAAAGTCGTTCAAAATGAAGAATACTTTTGGAGACATTCCCAGAAAATTCGAGATATACATTTTATTTGTCATGAAAATATCTTAAACATACGCTATTTTAATCAAAATCGTTAGCCATTTTTGAGAAAATCAAAATTTTCGAAAAATGTTCCATGTAAAGGGTAATCTGAGTTGGGGGATTTTCTTGAAAAGTTTCGTGTCGCATCTCTGGAAGATACTGAACCTAAATACCAAGTTTGGTGTTTATCCGACTGTTCGTTTCTGAGTTATGCTGTTCATAGACACACACGGACATGTTTCCAAAAATGCGGTTTTTGGATTCAGGGGGTCTCAAAACATGTATTTGCGGTGAAATCTCGGTATCGAATTTTTGGGTGGAATACAATACTTCCCCTACTTACTATACGTAGTAGAGAAATTAAAAAAAAAGGAAATAAATGTAATACAAGTACTGAATACATATAAAAAGCCATAGTCAGTCAGTTGTTGACATATTCTCACAGTCGCCTGAATCCTGCGCTATGAACCGTACCAACGCCTCCTAGACCATAACAGTGCGAGATGCTGTTGTAGACGGCAGTGCTTATTCTGAGGGCTCGTTTCTAAATAACAAGCTTGTGACTGAAAATATGGGCGAAAATCCCGAGGAAGTTTCAATCCGAGCCGGAAACATTGAATCGGAACTGCTGCCCGCAGTATGAGAAGGAACTTATTGCATTTAGACTGGTGCACTGTTTCTCTTGTGAAGTAAGATGTGATACTACCATCTGTATTCTGTTCACTACGCGGCTAAAGTAGATACTACTTTCGGCGTGCCAACAGTCAGACAAGCAGCTGTTTTAGAGAACGTGTACAAAACTGTCAGATTACGAGGGTCGTCCAATAAGTAAGATTCCCTATTTTATAAAAAAAAAAAAACATTACACACAATTGATGATGTTGATTTAATTTTATTTATATTGTACAACGCTTCTTTTACTTTTCTACATAGTCAACACGATTTTCCAAGCATTTTTGGGCACGTGACACAAGTTTTTCCAAGCCAGTGTTGTACCAGGTCGGTCCTATGCTCCCAACCAGCTGTTCACTGATTTGACTTCATCATCGGTGTTAAAAGTGCTTACCTTTGAGTTGGAGGAACATGTGAAAAATCACTTGGGGCAAGCTCCGGTGAATACGGAGGATGCCAGAAAACTTTCAAGTTGAATCTTGACCCAGGCGGAGCTCAGAAGATTCAACTGGGAAGTTTTCTTGTATCCTCCATATTCACCAGATCTTTTCCCAAGTGATTTTCGCATGTTCCTCTGACTCAAAGGTCATCTCGGAGGTAAGCACTTTAACACCGTGACGAAGGTCAATCAGAAGTGAACAGCTGGTTACGAGCACAGGACCCGATCTGGTACAACACTGGTTCGGAAAACTTGTGTCAGTCCCCAAAAATGCTTGGAAAAACATGTTGACTATGTAGAAAAGTAACAGAAGGATTTACAATATAAATAAAATTAATTCAACATGATCAATTGTGTGTAATGTTTTTTTATAAAATAGGGAAACTTACTTATTGGACGCCCCTCGTACAAAATAGAAAAATCGTGTGACTGATACGCACAGGATACACTGGTTAACCTTGTCCTTTGTGATGTATTTATGTGAACGAAGGAGGAGAGCTGGAACAATAATTCTTAATTTCTTGAGCAATTCGAAAACGAGTTTTTGCTTCAGCTTGCTTTTATTTTACAAACAAAACGACGTTTCGAAGCAAAACCTGATTAGAGGATTACTTTATCGAGCATTCTGTAAATAGTCACAGTGACATATCTAAAGGTAACGGCTAACCTCTATATTTATGTCAGTTATATACCAAGACGATATAGGAAGCACCACAAGCGTAATTGCGTTAACTGTGGTGGTCTTTCCCCCGAATTACAAGCGCCATCGTAATGTATTCTAAAGAAATTTACTCCACCTCGACAAACTCCACTTTATTTTCCCTACTATTTGCCTCTAGATTTATGAAGAACTGACACATTTATTTCTTTAATTGTTTCAAAACGAGTTATGCTAGCAACAACTTATTATATCTGAAATGCTGAGGAATTTTGGGAGATTATTTACCTCTATAGCAAATGTTGAAAATGTCCTCCATCCTGCATAAGGCACAACTCAACACGTCGTTCCAAGTTACTGGCCACTCGTTGGAGGATTCTGTTGTCAGTAGCTTGAATCTCCTGTGTAATGTTGTGCTTCAGAACGTCCAATGTCTGGGGACATGTGGCATAAACCCTGTCTTTTAAGTAACCCCATAGAAAGAAGTCCGGCGATGTCAAATCCGGAGATCTCGGTGGCCACAGGTTCTTGGAAATTATCCGGTCGTCAAAGAAATTTGCAATTAGTGCCATGGATTCATTTGATGTATGGCATGTAGCGCCATCCTTGACTCAGCTCTACATCGTCTAGTTGCTCAGCAAACTCCATGAAAATCCGTCGGTACTCTGCAGTTTTCACACTGTTAAAAAAAAGTTGGTGCCACTATTCTCTGTGCGGATATTGCGCACCAAACTCCGATTTTAACCGGGTGCGTAGGTGCTTCAAGAATAACATGTGGATTTTCGCTGGTCCAATAGCATGAGTTATTTGAGTTCACATAGTCGGATAAATGGAACCATGCTTCATCTGTGAACCATGTGATGGACAATATGGCAGGATTTTGCACAATGAACGCCTGAAACAAACAACAATAATTCAGTCGTCTATCCTTATCTGGTGCCTGTAACTGATGAACAACAGTAATCCTATACGGCTTTAGGCCTGCACTTTTCACAGCTCTCTGACACATTGACTAGCTGTACCCTGTCTCCTGCGGCAAACGTCTTAATAATTTTTTGGGTCGCTGATCCAGTCGTGTTCTTACGTCAACAAGAACCGTGGGAAACCTAGATGAAGGAGTTTTGGCTTTTTTACTCAGCAGAGATCCAGTTGTTTCCAATTTGTTTACCAGTCCCAGTATTGTGTTTCTTTGGGGAGGATTCCGAACACCAGATTCTCTCTGGTATGCCCTCTGAGTAGTTGTAATTGAATTATTCGTAATCCAGTATTGCTTTGCAAGGAAGACTCGTGTGTGTGTGTGTGTGTGTGTGTGTGTGTGTGTGTGAACGAACAGCATAACTCAGAAACGAACAGTCAGATAAACACCAAACTTGGTATTTAGGTTCAGTATCTTTCAGAAATGCAACACGAAGATTTTCAAGAAAACTCCCCCACACCAGATTACCCTTTACATGGAACATTTTTCGAAAATTTTAATCTTCTCAAAATGGCTCTAACGATTTTGATTAAAATACCATATGTTTAAGATATTTTCATGACAAATGAAATGTATATCTCGAATTTTCTGGGAATGTCTCCAAAAGTATTCTTCTTTGTGAACGACTTTGGCATAACTGGTAAACCATAAGAGATAGACAAACTTTTACTACACAGAAAATGTTGATCGCGTTAAAATACACAATTTATGTCATATACATTCTTTTTGTTGAGTGAACCATTTTCGAGATATTGCTTGTTATTCCCTTAAATTTTCCAATACTTATACTTTTTCTCAATTCGTTATTCATTTTTTTTGTCCTGGTAATGCAAAGAAAATGGAATACTCCATATAGCAATCAGCTCTTAAAATATTTGACTATCGCTTAAATCCTACCATATTCCCCTTGCATCTACAAGAAAATTAGCAATAAGATTAACATCTCGATATCTCAATTAAAATGAAGTATATGGAGAATAAGCGTTTGTAAAAATAGTTAGTACAATAGTAGAGAAATTCATGTGAGTGTAACACTACAGTTTTTTCTATAAAGGCTTCTTTTTTTTTAATTGAAGAGCCTCAAAAATATATTTCCGGTGAAATCTCGCCATCGAATTTTTGAGAGCAATGCTATACCTTTTCTACCTAAGTGGTAGGGTATGTAAAAATTAATGAACCATTACGACCGATGATTGTTCCACCGCCAAAGGCAACTTATAGGCTATGCATTGAAGAACTTGGAAGACTGTCAGTGGGAGGTTAAGGAATTCAGAGGATTTTGCATCCGTTATTTGGATTAGCCGCGGACTTTACGAAATTTCATTTGTAACAAGGGTAGAAATCATGTAAAATTTCATAAAAATTTGGGGGGGGGGAGAAGATAAATAAAATTAATTTTTACTCGAGTCAAGAAAGCTAACAGTGGAACATCGAATAAGCCGGATAACTGCTGCGTAAAGGTTCCGGTCACGTGTTCGACTTTGCTTGGATCTATTTGCAAAATAAGAGCAAGTCGCAGAAAACATGTTTTTCAACAACTCCACTCCACAAATTAGCCATTTCCCTCCTGTTTTCCTCGTTTGCATAAATGCATCAAACTACAAGGTTAACCAGTATATCTTATGTGCAGGGTTAGGATTTTTATTGCGCATCTATTTTCTTAGTGTAAATTCGGAAAGATACCACAGTGTCAAGTTTTGCCTCTGTATTTGCAAAAATACACATTTTTCGGACCTTTATCCCTTTTTTGCTCCAACCATGTTCATAATCCCCTTTTTTCTTTTACTGTGGCTTTTCGATAATCCTTTAGATACTAGAGCGCATTTTATCACTTAAAAGAAATCACTTGTGAGTTTAATTTGAAGAAGCTATTTTGTTGTAGGAGTTGTATTGTATTTCTACTGTTTGGGAGCCGAACTTGTAGTACTTGCAACCGCAGTATGGTAAAAAGTTTCCGGTATCCTTCGACCCAAATGTACTTTCTGGTGGCCTTTGCCCCAAAAATGTTTAAAAAAATATTAACTTCGTAATTTTGAACTGTTTCTTTATATACTATATTTTTATGTTTGCCTCGGCTGCGTCAGTATTTATATTTTTTTTAGAGACATGAATGTCTTAGCAGGGAGTGGTGCGACTGAAGAATGTAGGCTTACACAGATTTTAAGTTTTACTTCACTCCTTTTATTAATGCTTCACACGATTTAAATAACACTTCACTGATATAGAGAGAGAGAGCTGTGAGATTTTTTTATTCATTACCTGCACTTTTTAACACGCAAACTATTTTTGTCTCACACAAAATATGTATTAAATTTCTAGAGGACGCATCTCGGTCCGGTTAGGAACACTGTCTATGAGCAACTGAACTCTGAATTTGTAAATTTTGCTATATTTCTGTTTCTGATTGCCTAATCCTACTCCAATACAATACCTTCATTTAACTAAAGCTTTTTCTGGTTGTTGATTGGTTATTTTATAAACTGTCACAAAAATTACATTAGTGCTTCCAAGAATCACAAGTAGTATTATTAAACTTTCAAATTCATTATTGCCTCAAGGTTACCTTATTGTTACCTCATTGTTAGCAACTTTTAACCTATTATTCTCACAGCTCCTACATTATTAAATTACGTAATACATTCACATAACATTATTAAACATGCACATAATAATATAAACATATACAATGACTTTAATATACACTGTTTACTTTCTCTACTACGTATAGTAAGTAGGGGAAGTATTGTATTCCACCCAAAAATTCGATACCGAGATTTCACCGGAAATATATGTTTTGAGAGCCCCTGAATCCAAAAAAAGCATTTTTGGAAACATGTCAGTGTGTGTGTGTGTGTGTGTGTGTGTGTGTGTGTCTGTGTCTGTGAACAGCATAACTCAGAAGCGAACAGTCGGATAAACACCAAACTTGGTATTTAGGTTCAGTATCTTCCAGAGATGCGACACGAAGGTTTTCAAGGAAATCACCCACCCCAAATTACCCTTTACATGGAACATTTTTCAAAAATTTTAATTTTCTAAAAAATGGCTCTAACAATTTTGATTAAAATATCATGTGTTTAAGATATTTTCATGACAAATAAAATGTATATCTTGAATTTTCTGGGAATGTCTCCAAAAGCATTCTTCATTTTGAACGACTTTTACATAACTGGTAAACCATAAGAGATAGACAAAATGTTACTACACAAAAAATGTAGATCGCGTTAAAATACACAATTTATGTCATATACATTTTTTTGTTGAGTGAACCATTTTCGGGATATTGCTTGTTATTCCGCTAAATTTTTCAATACTTATTTTCTCAAATGGGAATTCGTTATTAATTTTTTTGTCTTGGATATGCAAAGAGCATTAATCTGTGGGAAAGGAAATGGTGCTGCACCTAGCAACCAGCTATTAAGAGATATGTATGTGCTTAAACGCTACTGTATTTCTATGTTGCCCTTGTAAATATACATTCCCCTTACATCTACAAGAAAATTAGCAATAAGATAGACTCTGCAAATGTTTATCTCTATTAACATGAAGCATATGGAGAATAAGTGTTTGTAAAAATAGTTTGTACAAGAGTAGAGAAAGTCATGTGAGTGTAACACATCAGATTTTTATATATTGTTACATACACATAATGCTTTAAGGCGGACTGTTATTGAATTTACATATTATATAATTAGACTGAAATCATTTAAGTGTTAAAAATACTGCCTCAGATTCCATTCATATATGGTTTGGAAACAATATAAAATATAAACGTTCAATTAACGTCTCCTCAGTAGTTTTAGTGAACGCGGGGCTCTCTCCCTCTCTCTTCACCCGACGGTACATACTTGTAGAGAAGACTATTACATTTCACCCAAAAACTCGATATCGGGATTTCACCGGAAACACCTGATATGAGACCCCCTGAATCCAAAAAAAGCATTTTTAGAAAAATGTGAATGTATCTGTCTGTAAACAGCATAACTCAAAAAGAAGTCGGATAAATACCAAACTTGGTATTTAGGATCAGACATTTTGAGGATGCGACACGAATGTTTTCAAGAAAATTCCCTTATCCCAAACTACCCTTAAATAAAAAAATGTTTTCTTAAAATGGCTGTAACGATTTTGATTGAAACACTATATATCAAAGATATTTGCACGACAAACAAAATGTATACTTTGAATTTTCTGGGAATAGCCTGTGAAGTCCTCTTCATTTGGAAGGAATTTTCTATAATCTTATATAACTTGTAAACGTCAAGTGATAGACGAAAACGTACTACACAAAAATGTATCTCTCTTGTAAATACACAATTTATTTCAAATAAGATTTTTGTGCCATAAACCATTTCTGAGATATCCTTTATTAATGGTTGGAATTGTGAATTACTTGGTCATTCTTTTAAAGTCCTGTCAATATTCAGTTGTTTCTCGCGATGTCATGGAAACAGTATGGAATTTTAAGGCAGCATATAGCGTCCAGTTGTTAAACATTTGACTATCGCTGTTCTCTTTGTATCTATAACGAAATATGTAATGTAGCTATTTCTATAAAGGTTTATTTGGATAAAAATCTGATGTGTTATACTCACATGACTTTTTCTACTCTTGTACAAACTATTTTTACAAACGCTTATTCTCCATATACTTCATGTTAATCGAGATGTTAATCTTATTGCTAATTTTCTTGTCGGTGCAAGGGGAATTGGTAGTACTTAAGCGATAGTCAAATGTTTTAAGCGCTCTTTGCTTGTCCAGGACATAAAAAATCTGATGTGTTACACTCACATGACTTTTCTACTCTTGTACACACTATTTTTACAAACGCTTATTCTCCATATGCTTCATGTTAATCGAGATGTTAATCTTATCGCTAATTTTCTTGTAGATGCAAGGGGAATTGGTAGGCTTTAAGCGATAGTCAAATATTTTAAGAGCTGGTTGCTATGTGGAGTATTCCATTCTCTTTTCATTACCAGGACAAAAAAATTAATAACGAATTTGAGAAAAAGTATAAGTATTGGAAAATTTAAGGGAATAACGAGCAATATCTCAAAATGGTTCACGCAAAAAAAAATGTATATGATAAATTGTATATTTTAACGCAATCTACATTTTTTGTGTAGTCAGTTTTTTCATGTGGTTACAGTTATTATTGACAAATAGTCATGGAACGTTACAGCATTCAGCAACGCGTAGAAAGTGTGAAAATATATTATCCAAAATGGATCATCCGTTCACCAAACCTTCCGTGTATTGCGAGAAAACGATTCGGCGCTTGATCGATAAATTTGAAAGAAGTGTCAGCGATCAAAGAACGCTTGTACGTAATCAACGTTAACAATACTGCCTCAGCTTGCATTTGGGAGGTCCCGGGTTTGGGCGTGGATGCTTGCTCAAAGAAAGTAGTATTCTCCGTGGAATACAGAGAGACAGGTCTTCGAGCCTTGAACTGTTAAGTACATCCGCGCGTCTCTGTGGCCTGTCTGCCTGTAGCTTGCTGTGGTTCTTTCACTTCATCCCTTTCTCCTAGGTGTTGGTAGCCACAATAGGTCTGTGTGGGTCGTAGTACGCGAGCTGTGCCCCTCGGTTTTATTACCTATAACTATAGGTTATGGTTCACTAGGTTTGCAGAATTATATCATGTGATATTTTTTAACTTTTACGTGTGTGATGTTTACAAAGGTATTTTGTACGCATTTAATAGAGAAGATGTATGCTTTGAACGGTTCCCTATGGATGTATATCACAGACTTTGAAGCACATTCTGTCTACGTCAGTTTGCCAAGAGCAGTGAATCAGTCACGCAGAACCTTTAGCAGACCTTGATGACTCTTGCCAACGCGTGGTGTGACTGTTTAATGTGGTGCGTGAGCGATGCATGTCTGTGATAAAATCCTCCATGTAACAAAGACTTCACGTAGAAGGTGCTTCTCCCCATGATCTTTTAAACGAACTGGTGACATAAATCAGTTAACATCGTGTGAGGGCGGTGTCATACTTTCGGAATTTTATTCAACCGCGAAATTTCCCAAGCTCTCAGTTATAAAAAAATGTGATGTGTTACATTCACATGGCTTTCTCTACCCCCATCGTTTATTAGCGGGTGTACAAACTATTCTTACAAAATTTTATTTTCCTATCTACGTCATTTTAATCCAGATAAACTTTGCAGAAATAATTGTTCTTCCACAGAAGCCGTGTGTTGGACAAGGTTGGAAAGGTCATCCCCATACAATTTGCTATCTCCTTGTGATTTAATGCGAATCAGTTGGGAAATTTAATGTCTTACCGGTATGTAGGCAAGGTATCTCAGTGGTTAGGGCAACCGGACGGAGAACAGGTGATCCGTGGTTCAAATCCCGGCGATGGCATGGTCTGCCTCTACCTTTACAACCTTGTTCAACGCACGGCTTGTGTACAAGAACAGTTAATTCCATTAATTGACCTAACAGTGGTTGAAACTATGAAGCCCGGGACTTAAAGTACTTACAGCATTGTAAGTCGTCATTGGGGTATGTCATCTCAATACAATTGTGGTAGATTTGTTAGCCCCACTTTTGGGTGCCAATTAGAAGTGGTCTATTTTTAGGTAGTTGGTAGATGCTTCATGTTTATCTGCACAACGTATGGCAGTCAATTTGTCGCGGTCACTTCGTGTTATCTTTTGCTGGGCGCCTGTTATTGTATTACTACTTTGAATGTTGGGTTCTTTGTCCTCCGGCTAGCTATTATTACTACTCGGTCAAGCAAATCTCTTGAACAGGGTGTGTAAACGGAAAGGATTTGTTACTCAAAGATAACACTGATAAAAGAATTTATTTTTACACTTTTATTACAGTCACAATTAATTAAGTTCACATATTGACTCTTGATACACGCCAGACTGAAACTGTTACATTTTCTAATATCACTATAATCACTTATTTACTGCACATTATTAATTCGCGTGTTTCACATTTATAACAAGCTTTAAGACGCGAGAGATTCTGTAGAATTGCGACGTGTACTTTATGTATGCTTCCGTTGAACTACGCGACGTATAACTCACGAATACTTCTTCTGGACTGAGCGACGTGTAATGCACAAATGTTTCTGTTGGACTCAGCGACGTGTAACGCGTGGATGATTTTATTGAACTGGGCAATACTTGCTTCTGGCTTTAGCTTTTTATACTCCCACACCCTAATATACCTAAAGATTATAACCGAGTTGCTATTGGTTAATAAAACCCGCCAACATTAGCGTCTATTTTTATATCCAATCAAAAATTACGAAAACATATGCTCTAGGGAAGAAATTCCCGCCATTTCTAAGAAAAGCGCGCCAATCTGACGTCATTTGCTTGTCTCTAATAATTGATAAACAACTCACCCCCTCGCTCATTGTTACCCGCTCTTATTGTCAGTTTCAGTGAGGCCGTGTAAACTTATTTCCTAACAATGCTTATAATTAACAAACATCTCAAATCAATGTCAAACAATAATGCTTATTTACACTACAATCACTCTGGCATTTACATTATTGTGATACAAATTACTGCCACACAATTTGACATCTCCTTGTGATTTACCGGGAAAAACGCTAATCAGTTGGAGAATTTAATGTCTTACCCGCATGTTGCCATGGTAGCTCAGTGGTTAGAGCACCGGACGGAAACCGAGAGATCCGTGGTTCAAATCCCGCGATGACATTGGATTTTTCAGTCGTCTGATTCCACTTTTCCAGCTACATTATATAGGGAGAGACAAAAAACTACGAACCGGCTGCGCGGTGTTTTTTCCCGTCCGCGACCTCGACGCTCGTTGCCGTCTGCTGCTATCATAGAAACACGTGGATGAAACCATACAACATTTTTAAAACTACTTTTAAAGGCTTTACTTACCAACTTTATGAAAGGAGATGCTGAAACTGGCCAGTGTCGTTGTCCATATCTACATTTTTGTCACCTCTTTAGGAAACTATCCATCACTCGCCATAGTTCACTCTATGAAATTTCCTGGCGGATATTCCATTTCAATTCTTCCAGGGTGTATGGGTTTGTCTTGGACAACTTATGTTTTAAGTTACCCCAGACATAGAAATCGCAGGGGTTAGGTCGGGGGACCAAGAGGACCACAAATCTATATTAATAATTCTGTCCTCAAACACACTTTCAATTGTTCTCGTCAAAATATTGACCGTATAAGTGTTACAGTCTTGTTGAAAAAAGGCAAAATTACGCTCCCTGTCTGTTAATTCTCTCTAAAAAAGGGGGGGGGGCAAAATTGCATGCTGTTTCCATCACATCGCGACAAACAACTGAAAATCGACGGACTAAACAGAATGACAAAGTATTGAACAAGTTGAATAATTATGAAGAAGATGGTTTTTTACATTATTTGCACCACGTATGCAAAGCCGATTTGAAGTTGTTTTTATTGTTGTATTGAAGGAGTTGTATCGTATTTCAACTGTTGGGGAGCCGAATTTGAAGTAGTTGCAACCGCACGTATGTTAAACACTTTCCGGTAGCCTTCGCTCCAAATGTACTTTCAGGTGGCTTTTGCCCCAAGTTTATAAAAAGTTTAACTTTGTAATTTGACTGTATCTTTAAATATTATATATTTATGTTTGCCCCGGCTGCGTCAGTATTATTGTTAGAGACACGTTTCTCTTAGGCAGGGTTTTGGTACGACTAAGAATGTATGCTTACATAGATATTAAGTTTTAATTCACTCCTTTTTTATTAATCCTTGACACAAATTAAATAGCACTTCACTGATATACAGAGCTGTGAGAATCTTTTATTTAATACTTGCACTTGGCGGCGCCGTGGCCGAGTGGTTAGACCGCTCGCCTCCCACCGAGGCGGCCCGGTTTCAATCCCAGGGACCTGCATGTGGGATTTGTGGTGGACGAAGCGGCGTCTGGGCGGGTTTCCTCCGGGTTCTCCGGTTTCCCCCGCCATTCATTCCACCAACTGCTCCATCATCACCTTTCCTTTCATCCATTTCACCAACATTTCGTTTCATCTACTTCCTTCATCCCATACCAGGCATCGGGCTGATCACCCATCCTGGATGCTCTGTCTGATCCATGAGTGTCTGCTCCTCGACGGGCCTCTGACCCCAGGCACCCGCCTGTAAGTCCTGGGGGTGTAAGTCCTACATAAGAGGAGGGTAAACAGATAATGAATGAATGAAGAATGAATAATAGTTGCACGTTTTTAACGCGTATATTATTTTCGTCTCATTCAAAATACGTATAAAATCTCTGCAGGACGCATCACGCATCCGTTTACAATCACTGTCTGCAGGCAACACGTCTGGTTATGAGCACTGTCTGCAGGCAACACGTCTGGTTATGAGCACTGTTTGGGGGCAACTTACTTGATTTTAACCATCTAAACTTGTAAATTTCTGTATTTCAAGTCTCTGATTGGCTAATCCTCCTCCAATAGAATACTTTCGTTTAACTAAAGCTTTTTCTGGTTGTTGATTGGCTATTTTTAAACTGTCTCAAATTTACATTATTGCTGCGCTAATAATGACTAGTAGCATTTAAACTTCCTTACTCATTATTGCCGCAAGGTTACCTCATTGTTAGCAACTTTAAACCTATTATTCTCACAGCTCCTACATTATTAAATTACGTATTACATTCCTATAACATTATTACACATGGATACAATAATATAAACATTTGCAGTGACTGTTACATACATTTTACATATTATATAATTTAATTGAAATTATTCAAGTGTTAAAAATACTGCCTCAATTAATAATTGATATCTCGGAAATGGCTTATGGCAGAAAAAAAGTTATTTGAAATAAATTGTGTGTTTTAAACAGATCTACATTTATTGTGTAGCACGTTTTCGTCTATCGCTTAACGTTTACCAGTTATACAAGATTATACAAAATTCCTTCCAAATGAAGAGGACTTCACAGGCTATTTCCAGAAAATTCAAGATGTACATTTTAGTTGTTGTCATGTAGACATCTACACTGGAGTTATAAAAGAGCAAGCTTACGTACAAGACCTTGACTTTTAGTTGAGAATGGCATGCAGTAGAAAATTCTTGTTGTTACTCCACAGAATATGCAGGTGGAAGGGAACATATTACATTCCTTCTAATACGTACAGTCCAGTGCAAAAAAGGCTTTTGCTTTATTTCCATTGTGCTTGTAACCAACGTCGCTAGCAGATCATGCTAAATTTGTGTACAGCGTGACTTATGAAGAACTGACGCATTCCTTTCTTTAATTATTCTGTTCGAAATTCACTCAGCACCAAATTAAGTAGAATGTTCTGGAGTTTCGATTGCCTGTCACTAGATGTGCAGATGTTCATGTTTCATTTGTAATTGTTAGTTTTATTGTCGGCAACTGTTTTTGAGGTTTTCTTCTAGTCAACGTGAAAATGGAGTACACATTAAATGAACGACTCTTCCTTGTAAAGCAATACTGGATTACGAATTCAATTACAGCTACTCAAAGGGCATACCAGAGAGAATTTGGGGTTCGGAATCCTCCCCAAAGAAAGACAATACTGGGACTGGTAAACAAATTGGAAACAACTGGATCTCTGGTGAGTGAAAAAGGCAAAACTCGTTTATCTAGGCTTACCACGGTTGTTGTTGACTTAAGAGCACGACTGGATCAGTCACCCAAGACGTTTGTCGCAGGAGACAGGGTACAGCTACTCAATGTGTCAGAGAGCTGTGAAAAGTGCAGGCCTAAAGCCGTATAGGCTTACGGTTGTCCATCAGTTTCAGGAACCAGATAAGGATAGACGACTGAATTATTGTCGTTGGTTGCTGGCGTTCATTGCACAAAATCCTGCAATATTGTCCATCACATGGTTCACTGATGAAGTATGGTTCCATTTATCCGGCTATGTGAACTCAAATAACTCACGCTATTGGGCCAGCGAAAATCTACATGTTATTCATGAAGCACCTATGTACCCGGTTAAAATCGGAGTTTTGTGCGCAACATCCGCACAGAGAATAGTGAGACCATTTTTTTTACAACAATGTGAACACTGCAGAGTACCGACGGATTTTCACGGAGTTTGCTGAGCAAGTAGATGATGTAGAGCTGAGTCAAGGATATTTTCAGCAGGACGGCGCTACATGCCATACATCAAATGAATCCATGGCAGTAATTGCAAGTTTCTTTGACGACCTGATAATTTCCAAGAACTTGTGGCCACCGAGATCTCCGGATTTGATATGGCCGGACTTCTTTCTATGGGGTTACTTAAAACACAGAGCTTATGCCACACGTCGCTAGACATTGGACGATCTGAAGCACAACATTACACAGGAGATTCAAGCTATTGACAACAGAGTACTCCAACGAGTGGCCAGTAACATGGAACAACGTGTTGAGTTGTGTCTTATGCAGGATGGGGGATATTTGCAGCATTTGCTATAGAGGTAAATAATCTTCCAAAATTCCTCTGTATTTCAGGTATAATAAGTTGTCGCTAGCATAACTCGTTTTGAAACAACAAGAAATAAGTGTGTCATACTTCATAAATCTCTACCTAGTGCGTAGAGAAGGTATTGCATTCCAGCCAAAAATTTGTTACCAAAATTTCACTGGAGATGCACGTTTTTAGGCTCCCAGAATTTAAAAAGAATTTAGAAAAAGAGCTGCATGTCTGACTGTGAATGGTGTAACTCAAAAACGAAAAGTAAAAGAATACCAAACTTGGTATTTAGGTTCAATACCTTCCAAAGATGCGACATGAAGGCTTTCTAGAAATCCCCCAGTCCAAACTACCACTTACATGGAACATTTTTCATAACCTTTTATTTTCCAAAAACGATTTTGATTAAAATATGTATAACATACATTAAAGTCATTTACATTACAAATAAAATTTATATGTTTAGTTTTCTGAGGCTTCACTCGGAAAAGAGTTGTATAATCTTGTATACTTGTAAACGTTAAGTGATAGAAGTAAACTCACTACACAAAAAATATAGATCTGTTCAAAACACACAATTTATTTCAAATAACCTTTTGTGGCATCAACCATTTCCGAGGTATCCGCTATTACTGGTTCAAACTGTTCAACACAGTTATTGTTTTAAAGCCTTCAGCTGTTTCTCGCGATGTCATGGAAACAGTATGGAATTTTAAGGTCAGCATATAGCGTCCAGTTGTTAAACATTTGACTATCGCTGTTCTCTTTGTATCTATAACGAAATGTGTAATGCAGATATTTCTGCAAACGTTTATTTGAATTATAATAGTAGAAAGAAAAATAAGCTTTAGTAATAATAGTTTGTATACACACTTATAAAGATGGACGGTAGAGAAAGCCATGTGAAGGTAACACAGATCTTTTTAACGAATAACAGAGAAGATGTCGTAGACTTTATTCCTGTTCTAAAGATGTTAACTTGATAGCCGGGGAGTGCGGGATCGTCATATTCACGAGCTGCACCTCTATTTCATTGTATATGATAAGGGTTCATGTATTATGTAAAAACTGTGTATAATTTATGTTACTAAATAAACGGAACCAACCAAAGGGAAGGTACAAAAGTTTAAAATTTAACCTTCTGTATTTATTATCTAATAAGTTACTCTAGTATTCCAAACGAGGGTTGTTCCACCACTGAAGGGTACATATATACAGAACCTGGAAGATGTCGGGGGAAGGTTGAGTAAGGCAGACGTTACGCCGATTTTTCACATCCTTTTCTCATTTGTTATTAGGAATAGCCTGGAAAATTAAGAATATTCTAGAGCATTGTACACAATAATTCATTAAAGAATGGGAGGGGGTAAATTAGTTCGTCATTCGAGTTTAAAAACCTAACCGAGAAACGTTGGGCTCGCAGGCAGTTACCTTCATACGAGTTTTTTTGTGTGCTTTCGGTTCTTTCTTAGAGATTTTTAGTAATGGAAATGTTGCTTGATAGAGTTAAAAGCACGGTCACCGAGCGAGGTGCAAAACGTGTGACTCGCATTCGGGAGGTCAGGGTTTCGAACCCCGGCGGCAGTCCACTCTGACCCTTGAGTTTTTCGTGGTTTACATGGTTCGGTAGGAAATACTGGGGTGGTTCATATCTAACCACGAATCTTCTGCACCCCATTATCTTCCTTGAGTGTTGTAGGACCAGGTGACGGTGTTCCGCGGGTTGTGGCTTGGCCGTGGCCGTGCGCTTTGTGAAAGTTTCATCCTGACGTTTTCCAGCAGGAAACACCGGAGCCTAATAGACGGGCTCGGGCTGCATTGAAGACGTTCAATGTGGACCATGTCTGTGCATGCGCCCGTCGTCATTCGGATTTGTTCGCCCTTCGGGTCTCTACCCTCACTCCTTCCACCCGGGCGCCACGTAGAATGTTATTTTAATTAGCCTTCCCTATGCTAATGTCACCAGATAGGAAGTTATTTAAAACCCATTTATTATATTCTTAATATACGCATACCTATTGAACAGAATAGATACAGTGCGAACCATGTAAACCTGAACTACTTTATTGGGCCATAATTTCCCTCTGAAATCTCGTAGAAATGTGAAAGTTGTTTTAATGATCTAAGTGGCTCTGGGGGAATCAGTACATTACATTATTGAGTCTAGTTTACAATCGTGACAGAAACATGCAGTAGTCACTTTGAGAGCGTGGTTTGAAGTAGTATTTTGTTGTTGAAGTTGCACCACGCTTTGGGCGTCAATTTGAAGTTGTTGATAATTATTTACGTAATTTATTATCCCCACGCTTGGGAAGCCAATTTGAAGTAGATTGTTTGTTACGTAATATGCTGCTACGTATGAAAAGCCGAATTAAAGACGTATTTTTGTTGTTGCGCTCCAAGTTTAAAAAAAAAATATTAACTTTGTTATTAAACTGGTTCTATAGATATTATTTATGTTTGTTTGCCTCGGCTGCGTCAGTATTACTTTAGAGACACGTTTCTCTTAATCAGGGCGTGGTGCGACAAGAATGTAGGCTTACACAGATTTTAAGTTTTAAATTCCTTTTTTTTATTAATGCTTGACACAATTTAAATAACACCACTGATATAGAGAGCTGTGAGATTCTTTAATTTAATACCTGCACTTTTTTTAACGTGTACACTTATTTTACGTCTCACACGAATATGTATTATTTTTCTCTAGAGGACGCATCTTGCATCCAGTTACTATCAAGGTCTGCAGGCAACTGAACAGATTTCAACCGTATAAAGTTTTAAATTTCTGTATTTCAAGTCTCTGATTGGCTAATCCTACTCCAATAGAAATCCTGCATTTAAGTAAAGCTTTTTCTGGTTGTTGATTGGCTATTTTCAAACTGTCTCAAAATTTACATTATTGCTCCTCTAATAATGACTAGTAGCATTTAAACTCTCAAATTCATTATTGCCTCAAGGTTACCTCATTGTTAGCAACTTTAAACTTATTATTCTCACAGCTCCTACATTATTAAATTACGTAATGCATTCACATAACATTATTTAACATGTTTAAAATAATATAAGCATATGCAATGACTGTTACATATTGCTTCAAGGCGGGCTGTTATTGAATTTACATATTATATAATTTAATTAAAATTATTCAAGTGTTAAAAATACTGCCTCAGGTTTTATTGTGAAAACTCATTGAAAGACAAATTCATTGATAACAACAATTTCGAAGAGTATTCAATGTGTGCGATGTTTCAACAAAGGCAACAATTTTATCGCTAGTAAGAAAACTGGAGACACCTGGGGTCAGTGAGAGTGGAAAACAAACCATCATTGAGTCTGTTGATAATGTTCGAAGACGCTTAGTGAAGTCCCCAAAGAAATGGTCGCGTGGATTGAGCCATGAGACAGGCTATTCATATGGCAAACAGCTGCGAAGAAATCAGAATTGCGACCATACAGAGTGCATATGGTGCAGCAACTGAAAGAAGCAGATCATGAAAAACAAATTCATTATTGTCGATGGTTTCAGGGTTATCTTATTCCACGTCCAGACTCCATAACTGGTTTACAGTTGAGGCATGGTTTCATCTGTCAGGCTACATCAACAGCAGATACTGGGCTGCTGTAAACACCCATATCATCCATGAGCACCACTGCATGATGAAAAGTTTGGAGTATGGTGCGCGATGTCAGCTTCAAGAATTGCTGGTCCCATTTTCTTTGATACGACTGTAGACACTGGAGTTTATACGGGCATCTTCAATACATTTGTGAATGATATCGAACTCACAGAAAGTTATTTCCAGCAATACGGAGCTACGTGTCATACACCTTGAAGTTGTATTGTTCTTCAACTGTTGTAGTTTATTGTTGATGAAGTTTTACTATTGTTGTTAGCCTGACGTTTTCCAGCAGGAAACACCGGAGCCTAATAGACGGCTCGGGCTGCGTTGAAGACGTTCAATGTGGACCATGTCTGTACCTTCGCCTCATCCGGATTTGTTTGCCCTTCGGGACTCTACCCTCACTCCTGCCTTGAAGTAGAATGTTTTAGGTAATTTATTTACGTAATATTTATTAGCATCACGCTTGGAAGCCAACTTGAAGTAGATATGTGCTCCACGTATGAACGTCAATTTGAAGTTGATGTTTACGTAATAAGCTACTACGTATGTGAAGCGTATTTGAAGATGTTGTATTTTTGTTGTCACGCTTCAAGTTTTAAAAAAATATTAATTAACTTTGTTATTAAACTGCTTCTATAGATATTATTTATGTTTGCCTCGGCTGCGTCAGTATTACTTTAGAGACACGTTTCTCTTAAACAAGGCGTGGTGCGACAAGAATGTAGTCTCACACAGATTTTTAAGTTTAAATTCACTTATTTTTATTAATCCTTGACACAAATTAAATAGCACTACACTGATATCAAGAGCTGTGAAACTCCTGAATTTCAAACTTGCACTTTGTTATCGCGTATACATAATTTTCGTTTCACACGAATACGTAATATTTCTTTAGAGAACACATCTTCCATCCGGTCACTACCAAGGTCTGCAGGCAACTGAACATATTTCAACCGTCTAAAACCGTAAACGTCTGTATTTCAAGTCTCTAATTGGCTAATCCTAGTCCAATAGAATACCTGCATTTAATTAAAGCTTTTTCTGGCTGTTGATTGGCTAATTTTAAACTGTCAAAGAATTTATATTATTTCTGCCCTAATCATGACTAGTAGCATTCAAAATCTGAAACTCATTATTGCCTCAAGGTTACCTCATTGTTACCTCACTGTTAGCAACTTTAAACTTATTATTCTCACAGCTCCTACATTATTAAATTACGTAATACATTCATATAACGTTATTGAACATGTTTACAATAATATAAACATATACAATGACTGTTACATACATTTTACAAATTATTACATACACATATTACTTCAAGGCGGGCTGTTACTTAATTTACATATTATATAATTTAATTTAAATAACTCAAGTGTTAAAAATACTGCTCAACCTAACTCCTCCATGTAACTTTTAATCAGTTTATTTGATAATCGAATAATTTCAAAACGTATGCGGTCCACCCAGATCACCTCACCGGACTTTTGCTTATGGGATTATCTTAAAAACAGTGTGTATAAGAATAGACCTCGGTCAACTGCTCAACTCCGTGAATATATTAGTAACGAACTAAGCAACATTGACAAGGATACGCTTCGTAGAGCGTCACAGAATATGGTGAAACGAGTGCAGATATGTATGGATGCCTGTGGAGGACACTTACAACTTTTGCTCTGTAGAACAATAAACAACGTTATCTCCCAATTATGTATTATATTCTCCCAAAGTTGCACACGTGTACTGTTATTGGTTCAGAAGTTATGGCCCATTAAAGTGGTTCAGGTTAATATGGATCACAATGCATTACTTTACTCATAAGTAATGCCGGCTTTATAGCTTAGTTTGTATCGTAGGTATATATGCTTTTATTTTCTCAAAGTTATTAATAGGGTGATATGATTATTGTTCCTTATTGTTAAATGTTAGTAATCAACAATTGGTAATGCAAGATTTCAAAATGGAGGCAGCAATTTTTGAGGTGAGGCAGTATTTTTAACACTTAAATGATTTCAGTCAAATTATATAATATAAAATATAATAACAACCCGCCTTAAAATAACAATAACTGTAAGAAACAATATATAAAAAGTGTATATTACAGTCATTGTAAATGTTTATATTGTTGTACACATGTTCAGTAATGTTATGTGAATGTATTACGTAATTTAATAATGTAGGAGCTGTGAGAATAATAGGTTAAAAGTTGCTAACAATGAGGTAACTTTGAGGCAATAATGAGTAAGAAAGTTTAATAATGCTACTAGTCATCATTGGAGCAACAATAATGTAAATTTTGAGACAGTTTTATAAAATAGCCAATCAACAACCAAAAAAAGGCTTAAGTTAAATAAAAGTATTCTATTGGATTAGGAATAGCCAATAAGAGACTTGAAATACAGAAATTTACAAATGTAGCGGTAGAAGTCAAGTCAGTTGCTTGTAGACAGTGCTCATAACTGGACGCGTTGGTTGCAGACAGTGTTTCTAACCGTACGCTGGATACGTCCTCGAGAAATTTAATACGTATTCATTGTGAGACAAAAATAGTTAACGTGTTAAAAATTGCAAGTAATTAAAAGAATATCTCCCAGCTCTCTATATCAGTGAAATGTTATTTAAATCGTATCAAGCATTAATAAAAGGAGTGAAGTAAAATTATAATCTGTGTAGGCATCTTTATCAGGCTTGAGGTTCTTTTACGTGCCGTAAACCTTCGACACGGGACCACCGGCTTTACTTCCCTTCCGAAGGAAGCCATGATAAGGATTTTTACCTCGGAAAAATCCATCGCCCTCCACCGGGTTTGAACCCGCGACCTCGAGAACTAGAGGCTAGCGGCTAGCAGGGTAACTACTACACCACAGAGGACTACATAAGAGGGTGGAGAATGTCATGTGAATGTAACGCATATTTTAATATATTGCCATGACTAATATAATTTACGTTTTTCTGTAAATAGCCGATGAATTTCCGTTAATCCGGTGTGCATTTTTATAATTTTGTATACCTAACTTTGAGCCGTAACTTAGTACCCGAAAAATTACCTCCCTTTAAAACCTTCCTTTTCGAAGAGGGCGCCGAGGTAGCACGGTGGTTTTATTTCCGGTTCTCGTACTGAGGTCCCAGGGTTTGATCTTGGCTCTGGGATGGCGATTTTAAATCGGTGCTATTCGCGCCTTCACCTTTGACTTGTTTATGTGAAGTTTCCCCAAGGCCCAACGTGGCTGGGAATCCACGGTAAAAGCTGTGGGTCCTCCCATTCCACCGCAACCTCATCATCACTCAAGTAAAGGTTAGCTTAGAGTTGGGGAACTTTTACTTTCTCTACTACGTATAGTAAGTAGGGCAAGTATTGTATTCCACCCAAAAATTCGATACCGAGATTTCACCGGAAATACATGTTTTGAGACCCCCTGAATCCAAAAAAAGGATTTTTGGAAACATGTCCGTGTGTGTTTCTGTGTGTCTGTGAACAGCATAACTCAGAAACGAACAGTCGGATAAACACCAAACTTGGTATTTAGTTCAGTATCTTCCAGAGATGCGACACGAAGGTTTTCAAGAAAATCCCCCACCCCAGATTACTCTTTACATGGAACATTTTAATTTTCTCAAAAATGGCTTTAACGATTTTGATTAAAATATATATTTAAGATACTTTCATGACAAATGAAATGTATATCTTGAATTTTCTGGGAATGTCTCCAAAAGTATTTTTCATTGTGAACGACTTTTGCATAACTGGTAAACCATAAGAGATAGGCAAAATGTTACTACATAAAAAATGTATATCGCGTTAAAATACACAATTTATGTCATATACGTTTTTTTTGTTGAGTGAACCATCTTCGAGATTTTGCTTGGTATTCCCTTAAATTTTCCAATATTTATACTTTTTCTCAAATGGGAATTCCTTATTCATTTTTTTGTCTTGTATATGCAAAGAGTATTAATCTGTGGGAAAGGGAATGGTGCTGCACCTAGCAACCAGCTATTAAGAGATATGTATATGCTTAAAGGCTACTGTATTTCTATATTGCCCTTGCAAATACAAAACAAGGGGAACCTAGTATGCCTTAAGCGATAGTCAAATATTTTTAGAACTGGTCGCTATGTGTAAAATGTAATTCTCTTTGCATGTCAAAAGATCGTGTCTGCAAATGTTTATCTCGATTAATATGAAATACATGGAGAATAAGAGTTTGTAAAAATAGTTTTTACAAGAGTAGAGAAAGTCATGTGAGTGTAACACATCAGAATTTTTTTTAGTTATACCGTTCAGACAAAGACGGATTCTAAAGGTGCTTTATGTCTTTGGAGGGTCACATGTATTTCAGTGAAAGTTCGGTGTGGCACTTTTAGATGGATTAAATCTTAATTCGTGTAATAAGGTATAGTTTGATATTTTGGGTTCCGAGCACCTCAAAACGTGTATTTAGGTTAAAATCTCGGTAACGAATATTCATTTAGAATACAATAACCTCGAAAAGAATAAATGCAGGAATTTTTCGAAAAAAGAGTAAGGAATGTAAATGGTGACCATAATGCAAGGTACTAGGGCAATTTCAGAAAAATGTGTAATGAAACAGAAAAAGAGAAACCTGCTAATATTGACCTTGACAGAAAACAAAACTCGTTTCAGTAACTCGTTTGATTCCCTCTCCTCCATTAAACTTGTGGTTTCAGGCGTTTTATCGATTTTTAAATGACAACTTGTCAACAATAAATAATGTCTGTACTCACGCTTGAAATTACGAAATGTGATACAGTGGTGTCTGTTGGACAAACATCTATCATTCTGCAAGCTCTTGCGTGAGGGGGAAGCCAGGGTTCTGCTGAGAAAAAGAAAATTAACATGAAAAACAAGAATTAAATCAAGTTTTATTTATGGACATTCTTAACTACTGTGGGCCTTAACATCCCATTCTATACAGAGTGTATATATATTGGTGTCATATATTTGGGGAACGTATTTCTGACATCAAAAGAGTAAAAACAGTTCATATGAACATGGGTCTGAAAATCATTTATTTCAGAGTTACAACACAAAATCGAAAGTTACAAAAATTGCCCAAAGTGGCTTCCTCTTGTTTCAATGCATGCAGTAAGCCTACGTTCCATGCTCTTGCGTACTCTGTTGAAAATTCCTGGTGTGTTTCGTATTTGGTCAAATCCAGTTTGGATACGCCCTCTCAAAATGTCGACATCAGGTACAGGAGTCGCATAAACCAAGGACTTCAAATGTTCTCAGACCAAGAAATTCAAATCAGGCGAACGAGTAGGCCATGCAATGGGTCCCCTTTGACCAATCCATCTTTGCGTAAATCGATCATTCAAAAAGTTACGAATTATCATATTGAAATGAGCTGGAACACCATCGTGTAAAAGCCACATTCGTTGGATGATGCCCAGAGGCACATTATCAGTTAAGTGATGCAACTCATTTCTGAGAAACTGGAAATAGGTTTGTCCATTCAGACGCGGAGGGAAGAAGTAGGGACCAAAAAGGTGATCATGAATGATTCCACCCCATACGTTGAGAGAGAACCTCTGTTGATGGTTGTCCTGTCGTACTTCATTAGGATTTTCAAATGCCCAGTTATGAGTGTTATGAAAATTGAAGATGCCGTCGCGAGTAAAACGAGCCTCATCCGTGAATAAGATACAGGCTAGGAAATTGATGAACACAGCGCACTGCTGTAACATGCGTTGACAGAAACGTCTTCTTGGCTCAAAGACCGCCTCATTTAATCCTTGCACATGTTGAAGGTGATGCGGCCACAGAAGATTCTCATACAGAATTCTCCAGATAGTCGTATGACTAACTCTTTCCCTTACGTCTTGTGCTTTGTGATGGGTCTGCATCCACAGCACGAAGAACTCGTTTTCAAGCTCAATGCACTTCATCTCCCAACATCCCTAGTACTCCTCTCAAATGCGCCATTCTCTCTCAAGCGTCGGTGAATTCGTGTCAATGTTCTTGCACACGGTAACGGCCTGTCAAGGTACCTTTCTGTATAAAGTTCACGTGCTCGTGCTGCATTGCCGTCTGCACGGCCATACGTGTAGTGCATATCTGTCTGTTCACTCATGGAATACATCTTCTTTGACCTATAGCAACGAAACGGTTGATTGTCAGACCCAGGTACATATGAACTTTTTTTTACTGTTTTGATGTGAGGAACACGTTCCCCAAATATGACACCAATAAAGATACACTGTGTATATCTCGCTTTAAATTCTATGGTCGCATCGGGGACTTTGATTCTGAAACAAGTCGTTACCTGTAGGTTCTTTTACTCGTAACGTTGCTTTTTAATCATTTTCACATGGAATACAGTCACACTCACTCCCACATGTATACTTCCAGACTCTGTGGAAGGTAAGAAAAGATTCAAATTAAGGACAAAGTCTCCCACCCCAGCCGGAAATTGAATCCGGTCCTCGTCCTGAGTTGAAAAGCTTTTTGTGTTTGGGTAGAGCTTTCCAACACTACGGTTTTTTGAAGCGGTTGCTCACACTTCTTTGTAATGAACAAAGAGTATGCAATTTCATAGCCAGCCATAGAGGGTTTGTCCAATAAGTATCGAGACTTGATTTTTCCGGCCAATGCGAAGAGGCGTCTGTGGGCTAAATCAATGTTACGGGTACCACGTAGGATAGGCTACCCGGCTCAGTTGCGTCCGAGTCTCTGAACGTGTAGACCGTGCCTGAAGTGAAAGTGTGTTAAGTGTGCGCGTTGAGAGTCAAGAGCGAACCATCGAGCAGCGCCTTCAGATTTTGCGTTAAACTGAACAAATCCGCTGCGAAGCCTTTTGATGTTTTGGTTCGTAAGGGTTACAATGGCATAGCCATCTACAGAGCGAGTGTTTTTAAAAAAAATAAAAAAATTGGGAGACGTTGAAGACGAAGGACGCAGTGAACGCGTGATATCGACGCGCACCGATAAAAACGTGGCTTAGAGTCCGTCACTTTAGAAGGGAAATCGCCGATTCGTGGATCCTTCATCACGACAATGAGCCCGATCAGACGTGGCTAATTGTAAGGAAGGCACTATCCAAAACAAAGGGTAACGCCGCAGCAACCACCCTACAGTCCAGATATGCCTCCACCAGACTTCTTTTTGTTCCCTCGGATCAAAACGAACCTGAAAGGACATCATCTCAAGATGACTGAGGCGGGTTCGACGGAATACTTGAACAGCCCTGCTTTGTCGACTTCCAGGGGGCGTATGAAGACTGGAAAAAGCCCTTGCAGCGGTGTGTTGATGCAGGAGGGCCATATTTTGAAGAATATTGACTCACTGTACATAATATATTCAATGAATTTATTTTTATGACTTCCCTATATTTATTGGACAAAACTAGTTTTTAAAGTTTTTAATATCGCATAACTCAAAAACGAAAAATCGGTAGTATCTTCCAAAGATCGACGTGAGATTTTCTAGCAAATTTCCCAAGCCGAATTACTCCTTAGATGAAACATTTTTGGAAATTTTTGACTTTCTAAAAAACATAGTCTTAACCATTTTCATTAAAACAGCATAAATTATATATATATTTAATTGATAAGTAAAGCGTATATCTTGAATTTTCTGGAATGGCTTGCGAAGTCCTCTTAACTCGGAAGTAAATTTGTATATTTTTATACAATTGCTAAACGTAAGCGATAGACGAAAGCTATTGCACAAAACATATAGATCTTCTTAAAGCATCAAATACGTTCTTCTGTGGCATAAGCCATTTCTAAGATGTCCGTTATTCTTGGTTCGATTTGTTCACTTCTTGGTCATTCTCTTAAAGTACTATCAACATTCAGTTGTTTCTCGCGATGTCATGGAAACAGTATGGAATTTTAAGGCCAGCGTATAGCGTCCAGTTGTTAAACATATGACTATCGCTGTTCTCTTTGTATTTATAACAAAATGTGTAATGTAGCTATTTCTGTAAAGGTTTATTTGAATTAAAATGTGGTAGATTGAAACATAGGTTTTAGTAAAAATAATTTGTATACCCAGAAATAAATGATAGAGATTAGAGAAAGTCATGTGATTGTATCACATCTATTCATTGATGCAATGTTTCAACCGTCTTCTTATATGCATATGGACGCTGTGGCATATATAGATACTACAACGATCTTTTCACCTAAGAGCTTACATTCAGGGGATCTATTTGAAACACAATAATCTTGAATTGGGCCCAAAAGATTAAAATCCGATGTGTTACATTACACATTTCGTTATAGATACAAAGAGAACAGCGATAGTCAAATGTTTAACAACTGGACGCTGCTATATGCTGGCCTTAAAATTCCATGACATCGCGGGAAACAACTGAATGTTGACAGGACATCAAGAGAATGACCAAGAAGTGAACAAATCGAACCAAGAACAACGGAAATCTCAGAAATGGCTTATGCAACAGAAAAACTTGTTTTAAGTAAACGGTGTGTTTTAAAGGTATCTACATTTCTTGTATGGTAAGTTTTCGTTTATCGCTTAACGTTTATCAGTTATATAAGATTATACAAAGTCTTCCAAATGAAGAGGTCTTCACAGGATATTTCCAGAAAATTCAAGATATACATTTTGTTTCTCATGCAAATATATTTAATATATGTTGTTATAATGAAAATTGTTAGGCCATTTTTTAAAAAAATTAAAAAAAGAATAAGAGTAGTTTGGGTTGGGGATTTTCTTGAAAATATTTGTGTCGTATCTTTGGAAGGTACTGAATCTACATACCAAGTTTGGTGTTTCTCCGACTTTTCGTTTTTGAGTTATACTGTTCACAGGCACACATACACCCACACATACGGACCTTTTTCTGGAAATACTATTTTTTTGGATTCAGGTGAACTTAGAACATTTATTTCCGGGAAATATCAGTATCAAATTTTTGGGTGGAGTGTAATATATTCTCTACCTAGCATGTACATGGTACAGAAAGTAAAAAATCTGATGTGATACATTCACATGGCTTTCCTTATTCTCATTAATGGGAATATATACCATTCTTACTAATGTTTTACTTTCTCTACTACGTATAGTAAGTAGGGGAAGTATTGTATTCCACCCAAACATTGAATACCGAGATTTCACCGCAAATATATGTTTTGAGACCCGCTGAATCCAAAAAAAGTATTTTTGGAAACGTGTGTGTGTGTGTGTGTGTGTGTGTGTGTGTGTGTGTGTGTGTGTGTCTGTGAACAGCATAACTCAGAAACGAACAGTCGGATAAACACCAAACTTGGTATTTAGGTTCAGTATCTTCCAGAGATACGACACGAAGGTTTTCAAGAAAATCCCTCACCCCAGATTACCCTTTACATGGAACATTTTTCGAAAATTGCCATTTTCTCAAAAATGGCTATAACGATTTTGATTAAAGTATCATATATTTAAGATATTTTTATGACAAATAAAACGTATATCTTGAATTTTCTGGGAATGTCTCCAAAAGTATTCTTCATTGTGAACGACTTGCATAACTGCTAAAAGATATACAAAAGTTTACTACACAAAAATAGAGATCACGTTAAAATACACAATTTATGTCATATACATTTTTGTTGTTGAGTGAACCATTTTAGAGATATTGCTTGTTATTCCCTTAAGTTTTCCAATACCTTTTCTCAAATGGGAATTCGTTATTCATTTTTTTATGTCCTGGACATACAAAGAAAATGGAATACTGCACATAGCAACCAGCTCTTAAAACATTTGACTATCGCTTAAAGCCTACCATATTCCCCTTGCACCTACAAGAAAATTAGCAATAATATTAACATCTCGATTAACATGAAGCATATGGAGAATAAGCGTTTGTAAAAATAGTTTGTACAAGAGTAGAGAAAGTCATGTGAGTGTAACACATCAGGTTTTACTGTTTATTTTAATCGAGATAAACCTTTACAGAAACAGCTACATTACACATTTCGTTATAGATACAAAGAGAACAGCGATAGTCAAATGTTTAACAACTGGACGCTATATGCTGCCTTAAAATTCCATACTGTTTCCATGACATCGCGAGAAACAAACTACGTTTTCGTCTATCGCTTAACGTTTACCAGTTATACAAGAGTGTACAAAATTCCTTTCGAATGAAGAGGACTTCACAGGTTATTCCCGAAAATTCAAAATATACATTCTATCAGTCATGTAGATATGCTTAATATATGATGGTTGAACCAAAATCGTTACTTATTTTGTAGAAAATAAACAGTTTCGAAAAATGTTCCACATAAAGGGTGGTTGGGTTGGTGGTATTTCCTTGACAATATTCACCTCACATCTTTGGAAGGTATTGAAGCTAAATACTAAGTTTAATTTATCCGATCGATTTTTAATTTTTTTTGGTTGCGCAGTTTACAGGCGCGCGCGAACACACACACACACACACACACACACACACACACACACACACACACACTCGCGTATCTTTTTTAAAAGGGCTCCCTTTTTATACAGGGACCTCAAAACATGTATTTCCACTGAAATCTCGGTATTGATTTTTTTGTTGAAATGTAATATGAATACGTACTATGTACGTGGTAGAGAAGATAGATAGGTAGATAAGGTATCTTTATTGGTTTCAAATCATTGAAGTTATTACACAAGTATTTAGTGCATGGGTCATTGACTGTACATGCATATTTAAGATACAAATATGGTGAGAAAATAAACAACAGAGAAAGGGAAATAGAGATAAATTACCTTTGTCTAACTGAACAAATTTGACCTAGCTTCGCACACCTTAGACAAGAAATTGCCCATGTTTTGCCAGTTCCTCAGGTCAGCCAGTAGCTCCCAACATGCCAATCTCTTTCTTGAGGGACTTAAAGAATTTTTCTTTGAGTTTAATCGTTCGCTGGTTCTCCCACTGTGCACATTCCGCCAAAATATGTACCCAGTCCTCATCCAAATCACAGAATGGGCAGATTCTCAGCCAGAACCGTCAGTCATTTTCTGTGCCCTCCAGCCCCCCCCCACTCTAAACTATGACATTCCTGATCTTTCCTTTCTTCCGAAATTAAGTATATATGCCTCTTTACTCTGGTTCAATTTTATTTCATTTGCTAGACTTAGAGAAGGTTTAATTTTACAACCCGATTCTATTCCTGTTGGTTGATGTCTCTAGTCTTCTTTTGACACCTTTCCATATGTTTTTGTCACTTATTTCAGCTCTTAGCCATACTGACCCCATTCCTATTCTCGTCAAACCCCTTTCCAAATCAGCTGCCCAAAACTTAGGAGACGCTCTGTTATCTATCTACAGATAATGGAAATAGGTAGAAGGGTCGGCAACCTAATGCCATCTGCTCGTCACAGACGAAGAGGTACAGTTACTATGCACATGCCTATATGAACATGTCACGAATAAGGTGGTATGATACAAGGATGAGACCTAGACGTCTAACTGTCCACCACACACAGAGCCACGAGGTGTCTTCTAACAGATCCGTCGCGATATGACACGCGTATTTACAGCGACATAAAATAGACACAGAGAGAAAATAAAAAACAGGGGTGGTAACAATGGCATATTATAACAATGTAATTCTACTTTATTTTCTCCCATGTAGCTCGTGTTGAAAGCTGCCTTTTTAGTGCCGGCTGCTTGGAAAAAAAATTCCTAAAACGTTTACCTGGATTAATATGAACTGTATAGAAAAACATCCTTTTGTAAAGGACTCGGTAGAGAAAGTAATATAAATCTAATACATTTGTTTTTTATGCCTTAGAACATATAGAACGTATAGACCTAGGTTTCGTGTGTTTGTATCTACGGAGACAGTTTGTTTGGCTTTTGACTCTACCAAATAGAAAATGCCCTTTTAACCAAAGAAATTACATGAGCATTAAGGATAAATTAAATACATGGGTGATTTATGAAGAATTGACACATTTATTTCTTTAATTTTTCTGTTCTAAATTCAATCAATGTCCCAATTTTAGCACCAAATTAGGCAGATTGTTCTGCATTTTCGATTACCTGTCACTAGATGCGCAGATGTTCATGTTTTATTTGTAATTGCTATTTTTACTGTTTTTTTAGGTTTTGTTCTAGTCAAATTGAAAATGGAATACACATTAAATGAAAACTCTTCCTTGTAAAGCAATACTGGATTACAAATTCAATTAAAGTACTCAAAGGGCATACCAGAGAGAATTTGGTGTTCGGAATCCTCCCCAAAGAAACACAATACTGGGACTGGTAAACAAATTGGAAACAACTAGATCTCTGGTGAGTGAAAAAGGCAAAACTCGTTCATCTAGACTTCCCACGGTTGTTGACGTAACATCACGACTAGATCAGTCACCCAAAAAATCATTAAGACGTTTGTCGCAGGAGACAGGCTACAGCTACTCAATGTGTCAGAGAGCTGTGAAAAGTGCAGGTCTAAAGCCGTATAGGATTACGGTTGTCCATCAGTTACAGGAACCAGATAAGGATAGACGACTGAATTATTGTCGTTGGTTTCAGGCGTTCATTGTGCAAAATCCTGCCATAGTGTCCATCACATGGTTCACAGATGAAGCATGGTTCCATGTGAACTCAAATAACTCACGCTATTGTGTCAGCGAAAATCCACATGTTATTCATGAAGCACCTATGCTCCCAGTTAAAATCGGAGTTCTGTGCACAATATCCGCACAGAGAATAGTGGGACCAATTTGTTAAAAAACAATGTGAACACTGCAGAGTACGGACGGATTTTCATGGAGTTTGCTGAGCAACTAGACGATGTAGAGCTGAGACAAGGATATTTTAGCAGGACGCGCTACATGCCATACATCAAATGAATCCATGGCACTAATTGCAAGTTTCTTTGACAACCGGATAATTTCCAAGAACCTGTGGCCACCGAGATCTGCGGATTTGACATCGCCGGACTTCTTTCTATGGGTTACTTAAAAGACAGGGTTTATGCCACACGTCCCCAGACATTGGACGATCTGAAGCACAACATTACACAGGAGATTCAAGCTATTGACAACAGAGTCCTCCAACGAGTGGCCTGTAACATGGAACGACGTGTTGAGTTGTGCCTTATGCAGGATGGAGGACATTTTCAACATTTGCTATAGAGGTAAATAGTCTCCCAAAATTCGTCTGTATTTCAGGTATAATAAGTTGTCGCTAGCATAACTCGTTTTGAAACAATTAAAGAACTAAATGTGTCAGTTCTTCATAAATCACCCTGTATAATCGACACTGAATTTGTGTGGCTGAAACGCATAAAATATTCTGGTTAACCTTGTCCTTTGATACATTCATGAGAACCGGGAAAACTGGGGGAAAAATTGTTAATTTGCAGAGGAGAGAGTTGTTCGAAAACATGTCTTTCTCTGACTTGTTCTTATTTTGTAAATAAAACGAGTTCCAAGCGAACCATAATACGTGAACAGCAATATTGTATACTGTGACACCTAAAGTGTTTGTCTGCAGTTTAAAAAATCTTATGTGTTACATTCACATAGTTTTCGCAACCCTCTATCGTTTATTAATGGGTGTACAAATTATTCTTAGGAAAATGTATTTTTACTTTCTGTACTACGTATAGTAAGTAGGGGAAGTATTGTATTCCACCCAAAAAATTCGATACCGAGATTTCACCGGAAAATACATGTTTTGAGGCACCTGGATCCAAAAAAAAATATTTATGTTGAGCGTCTTTCAAAGATGGACACAAAGATTTTCAAGAAAATCTCCAAATCTCCCTACTTCAGACTACCCTTTACATAGAACACTTTTTGAAAGTTTTGATTTTCTCAAAAATGGTTGTAACAATTTTGATTAAAATACCATATATTTTAGAGATTTTAATGACAAATAAAATGTATAACTTGAATTTTCTTGGAATGTCCCCAATATTACATTTCCTTCTAAATGGTTTTTGCATAACTGGTAAACCGTAAGAAATAGACAAATTTTTTCTACACAAAGAATGTACAGCTGGTAAAAACACGCAATTTATGTTCTTTTTTTCTTTCGAGTGAACTATTTCCGAGATATTCCTTGTTATTTGTTTGAATTTTCCAAGAGAATGGAATACTCCACATAGCAACCAGCGCTTAAAACATTTGACTATCGCTTAAAGCCTACTATATTCCCCTTGCACCTACAAGAAAATTAGCAATAAGATATAAGCGTTTGTAAAAATAGTTCTGTATAGAAGTAGAGAAAGTCATGCGAGTGTAACACATGAGGTTTTTCTGTTTATTTTAATCGATAAAAACCAATGCATAATTATCTACATTACACATTTCGTTATAGATACAAATAGAACAGCGATAGTCAAATGTTTAATAACTGGACGCTATATGCTGGCCTTAAAATTCCATACTGTTTCCATGACATCGCGAGAATGTTGATAATACGTTAAAAAAGTGACAAGTTGTTTGTGTCTGTGAACAATAGAACTCAAAACAAAATGTGAGATAAGTACCAACTTGATATAAGTCGAGTACGTTCTAAGGATGCGACACGGAAGATTTTCAAGAAAATTTCCCTACCCCAAAATACCCTTTATACTGAAAAAATTTCCAAATTGTTTAGATATTTTCTCAAAAATGAAAACATCCTCTCAAAAAATGTAGATCTCTTGAAAACACACAATTTATTATTTCAGTTAACCTTTTTTGTGTCATAGCCATTTCCAAGCTCCATTATTAATGATAGAAATTGGTCAATACTTTATCATTCTCTTAAAATGTTGTCGATGTTCACTTGTTTGTTGCGATGTCATGGAAACAGTATGGAATTTTAAGGTCAGCAAATAGCGTCCGTTGTTAAACATTTGACTATCACTGTTCTCTTTGTATAATGTGTTACTGGCTATTTCTGCAAAGGTTTATTTCAACAAAATGAAGTAGATAGGAAAATAAGCTTTTGTAACCATATTTGTATACACACTAATACACGATAGAGGGTAGTGAAAGTAATGTGATTGGCTTAAACAATAATAACAGCAGATATGAGAACTAAGTTTTGATTCCACCTCGGTCGCCACCAAATTTTAAATGCAGACATTTTGAACACTTAATAAAACTTACTGTAGTTTGTGTGAAAGTCGAAAGTATTATATTACAAAATCTGATGTTACACTCACATGACTTTCTCTACTCTTGTACAAACTATTTTTACAAACTCTTATTCTCCATCTATTTCATATTAATCGAGATAAACATTGGCAGAAACGATCTTTTGACATGCAAAGAGAATTACATTTTACCCATAGCGACCAGTTCTAAAAATATTTAACCATCGCTTAAGGCCTACTATGTTCCCCTTGTTTTGTATTTGCAAGGGCAATATAAGCACATACATATCTCTTAATAGCTGGTTGCTATGTGCAGCACCATTCCCTTCCCACAAATTAATACTCTTTGCATATCCAAGACAAAAAATCTGATGTGTTACACTCACATGACTTTCTCTACTCTTGTACAAATTATTTTTACAAACGCTTATTCTCCATATGCTTCATGTTAATCGAGATGTTAATCTTATTGCTAATTTTCTTGTAGGTGCAAGGGGAATATGATAGGTTTTAAGCGATAGTCAAATATTTTAACGCTGGTTGCTATGTGGCGCATTCCATTCTCTTTGCATGTCCAGGACATAAAAAAAATGAATAAGGAATTTGAGAAAAAGTATAAGTATTGGAAAATTTAAGGGAATAACAAGCAATATCTCGAAAACGGTTCACTCAACAAAAGAAATGTGTATGACATAAATTGTGTATTTTAACGCGATCTACATTTTTTGTGTAGTAAAATTTTGTCTATGCCTTATGGTTTACCAGTTATGCAAAAGTTGTTCACAATGAAGAATACTTTTGGAGACATTCCCAGAAAATTCGAGATATACATTTCATTTTTCATGACAATATCTTAAACATATGATATTTTAATCAAAATCCTTAGAGCCATTTTTGAGCAAATTAAAATTTTCGAAAAATGTTCCATGTAAAGGGTAGTCTGGCGTGGGGGCATTTTCTTGAAAACCTTCGTGTCGCATCTCTGGAAGGTACTGAACCTAAATACCAAGTTTGGTGTTTATCCGACTGTTCGTTTCTGAGTTATGCTGTTCACAGACACACTGACACACACACACACACACAAACGGACATGTTTCCAAAAATGCTTTTTTTGGATTCAGGGGGTCCAAAACATGTATTTCCGGTGAAATCTCGGTATCGAATTTTTGGGTGGAATGCAATACTTCCCCTACTTACTATACGTAGTAGAGAAAGTAAAAATCTGATGTGTTACACTCACATGACTTTCTCTACTCTTGTACAAACTATTTTTACAAACGTTTATTCTCCATATGCTTCATGTTACTCGAGATATCGAGATGCCAATCTTATTGCTAATTTTCTTGTAGATGCAAGGGGAACATGGTAGGTTATAAGCGATAGTCAAATCTTTTAAGCGCTGGTTGCTATGTGGCGAATTCTATTCTGTTTGCATATCCAGGACATAAAAAATTGAATAACGAATTTGAGAAATTGTATAAGTATTGGAAAATTTAAGGGAATAACAAGCAATATCTCGAAAATGGTTCACTCAACTAAAAAAATGTATATGACATAAATTGTGTATTTTAACGCGATCTACATTTTTTGTGTAGTAAAATTTTGTCTATCTCTTATGGTTTACCAGTTATGCAATAGTCGTTCACAATAAAGAATACTTTTGGAGACATTCCCAGGAAATTCAAGATATACATTTTATTTGTCATAAAAATATCTTAAACATATGATATTTTAATCAAAATCGTTAGAGCCATTTTTGAGAAAATTAAAATTTTCGAAAAATCTTCCATGTAAAGGGTACTGTGGGGTGAGGGGATTTTCTTGAAAACCTTCGTGTCGCATCCGTGGAAGATACTGAACCGAAATATCAAGTTTGGTGTTTATCCGACTGTTCGTTTCTGAGTTATGCTGTTCACAGACACACACACACACAGACACACACACGGACATGTTTCCAAAAATGCTTTTTTTGGATTCAGGGGGTCTCATAACATGTATTTCCGGTGAAATCTCGGTATTGAATTTTTGGGTGGAATACAATACTTCCCCTACTTACTATACGTAGTAGAGAAAGTAAAAATGAATGAAAGTTTGAATTGTGGATGTCTTTAAAGGATCATTTTAAGAACATCACACTGAAAATGCTAGTTTCTAGAAATTTCAACCAATTTAACTAAAATTGTTATCATTTATTTGTTTAACATAATTTAGCTAATTAGTATTTCAGAAAAATGACTGTCAAGTCTCACGTGAAATGCCTCTCATATGATGAAGTCTTAAAGTTTTGCATCTTCTACCTCGAATGTAGTTCTTTACAATGAAAGATTAAATATTATATAACATTAAAGCTTTCTGGAAAGAATCAATCATCTGTATTATGTCGTTTTAAAAGACATATTTGAAAATATGAAGAAATTTAAGAAATATTTTATATTGGGAATGATTTTTATGTGGCAAAAATAATGTGGGAAAACCAAGTTTGAGGCTTGCGGGGGCATTTGAAAGTCATATTTATTTTTGTGTAAATACTGTCGAAAATTCGATATCGAGTATTCTTAAATAATAAAGGTTGTTGTTAATTAAAGCAATAGTCACTGTTTAAAATGCATTTATTGTGTTTTTAATGTACATATGTTTATTTGAACTAATGTAATCTACATTGCTGGTGATATGGAAATTCTCTGACAAAATCTCTGTTCTGATCTTCTTCTTCTTCTGCACGGGTGAAAGCAGGTTACTTATTCTGAAAATATAAACAGAAAGCACGAATTTAAATGAATGCTGTTGTGAATATTAAGATTGAGTGATGAGAGATAAGTAACCAACTAACCACATGATGCAGGGTCAACAGTTGAAGCCGTGTCATCTTCGGGCGCCGGCGTGTCAGTGTCCTGGGCTGATGCAAAACTGCACCACTGTAACAAAACATTACAACAGGTGTAAAACTATTATTGTATTCCAGAAAAAATTTGATATCGAAATTACAACGGATATTAATGTTTTTAATAGCATAACTAAAAAATCCCATGCTATACATTCCTGTAACCTTCTCTACCCTCTATCGCTTATTAGTTGGTAAACAAATTACTGTTACAAAAGTATATTTACCTACCTACTTCGTTTTAATCCAAATAAACCTTTACAGAAACAGCTACATTACACATTTCGTTATAGATACAAAGAGAACAGCGATAGTCAAATGTTTAACAACTGAACGCTATATGCTGGCCTTAAAAGTCCCTACTGTTTCCATGACATCGCGAGAAACAACTGAATATTGAAAGGAATTTAAAAGAATGACCAAGAAACAAACAATTCGTAACGGTTATCTCAGAAATGGCTTGATTCCACAAATAAATTACTTGAAACAAATTGTGTCTTTTAAACAGATATACACTTTTGTGTTGATTTTTCGTCTAAAGTTTAACTTTTACCAGTAATACAAGATTACACAAAATTATTTCAGAAAGAAGAGGATTTCACAGGCTATTCACAAAAAAATTCCAGCTATACATATTATTTATCGCGTAGATTTGTTAATATATGGTGTTTTAATCAAAATCATTAAGAGGGGTATGTTAGAAAATCAAAGATTTCGAAAAATGTTATGTGTAAAGGAAAGTTACATGGTTTTTAAAAAAGCTTCAAGTCGTATCTTTGGATGATATTGAACCTAAACACTAAGTTTGATATTTATCCGACTTTTCGTTTTTGAGTTATGTTGTTCACAGACACACACGCGGGGCTAACCTTAAACTTTCTCCACCAGTGCTTAGCAGGTAGAGAAAATATTGCATACCACACAAAAGTTTTATACTGAGATTTCACCGGAAATACATGTTTTGAGGCCCCTGATAGGATAGGAGTAGTAGACACCTGCACAGGAGACCCGTCGCAAGTCAATAGACACGGGCAGAGTTGCAGGCTTGACCATCCGACCAAGGGACAAACAACTCTAGTGGGACCGGTCACTGCAGACTCGGCAGGCTCATGAAAGGGAAATGAAATAAGAGGAAACTGGGGGTGAGAGGAAATCCGTTGTGGAATACATCACTCCAGCATTCGCCGTTGTTAACAAGGCAAAACCACGAAAAACCCATGGTCAGAGTGAGTGGCCACTGGGATTCGAACCCGAGACCACCCAAATACGAGCCTCACACGTTACCCTCTCGCATGGTTTGAGACGCCTGAACCCCAAAATAACTATGTTTATAAAATGGTCTATATGTGAGTGAAGAGCCTAACTCAAAAACGAGAAGGCATTTAAATACCAAACTTGGTATTTAAGTACAGTATCTTTCAAGAATGCGACATGGAGAATTTCAAGAAAATTTCCTCACCCCAAACTAACCTTTAGAAGGAAATTTTGTTAGCTATTTTATATTTTCTCAAAAATGGCTCCAAATGGCTCTATATGATTAAGATATTTACATAAAAAATCAAATATTTACAAACGCGGATCGAAAAGTAACGCACAATAATTACTTTCTCTACTACGTATAGTAAGTAGGGGAAGTATTGCATTCCACCCAAAAATTCGATACCGAGATTTCACCGGAAATACATGTTTTGAGACCTCCTGAATCCAAAAAAAGCATTTTTGGAAACATGTCCGTGTGTGTGTCTGTGTGTCTGTGTGTGTGTGTGTGTGTGTCTGTGTGTGTGTCTGTGTGTGTGTGAACAGCATAACTCAAAAACGAACAGTCGGATAAACACCAAACTTGGTATTTAGGTTCAGTATCTTCCAGAGATGCGACACGAAGGTTTTCAAGAAAATCCCCCCACCCCAGACTACCCTTTACATGGAACATTTTTCGAAAATTTTAATTTTCTCAAAAATGGCTCTAACGATTTTGTTTAAAATATCATATGTTTAAGATAATGCCATGAGAAATGAAATGTATATCTCGAATTTTCTGGGAATGTCTCCAAAAGTATTCTTCATTGTGAACGACTTTTGCATAACTGGTAAACCATAAGAGATAGACAAAATTTTACTACACAAAAAATGTAGATCTCGTTAAAATACACAACTTATGTTATATACATTTCTTTTGTTGAGTGAACCGTTTTCGAGATATTGCTTGTTATTCCCTTAAATTTTCCAATACTTATACTTTTTCTCAAATTCGTTATTCATTTTTTTATGTCCTGGACTTGCAAAGAGAATGGAATTCGACACATAGCAACCAGCGTTAAAATATTTGACCATCGCTTAAAAGCTACCATATTCCCCTTGCATCTACAAGAAAATTAGCAATAAGATTGACATCTCGATATCTCGATTAACATAAAGCATATGGAGAATAGGCGTTTGTAAAAATAGATTGTACAAGAGTAGAGAAAGTCATGTGAGTGTAACACATCAGATTTTTTTTTATTGCCTTGGTATTGGAGCCGGAATGTTGGAATTTCACGCAAATATAGTTTGACGTTTTCCTTATACAGGGTATTTTTTGTTTCATGTGCAGCTCTAGCGACACAAGCGTGAACTACGCAACAAAAATGGCGCGCATGTTACTGTCGTCCGCGTGTGAAGAGCAGAGAGGAGTGGTTCGATATTTGTGGGCCAAATGGCATAAACCGAGTGATACTCACAGTGACATGAGTGGCTAGTATGGGAACGATTGTATAGACAGTAGCAATGCCTCCAGGTGAGGTGTGTTCTTCCTAGAGGGCCGTGTGAACCTTACTGATTCGCCACGCTGCGTGGTATGTTCGTCTTGACAGCTCGTACGGCCTCGCTTAAACTCTGCCACCCAATATTTTACTGTTGTAAACGAAGGAGCAGACTCCCCCAGAGTAGAATCTAGCTCAGCTTTAATATTAGTTGGACTAAGACCTTTCAAATGAAAGTATTGTATCACCTAACGATGGCCAGTTTTATCCATGTTTACAATTCGCTGAGAGAGTTCACTATTAATGGCTGCCAAACAATTACTAAACAACGTAGCATCGTCAAACTTCAAACTTAAGCTTTATAAGATTAGTACTTTATACCACAGTCATTACTTTGAAACAACAACCCCTATATATACATCAGGTCCGGTTCTTCTGGGACTGCACTGGTACACTTAGAGCATATCTTGCTGGCAATAGCCTGGGATGATACAATGTAGACGAGGGGGAGCAATTCAAGCAACAACAGGAGGAAGAAACAGATGAGGCAGCAAACATTGGAGACTGTTGTACAGTGGGGGTATCTGGCTATCCAACACGGAGAGCTTCAGTAAAGCATATAGGTCCGGTAGAATTCAATCTAAGTAGTGGACTGGTGTCGAGTATGATCAACCTTGGGGAAAGACTGATGGGAGTGTTGATGGCAAGAAATCCTTGGACTGCCCCAAGTCCAGTCAATGGTGGACTTGGAAGAGATTTTTCGGAATAAGCTTCTAAGCTGAATGGGATTTATTAACCCAGTGTTTTCACCCATTATTGTCTACTTGTTATAAATTTCTTGTCAATTTTGCTACAACAGTGTACTGAATTTGTATGTTTCATTTTTCTTCCTTTCCTGAATTTGATGGTGTTCCAAGTTTGTATTGTTTTTGTACTAGTATGTGAATAACTATATAGCCAGAGTGTGGCGCTGATGAGCACAGTAGTTTTGTGTCATCCAAAACATATTTCTACTACCAACACAACTTTCCCCTATGTTTCCCGACCGGGATTCCTCATATCAAATACATACATTTGTGCTCCCTAATCTTCCCTTAAAGTTGTATCATCATAACTGGTAAACCATAAGAGGTAGACAAAATTGTTCTAAACAGAAATGTAGATCTCGTTAAAACACACAATTTGCGTCATATACATTTTTTGTGGAGTGAACAATTTCCGAGATATTCCTTGTTATTTGTCTGAATTTTGCAATATATATGCTTTTCTGAAATAGGAATTCGTTATTGGCTTTTTTTATGTCCTGGACATACAAAGAGAATGGAGTGCTCCACATAGCAAGCAGCTCTTAAAACATTTGACTATCGCTTAAAGCCTACCATATTCCCTTGCGCCTAGCAATAAGCTAGTTCCTGCAAATGTTTAACTCGATTAACATGAAGTAGATGGTTTTACAAAAAGTAGATTTTTTACTTTCTCTACTACGTATAGTAAGTAGGGGAAGTATTGCACTCCACCCAAAAATTCGATACCGAGATTTCGCCGGAAATACATGTTTTGAGGCCTCCTGAATCCAAAAAGATGTATTTTTGGAAACATGTCCTGTGTGTGTGTGTGTGTGTGTGTGTGTGTGTGTGTGTGTCTCTGTGAACAGCATAACTTAGAAACGAAGTGTCAGATAAACACCAAAGTTAGTATTTAGGTTCAGTATCTTCCAGAGATGCGACACGAAGGTTTGCAAGAAAATCCCCCCACCCCAAATTACCCTTTACATGGAAAATTTTTCGAAAATATTAATTTTCTCAGAAATAACTAACGATTTTGATTAAAATATTATATATTTAAGATACTTTCATGACAAATAAAATTTATATCTTGAATTTTCTGGAAATGTCTCCAAAAGTTTCTTCATTGTGAACGACTTTTGCATAACTGGTAAACCATATGAGATAGACAAAAGTTTACTACACAAAAAATGTAGATCGCGTTAAAATACACAATTTATGTCATATATTTTTTGTTGTTGAGTGAACCATTTTAAAGATATTGCTTATTATTCCCTTAAATTTTCCAATATGTATACTTTTCCTCAAATGGGAATTCTTTATTCATTTTTTTGTCCTGGTAATGCAAAGAGAATGGAATACTCCACATAGCAACCAGCTCTTAAAATATTTGACTATCGCTTAAAGCCTACCGTATTCCCCTTGCATCTACAAGAAAATTAGCAATAAGATTAAGATCTCGATTAACATGAAGTAGATGGAGAATAAGCGTTTGTAAAAATAGTTTGTACAAGAGAAGAGAAAGTCATGTGAGTGTAACACATCAGATTTTTTACAAAAAACTCCACTGTATAGAATAGCTTAAAGACAGTATTAAGTTTGTTGAAATATGCAGGCGTCCTTATACGTTTCTGGTGCTCATGCACCAGAAAACGAAACAACGAAATGTATAAACGTGTATTGAAGACGTATTAATTAACAAGAATTCGATACAAGAAAAAAGTTTTTTAAGAATTACTTGTAGAAAATTGAGTAGAGAAAGCCACGTGATTGTTTTGTTGACTTACAACCGTATTGTAATATTATTGTAAAGGTGTAACTTACCTGAAGTAGAGCAATTGATGCCACAATTACTGCCATGTAGAATGAGGCCTTCATGATGAATGTGTTTTCGTCGGAAGTGCTCGTCTGATGCCACCTTCTGCCTTCAGACACTTTATATATACCTGCTGCTGATTCATACGCATGTCCTGCATTATCTGTGGCTTCAAATTTGCAAATCTAGTCATGCTAGGCGACTGCATTATCTGAAAATTAGTTTCGATATGTGCCAGCTATCTAGATTTGAATATTTATTGGCGGTTAATCTCTCACTCTCACGTCAATACGACTCTCGTATCAAAAAACGTGAGCAGATATTCATGCTCTAACGAACACTTACGTAAATTTTAAGTGCTCACATGCACATGCAAGTGATAGACCCTGAATCTCTATGACCCATTTCTGTTTCCGTGAATACTAGTTCCAGCATAAGTTAAAGGAAGAGTCGTTTAGTGAAAGGTCGTGTGTACAGCTACGTACAAAAAAGTCTTGCCAGTATAGGAATGCAGCTGGTGTTGTCTAGAACTACTCTAATAGTTGTTTTAGCCAGGCAAGTAATACGCTTTTTCATCCCTTCAATGGATCTTCAAATTGATCCAGATTAAAGCAACTGCAGAGTTACGTTCATCTAACAAGATAAGAATCTGAAATTCAGCTGTGCACATTATGTGCTTGAATATATGTTTTGAGGTACCGTGATCGTAAAAAAGGAATTTTTAGAAAAACCTGTGCGGTCGTGCGCGCGTATGTAGTTCAAAGCTAACTCAAATGCGAATTGTCCGACAAATTGTTATTATTATTATTCACTGATAAGACTTATTATTATTATTATTATTATTATTATTATTATTATTATTATTATTATTATTATTGTTTTCTCTACCACATATATAACAGATAGAAACGGTATTGCATTTCACTGTGTCTGTGAACACATAACTCTAAAACGAAATTTCGCATTACCAAACTTGGTATTTAAATTCAGTACTTTACAAAAATACGAAGATGTTCAACAAAATCCCTCATCCCAACTACCCTTTATATGTAATTTCTTTTTTAAAAATTTTCGATTTTCTCAAAAATGACTAACCATTCTGATTAAAATATTTACGTAACAATTAAGATGTATACTTAAAATTTCTGGAAATAGCATGTGAAGTCGTCTTCATTCGGAAGGAAATTTCTAGAATCTTTTTTTTATTCTATTTTATTTTACGTCACTTTAACAAAATGTGCTACTGACTATTTCTGCAAAAATTTATTTCAATAAAATGAAGTAGATAGGAAAATAAACTTTTGTAACCATAATTGTATACCCACTAATAAACGATATAGGGTAGAGAAAGTAATGTGATCGGCTTAAACAATAACAACAACAGATATGAGAAGTAAATTTTGATTTCATCTTAGTCTCTAGGTCGAAAGTATTTTGTTAAGAAATGAATCAAAGTTTGCATTATGGATCTCTTTATGGGTCATTTTAAGGACATTACACTCAAAATGGTAATTTCTACAAATTTCATCCAATTTAACCAAAGAAATTAACATTTATTTGTTTAACATAATTTAGTTAATTAGTTTTCCAAAAAATGACAGTCAAGTCTCTCGTGAAATGCCTCTCATATGATGAAGTCTTAAAGTTCCGCATCTTCTACCTCGAATGTAGTTCTTTACAATGAAACCTTAAGTATTATATAACATTAAAGCTTTCTGGAAAGAATCAATCATCTGTATTATCTCTTTATCCATTTTTAAAAGACATATACGAAAAATTCTGATATGTTACACTCACATGTCTTTCTCTACTCTTGTACAAACTATTTTTACAAACGCTTATTCTCCATATGCTTCATGTTAATCGAGATGTTAATCTTGTTGCTAATTTTGTTGTAGGTGCAAGGTTGCTATGTGCCGCATTCCATTCTCTTTGCATGTCAAAGACATAAAAAAACGAATAACGAATTCCCATTTGAAAAAAAAGTATAAGTACTGTAAAATTTAAGGGAATAACAAGAAATATCTCGAAAATGGTTCACTCAACAAAAAAAATGTATATGACATAAATTGTGTATTTTAACGCGTTCTACATTTTTTCTGTAGTAAACTTTTGTCTATCTGTTATGGTTTACCAGTTATGCAAAAGTTGTTCACAATGAAGAATACTTTTGGAGACATTCCCAGAAAATTCGAGATATACATTTCGTTTGTAATGAAAATATCATTACATATATTTTAAACAAAATCGTTAGAGCCATTTTTGAGAAAGTTAAAATTTTCGAAAAATGTTCCCTGTAAACGGTAATCTGGGGTGGGGGGATTTTCTTGAAAACCTTCGTGCCGCATCTCTGGAAGATACTAAACCTCAATACCAAGTTTGGTGCTTATCCGACTGTTCGTTTCTGAGTTATGCTGTTCACAGACAAACACACACACGGACATGTTTCAAAAATGCCTTTTTGGATTCAGGAGGTCTCAAAACATGCATTTCCGGTGAAATCTTGGGATCGAATTTTTGGGTGGAATACATTAATTCCCCTACTTACTATACGTAGTAGAGAAAGTAAAAATCTGTTGTGTTACACTCATATGACTTTCTCTTCTCTTGTACAAACTATTTTTACAAATGCTTTTTCTCCATATACTTCATGTTAATCGCTATATTAATCTTATTCCTAATTTTCTTGTAGATGCAAGGGGAACTGGTAGGCTTTAAGTTATAGTCAAATATTTTAAGAGCTGGTTGCTATGTGGAGCATTCCATTCTCTTTGTATGTCCAGGACATAAAAAAAAATGAATAACGAATTCCCATTTCATAAAACGGATTGGAAAATTTAAGGGAATAACTAGCAATATCTCGAAAATAGTTCACTCAACAAAAAAAATGTATATGAATAAATTGTGTATTTTAACGCGATCTACATTTTTTGTGTAGTAAAATTTTGTCTATCTCTTATGGTTTACCGGTTATGCAAACGTCGTTCAGAATGAAGAATACTTTTGGAGACATTCCCAGAAAATTCAAGATATTCATTTTATTTGTCATGAAAATATCTTAAACATATCATATTGTAATCAAAATCGTTAAGGCCATTTTTGAGAAAATTAAAATTTTCGAAAAATGTTCCATGTAAAGGGTAATCTGGAATGGGGGATTTTCTTGAAAACCTTCGTGTCGCATCTCTGAAAGATCCTGAACCCAAATACCAAATTTGGTGTTTATCCGTGTGTTCGTTTCCGAGTTGTGCTGTTCACACACACACACACATATACATACAGAGACACACACACAAATATATTTCCAAAAATGTTTTTTTGAATTCAGCAGGTCTCAAAACATATATTTCCGGTGAAATCTCGGTGTCGAACTTTTGGGTGGAATACAATAGTTCCCCTACTTACTGTACGCAGTAGAGAAATTAAAAATCTGATGTGTTAATCACATTACTTTCTCTACTCTTGTACAAACTATTTTTACAAACGCTTGTTCTCCATATGCTTCATGTTACTCGAGATGTTAATCTTATTGCTAATTTTCTTGTAGGTGCAAGGGGAATATGGTAGGCTTTAAGCGATAGTCAAATATTTTAAGAGCTGATTGCTATGTGCAGTATTCCACTCTCTTTGCATGTCCAGGACATAAAAATGAATAACGAATCCTTATTCAAGAAAATTATAAGTATTGGACAGAGACACACGGACATATTTCCAAAAATGCTTTTTTTGGATTCAGGGGGTCTTAAAACATGTATTTCCGGTGAAATCTCGGTATCGAATCTTTGGGTGGAATACAATACTTCCCCTACTTACTATACGTAGTAGAGAAGGTGAAATGAAAAAAGATTGAAGAAATGTTTTATATTGGGAATGATTTTAATGTGGCACAAATAATGTTATGGGAAAACCAAGTTTGAGGCTTGTACGTGAATTTAAAGGTCAAATTTATTTTTGTGTTAAATACTATCGAAAATTCCATATCGAGTACTCTTAAATAATAAAGGTTATTGTTAACTAAAGCAATAAGTACTGTTTAAAACTATTTATTATATTTGTAATGTACATATGTTTATTTAAACTAATGTAATCTACATTGCCTGCGATATGGATATTCTCTGACAAAATCTCTGTTCTGATCTTCTTCTGCACGGGTGAAAGCAGGTTACTTATTCTGAAAATATAAACAGAAAGAACGAATTTAAATTAATGTTATTGTGAATATTAAGATTGAGTGCTGATGAGAGAGGTTCCAATTATTGTATTTCATGTTTTATTTTATCAATATTACCTTCATTAAGTCACTAACCAGGACCAGGTTCGGGAGCTGCAGCGAATTCTTCGGATGACTCCGCCCCTTGGGCTGATGCAAAACTGCACCACTGTAATAGCTACATTACACATTTCGTTATAGATACACAGAGAACAGCGATAGTCAAATGTTTAAGAATTGGACGCTATATGCTGGCCTTAAAATTCCATACTGTTTCCATGACATCCCGAGAAACAACTGAATGTTGAAAGGAATTTAAAAGAATGACCAACAAACAAAAAGTTCGTAACGGTTATCTCGGAAATGGCTGATGCCACAAATAAATGGTGTGTTTTAAACAGATTTACATTTTTTACTTTCTCTACTACGTATATTAAGTAGAGTAAATATTGTATACCACTCAAAAATTCGATACGCAGATTTCACCTGAAATATATGTTTTGAGGTGCACTGCGTGCAATGCGTATAGCATTTTTGGAAACATGTCCGTGTGTGTGTCTGTGTGTGTGTCTGTGTGTCTGTCTGTGAACAGCATAACTCAGAAACGAACAGTCGGATAAACACCAAACTTGGTATTTAGGTTCAGTATCTTCCATAGATGCGACACGGAGGTTTTCAAGAAAATCCCCCCACTCCAGATTACCCTTTACATGGAACATTTTTCAAAAATTTTAATTTTCTCCAAAATGACTTAACGATTTTGATTAAAATATCATATATTTAAGATACTTTCATGACAAATAAAATGTATATCTTGAATTTTCTGGGAATGTATGAAAAACTATTCTTCAGTGCGAATGACTTTTGCATAACTGGTAAACCATAAGAGATAGACGAAATTTTACTAAACAAAAAATGTAGATCGCGTTAAAATACACAATTTATGTCATCTACATATTTTTTTTTGACTGAACCATTTTCGAGATATTGCTTGTTATTCCCTTATATTTTCCAATACACTTTTTCTCAAATGGGAATTCGTTATTCATTTTTTTGTCCTTGTAATACAAAGAGAATGGAATACTCCACATAGCAACCAGCTCTTAAAACATTTGACTATCGCTTAAAGCCTACCAATTCCCCTTGCATCTACAAGAAAATTAGCAATAAGATTAACATCTCGATAAACATGAAGCATATGGAGAATAAGTGTTTGTAAAAATAGTTTGTGCAAGAGTAGAGAAAGTTATATGAGTGTTACATCAGATTTTTTTGCGTAGATTTTTCGTTTAACGTTTAACTTTTACCAGTAATACGAGATTACACAAAATTATTTCAGAAAGAAGAGGACTTCACAGGCTAATAACAGAAAATTCCAGCTATACATATTATTTATTGCATAAATATGTTTAATATATGGTGTTTGAATGAAAATGGTTAAGAGGGGTATGTTAGAAAATCAAAGGCTTCGAGGAATGTTCTGGATAAAGGACAATTCCATGTTAGAGGTTTTTGAAAATCCTTGTGTCGCATCTTTGGATGATACTGAACCTAAATAACAAGTTTGGTATTTATCTGACTTTTCGTTTTTGAGTTATGTTGTTCACAGGCAAACAGACGGGCCTTGACCTTAAACTCTCTCCACCAGTACTTAGTGGGTCGAGAAGATATTGCATACCACACAAAAATTATATACTGAGATTTCACAGGAAATACATGTTTTGAGGCCCCTGATAGAATGGGACTAGGGGACACCTTCACAGAAGAGCCGGCGCAAGCCAATAGAGACGGGCAGAGTATCCTAATGCATAGTTGCAGGCTTGACCACCCGACCAAAGGACCGTGCAGCGCAGACTCGATTGGCCTCCCTCTAGCAGGGCCGAGAAGAAGTTCTAAATTGCAAGCTTTTGCGCTATCTGAACGACAGCAACAGAACCATAGCCACGGAGTCAACCTGAAAAATGAAAGGGAAATGAAATGAGAGGAAATCCGTGGTAGAATACACCACTCCAGCATTTGCCTTTGTCAACCAGGGAAAACCACGAAAAACCGTGGTCAGAGTGAGCGGCCACGAGAATCGAACCGAGACATCCCAAATGCTACCCTCACACGTTACCTTGGAGCCCTTTCGCTCGGTTTGAGACGCCTGAATCCCAAAAGAACCATGTTTTTAAAATGGTCCATATGTTAGTGCGCGTTTGCGTAAATAGCTTAACTCAAAAACGAGAAGCCGGTTAAATACCAAACTTGGTATTTAAGTTCAGCATCTTTCAAGAATGCAACACGAATAATTTCAAGAAAATTCCCTCATCCCAAACTAAACTTTAATAGAAGCTTTGTTAGTTATTTTGTATTTTCTCAAAAATGGTTCCAAAGATTTTGATTAAAATTCCACATGTTCAACATATTTACATGAAAAATAAAATGTTTTTCTTGAGCTTCGTGAAATAGTCTCCGAAGCCCTCTTCTTTAGTAATGATTTTTTTTTGTAATTTCTAAACGTAAGAGATACACGGATTAAATTGAATTTTATTTATGGATGCTGTTCAACTACTATGGTTCTTGGCGTCCCATTCTATATTGGATGTGAAAGACCGGTAATTTTGATCAGAGGCAACTTTATCAGGCTTGAGGTTCTTTTACGTGCCGAATATCCACGACACGAGACCACCGGCTTTACTTTCCTTCCCAAAGAAGTCGTGCTAAGGATTTTTACACCCGAAAAAATCCATCGCCCTTCGCCGGGTTTGAACCCGTGACCTCGGGAAGTAGAGGCTAGCTTGGTAACCATTATAACACTTAAGAGACAGAATCTTACTACACAAAAAAAGTAGATCTCGTTAAAACACACAATTTATACCAAATACCGTTTTGTAGCTTTTAACAGCTTCCGAGTGTTGTTTGTTATTGGTTTGAATTTTAAAATATTTATAAGTTACGCTTTTTCTACGATCTACCTATATTACGTAAGAAGAAGTACGCATTGTATTCCACCCAAAAATTCAAATGCATGTTTTGGAGATCCCGTTGATTAAAAAATCTGATGTGTTACACTCACATGACTTTCTCTACTCCTGTACAAACTATTTCTACAAACGCTTATTCTCCATATGCTTCATGTTAATCGAGATGTTAATCTTGTTGCTAATTTTCTTGTAGATGCAAGGGGAATATGGTAGGCTTTAAGCGATAGTCAAATGTTTTAAGAGCTGGTTGCTATGTGGAGTATTCCATTCTCTTTGCATTACCAGGACAAAAAAATCTGATGTGTTACACTCACATGACTTTCTCTACTCTTGTACAATCTATTTTTACAAACGCCTATTCTCCATATGCTTTATGTTAATCGAGATATCGAGATGTCAATCTTATTGCTAATTTTCTTGTAGATGCAAGGGGAATATGGTAGCTTTTAAGCGATGGTCAAATATTTTAACGCTGGTTGCTATGTGTCGAATTCCATTCTCTTTGCAAGTCCAGGACATAAAAAAATGAATAACGAATTTGAGAAAAAGTATAAGTATTGGAAAATTTAAGGGAATAACAAGCAATATCTCGAAAACGGTTCACTCAACAAAAGAAATGTATATAACATAAGTTGTGTATTTTAACGAGATCAACATTTTTTGTGTAGTAAAATTTTGTCTATCTCTTATGGTTTACCAGTTATGCAAAAGTCGTTCACAATGAAGAATACTTTTGGAGACATTCCCAGAAAATTCGAGATATACATTTCATTTCTCATGGCATTATCTTAAACATATGATATTTTAAACAAAATCGTTAGAGCCATTTTTGAGAAAATTAAAATTTTCGAAAAATGTTCCATGTAAAGGGTAGTCTGGGGTGGGGGGATTTTCTTGAAAACCTTCGTGTCGCATCTCTGGAAGATACTGAACCTAAATACCAAGTTTGGTGTTTATCCGACTGTTCGTTTTTGAGTTATGCTGTTCACAGACACACAGACACACACACACACACACACACAGACACACACACACAGACACACAGACGGACATGTTTCCAAAAATGCTTTTTTTGGATTCAGGAGGTCTCAAAACATGTATTTCCGGTGAAATCTCGGTATCGAATTTTTGGGTGGAATGCAATACTTCCCCTACTTACTATACGTAGTAGAGAAAGTAAAAATGAATAACGAATTTGAGATATAAGTATTGGAAATTTTAAGGGAATGACAAGCAATATCTTCAAAATGGTTCACTCAACAAAAAAAAAAAAAAAAAATGCATATGACATAAATTATGTATTTTAACGCGATCTAGATTTTTGTGTAGTAAAATCTTGTCTAACTCTTATTGTTTACCAGTTATGCAAAAGTCGTTCACAATGAAGAATACTTTTGGAGACATTCCCAGAAAATTCAAAATATACATTTTATTTGTCATGAAAATATGTTAATCATATGACAATTTAATCAAAATCGTTAGAGCCATTTTTGAGAAAATTAAAATTTTCGAAAAATGTTCCATGTAAAGGGTAATCTGGGGTGGGGGGATTTTCTTGAAAACCTTCGTATCGCATCTCTGGAAGATACTGAACCTAAATACCAAGTTTGGTGTTTATCCGACTGTTCGTTTCTGAGTTATGCTGTTCACAGACACACACACACACACAGACACACACACACACACACACACACACACACACGGACATGTTTCCAAAAATGCCTTTTTTGGATTCAGAGGGTCTCAAAACATATATTTCCGGTGAAATCTCGTATCGAATTTTTGGGTGGAATACAATACTTCCCCTACTTACTATACGTAGTAGAGAAAGTAAAAAGCAAAAACGCATCTTAAGCGAAAGATCATAAACAGCATAACTCTGAAACGAAATGTCCCATAATTATAAACTTGGTTTTTAGTTCATCATCTTCCAAAATGCGACACGAATATTTTCAAAAAAAATCTCACCATCCCAACTATCGTTTTCATGGAAAACTTTTAGTAATTTTGGATTTTCCAAAAACTACTAACGAATGTGAATACAGTAACATATGTTTAAGCTTTTTTGGATTTTATGGGAATAGCCAGTTAAGTGCACTTTATTCAGAAGGATTTTTATACGGACTGTTTCCCTGATGATAATACAAACATTCAGGGAAGATTAACAAGGACAAATGCATGAATTTGATATAAAGTACACAGGTCCGGAAACAACTGCGTCGCAAATTATAGGCGAAAGCTGTTTTTGGGATACCTATGAAGGTGAAATTATGCGAACGTTGGAATATCTGTATTCTACTTCGCTGTATTATTTATACCAGAGGTGATACTACAACATGTGCTCAAAATGACGTCCTTCAGCTCCGATGACAACGTCGGGCGAAGTTCTGTTGTACTCGTGCGAGCAACCCCGGAGTCGCTCTGACTATGTCACAGGAAGTGAGATCTCGTGTAGTAGCTCCTCTTCGTTTGGTACTGGTGTCTCGTACACAAGAGAACCCCACAAAAAGATATCAAGTGGCTTCAGATCAGACGAACGGGCTGGCAATGGAACAGGACCTCAACCTCCTATCCACTTTTAAGGGAACGTCTGATTATGGTGTTCTTGAGCATGATGTGAAAAATGAGCTGGGGTTCCATCATGTTGAGTATGTATCTCAAAAACACAGTGTACACTGTCCCAGTTAATCGGGGTGGAAGAAGAAATGGGTATAAATCGTATGCCCCCAATACGTTCACTGCAAATCTGTTTTGATGGCAGCTTACAGCTGGGGATTCTCATCGTCCCACACATGAGTATTCGACTATTTAGCATAACATAAGCTCTCAATCTATGGATCCTATAATGATCTAGACCAGCTTAAAGAAATTTAGTTTACTCTAGGATGTAGATTACATCATAAATACATAATTACATTGTGTACTTGCATGTAAATAAATTGTAGTTCTTATGTAGGTACGTTAGAGCTAAAAATGTTAAAACAATATTATTTATACTTAATGTATTTATAAAATTTGGTAACACTTTATAATCAGTTATTTTTTTGAATGAAAGAAATCCTGCTCTGTATAGAAGGTGTAAGTGATGAGATATCTTTTCAATGCTAACTTGAATTATTAGTTTTCAGTTCCTTAACATATGATGGAAGTCAATTAAATAATACTAGACCATTGTAGTAAGCCCCTTTATGGAAAACCTGTAGGTTATTACTTGCCCTGTGTAAGTCCTGCCCATTTCTGGTTTGTTTGCTGTGTATGTCTGAACTTTTTTATGAACACTTCTGGTTGGTCAACCACGGTTATAAGTATAGATAAATTATACTCACAGGCTAATGGTAGAATTCCAAATGTTTTGAATAGTTGTTTACAATGAGTTGATTGTTTTACACCTGTTATTATTCTTATTACGTGTTTTTGTAGAAGAAATATTTTTTTGCGTCTACCGAATTTCCCCAAAATGTTATTCCATAAATCATAATTGCATGAAAATAAGCATAATATACTGTTTTTAGGATGCTTTTATTTGTAAAATGAATTAATGATCTAATTGCAAAACATGCAGCGCTTAGTTTTGGTAGGATGTATTCAATATGGTCTTTCGAATTCATATTATCATCTATAATAAGACCAAGAAATTTTATGTTACAAGTTTCAGTAATTTCGTTGCCTTCATGTTCAATTCTTATGTCTGCAATACATTTATTTTTTGTGCGAAAATTGATATACTTAGTTTTCTCAAAGTTTATATGAATTTTGTTACTATCGAACCAATTATTTAGCACACAGAAAATACTGTTGGTTAACGCTGAGAGGCGATTGATGTTGTGTTCTTTAATTGTAATACTTGTATTATCAGCAAAGAGAACTCGGTGAGCATGTTCATTTATTACTCTGGGAAGGTCGTTCACATATATTAGAAACAATAATGGACGCAAAATCGAACCTTGTGGAACACCATGCTTTATTTCGGACCATTTGGAATATATTTTGGAATTATTTGCAGTATTTATTATGAACTTTTGATGTCTGTTTGATAGGTAAGATGCAATCGATTGATATCTTTTATTCTTAATGCCATAGTATGATAATTTTGATAAGAGTATATTATGATTTACACAGTCAAATGTTTTTGATAGGTCACAGAATGTTCCTAGTGTATTACATTTATTATCAAGTGATTTCAAAATTTCATTCGTTAGGTTGAAAGTGGCATCATTGGTTGACACGTTTTTTTCTAAATCCAAATTGCTGAATGGATGTAGATACACTAGCTTACTTTACAGGGGCAACTATAATTATTGTTAAGATATTATTTTTAATTATGTGGTGACAAATTCGTTTTAACATAAGTTTTTCAAATACTTTGGAGAAAGTAGTTAGTAATGATACTGGCCTATAGTTCGATAATTGTGACTTTTGCCCTTTCTTGTATAGTGGTTTAGCTATAGAATATTTTAGCCTGTCAGGAAAACTTCGTGTTAGAAAGGAGAAGTTACATATATGACTTAAAGGTTTGCTAATTTTATCGGCGCATAGTTTTAATATCTTTGTAGTCACTTCGTCATAACCCGATGAATTCTTGCTTTTGAGGGATTTTATCGTTTTATTTACTTCTATCGTGCTCGTGGGTACTATTTCTGTGCAAATAGGCTGTTCTAAGCTTGCTTTTTTCAAATATAAAATAGGATCCTCCACTTGTTGTTTGGACTGTAACAGTAAATTTTCTGCTAACTGAATATAATAATATTGCTATTTCTTGTGGTTCTTTTGTGGTGATATGATTTACTCTAATTTCTTTTATTTAATTTTTTGTGTGATGTTTACCAGTCTCTTTTTTATAATTTTTCATATTGTCTTAGAGTCCTCAAATAACAAGCGTATCTGATTTTCATAGCAGAGTTTTTTTAGCTACATTTATAACCTTTTTTAAAAGTTTACAATATTCTTTATAGTGTTGTCTATGTTTCTCACAGTTGCTTTCTCTGGTAGCCATGTAGAGTTCTCTTTTGCGTTTGCAGGATATCTTAATACCTTGTGTTAACGAGCCATTTCTAGGTGTGTTAATAATTTTCTTTACATGAGATGGAAAGCTTGAGTTTTGAATCCTTATGAAAGTATTTAGAAAGGAGTTAAACTTATCATTCATATTGTTCTTTTTGTATATTTCTACCCAGGTTTGTTCTGAAAGCTGGTAATCAAAGAGTTTTATGTTCTCACTGTTAATCACTCGGTAGTTGGATACATGATTCGTTATTTTGAAATGAGAAATGTTATAATTGATTTTAAGCAACTGTCCATCATGGTCTGAAAGTCCATTAGTTAAGGGTTGTACTTCATGGTACTCATTCTTAAACATATCTATGAAAATATTATCAATATCTGTTTTGGAATTTTTTTTTAATTCTAGTTGGAAAGTTGACTGTATGCATAAGGTTGTATGTTCTTAATAATGAACAAATTTGTTCCTTTTGGTTGCTGTCGTTAATGAAGTCTAAATTTAAGTCACCACAAAGTATAAACTCAATTTTAGGCTTGAATAGATATTTTAGAGCAAAATCCAGATTGTATAGGAAGTTTTCAAAATTGGCAACTGGGGCTCTGTATACTGTTAATATAATTAGTTTATTGTCTGGTATTTTTATATGAACTGCGCAACACTCAAATGTTTTTTCTACACAGTATTTATCCAGATCAATATTGTAAAACTGTACGTTTTTCTTAACCAAGGTACTCGCACCTTCTTCAGAGAGTTTTTACTTTCTCTACTACGTATAGTAAGTAGGGGAAGTATTGTATTCCACCCAAAACTTCGATACCGAGATTTCACCCGAAATACATGTTTTGAGACCCCCTGAATCCAAAAAAAAGCATTTTTGGAAACATGTCCGTGTGTGTGTGTGTGTGTGTGTGTGTGTGTGTCTGTCTGTCTGTGAACAGCATAACTCAGAATTGAACAGTCGGATAAACACCAAACTTGGTATTTAGGTTCAGTATCTTCCAAGGATGCGACACGAAGGTTTTCAAGAAAATCCCCCCACCCCATATTACCCTTTACATTGAAGGTTTTTCGAAAATTTTAATTTTCTCAAAAATGGCTCTAACGATTTTGATTAAAATATCATATGTTTAAGATATTTTTATGACAAATAAAATGTATATCTTGAATTTTCTGGGAATGTCTGCAAAAGTGTTCTTCATTGTGAACGACTTTTGCATAACTGGTAAACCACAAGAGATAGACAAAATTGTACTACAAAAAAAATGTAGCTCGCGTTAAAATACACAATTTATGTCATACACATCTTTTTTGTTGAGTGAACCATTTTCGAGATATTACTTGTTATTCCCTTAATTTTTACTTTCTCTACTACGTATAGTAAGTAGGGGAAGTATTGCATTCCACCCAAAAATTCGATACCGAGATTTCACCGGAAATACATGTTTTGATAATCACTGAATCCAAAAAAAGCATTTTTGGAAACATGTCCGTGTGTGTGTCTGTCTGTGTGTCTGTCTGTGTGTCTGTGTGTCTGTGTGTCTGTCTGTCTGTGTGTCTGTGTGTCTGTGAACAGCATAACTCAAAAACGAACAGTCGGATAAACACCAAACTTGGTATTTAGGTTCAGTATCTTCCAGAGATGCGACACGAAGGTTTTCAAGAAAATCCCCCCACCCCAGACTACCCTTTACATGGAACATTTTTCGAAAATTTTAATTTTCTCAAAAACGGCTCTAACGATTTTGATTAAAATATCATATGTTTAAGATATTGTCATGACAAATAAAATGTATATCTCGAATTTTCTGGGAATGTCTCCAAAAATATTCTTCATTGTGAACGACTTTTGCATAACTGGTAAACCATAAGAGATAGACAAAATTTTACTACACAAAAAATGTAGATCGCGTTAAAATACACAACTTATGTCATATACGTTTCTTTTGTTGAGTGAACCGTTTTCGAGATATTGCTTGTTATTTCCTTAAATTTTCCAATACTTATACTTTTTCTCAAATTCGTTATTCATTTTTTTTATGTCCTGAACATGCAAAGAGAATGGAATTCGCCACATAGCAACCAGCGTTAAAATATTTGACTATCGCTTAAAAGCTACCATATTCCCCTTGCATCTACAAGAAAATTACCAATAAGATTGACATCTCGATATCTTGATTAACATGAAGCATATGGAGAATAGGCGTTTGTAAAATTAGATTGTACAAGAGTAGAGAAAGTCATGTGAGTGTAACACATCAGATTTTTTGAATACTTATTTTCTAAACGGCAATTCGTTACTCATTTTTTTTGTCTTGGATATGCAAAGAGTAATTTGTGGCAAACAGAATAGTGCTGCACATAGCAACCAGCTATTAAGAGATATGTATGTGCTTATATTGCCCTTGCAAATACAAAACAAGGGGAACATATTAGGCCTTAAACGATAGTCAAATATTTTTAGAACTGGTCGCTATGTGTAAAATGTAATTCTCTTTGCACGTCAAAAGATCGTTTCTACAAATGTTTATCTCGATTAATATGAAATAGATGGAGAATAAGCGTTTGTAAAAATAGTTTGTACAAGAGTAGAGAAAGTCATGTGAGTGTAACACATCAGATTTTTCTTCTACAGTAATATGCTGCTCTGTTGTAACCTTCCATTGAGATAGTAATATTTCCTGTTTGTCCATGTGATGTCCCGTTATGCATAAGATATCTGGGTTTTTACTTTCATTTTTGAAACTAATTAATAACTCAGAGATTTTATTTCTTAAACTTTGAATATTTTGATGAAATACTGTTAATGAGTAATGTCGTTTTGTTGATTGTGTGCAATATTTCTCTGTTTCAATTACTTGTAATGTCGTTCCATATCTCTTATTTAACAATTGCAGGAATATTACCCATGGATGTACATGAAATGCTCTCAGCAATGAGGTGCGTCAGCATATCCTTGCCATGAGCGCATAAATGCAGTCCATGTGTAGTATAACCATTCCTCTCAATGGATGATACATCTATACTTCTAATGTGGCCTGTTCCCTCTCTACCAAGACACTGATCAAGTCTTCCCTCACCTTCTTGTTAATCCAAGGCTTGTCATGTCTCCAGAAGAGATTCACAAAGCTCACATTTGTGTGGCTACTGGCATCAACAATGTGGTTCATATCCATCTCAATTGAATAATTGAGATTCCTATCCAAACTATTTCCAGGTCCCCCCCATATGATCTTCTTTATTGAGATCCTTTGACATGTCTGCAAGATTCCCCACCACATGGCTAAGACCAGCATTGGGATTGAAAACACTGCTAACAGTATATTTCTCACCTGGAGTCTCTCTCTGATGCCCCTAGCATGACTACTTCCTAAAACTAAAACCCTACCTTTGGCATCAGAGGACCCCTATCCTGGCCTGGGTTTGAGAACAGACCTCGTCCCCGGAAGTTACGTGGCAGGCACTTCCTGCGGCAAAACCTGGGAAGACCCCACCTCCGCCACCGCCAAAGCCAAAAATCTGTTTTTCAACTTCAACTCGGGAACTTTGTCACGAGGACACCCAAAACTTCTACGCCTACGTTTAGAATTGGTATACACATGAAATTCCGGTGACATAATTTTACTTTTACTATCCAATTCCTTTTGTAGGCTTAGAATGGTATTCTCCTGACTTAATACTAGAGCCTTACATCTACAAAGTTCACAGTACCAAAACTGATTTACACTTTCACACAGTCCCAATGAAACCACAATTTACACTGAACGCAAAAAACACCTTGCTTCACGATCCTACGGCACGATCCACAATTCCCCGCCAGATCACACGCTTTTTCACTAATAATCACACCACTTTGATTACTTTACTCCTTAAACCACTAGCAACACAGCAAACACTTACGTCACTTCTTAAACCACTAATAATGCAGCAAAACCGTTATTTAACCTTTTATACCACTTGCAAAACACTAAATAATTACCTATTTATGTATAATTACAAGCAACTAAGCGTCTAAGTCAGAAAAAAACACAAGAATAGGTTATAAATCAATTCAATATGGCGGACGTATACAGCTGATATTAGCGTATGGTTTTAGTGGATTTTTACACTAAAATAAATAATACAAAAATATACTTATAGTAAAGCAGATGCCCTATATACTCGACTTCACTCCTAAAAGCTTTAACTACTCGAGGGATGATAGTTTTCGGAAAATATGAATGTTGACTTTGATAAAACAGGACTCATCGGTGAAAAGTACACACATGGAAGTGAGGATTGATTTCTCACCGCCTGTGATATCGTAGGAGCGACACCAGGTTTGCTCGCCCAAGCAGACAGAACTACGACCGAAGGTGTCATGCCTGCATCGGACGCCATTTTGAACACCTGTTGTAGTATCGCGGCTTGTGTAAGTAGTACAGCGAAGTAAAACACAGATATTCGTAAGTTGGCATAATTTCACGTTCATAGGTATCCCAACACCACATTCTCCCTCAAGGGCTTACTTCGGTAAGTACAGCATTGGCGTTCCCGAGCCACTGGTCCTCCAGGTTTTGGGGGTTTGGTTTAGGATCAACAGCATTGTTCGTAAAACTGCCACATTCTTGATCTTTTGTGTGTGGACAGATGTTTTCAGAAATGTTTGAAGGGTAAATTAGAACTTCTGAATGCAACTACGGCGGCACCAATAAAGCTAGTGGTGAGAGAACAACCTTGTGTCACGCTAGATGATGACAATGCCCTGCCTGGACCATATTTGGTGGAGAACGATATGCTACTACCTGTAATTGAGAAGTTTGTTTTACCTACCGAAATAGAGAAGTTTGAATTGTTATTGGAAGAATATATCAAACGAGAAGATACGAAGCTGTCACAGAAGTACCCGACCTAAGAAAGAAAACACAAATATTTTGGAAAAAAAGTCTTTATTTCTCTGCATAATCTCCTTTCCCAGCGATGTTCAATAGCTTCGATACCCTGTTTATACTGAACCATAGTGTTCTGCAAAATAGCCATCAACTGCAAACTCCACCTCTTCACTTTTGACAAATCTTTTACCACCAAGCCATTTCTTCAACTTTGGAAACATAAAATAATCAGAGGGGTCTAAGTCTGGTGAATAGGGTGCATGAGGAAGTAATTCGAATTTCAACTCATTGATTTTGGCCATGGCGATAAAGGATGTGTTAACTGGTGCATTGTCTTGATGAAACAAAAGTTTCTTTTCCACAAAATGCTCTCGTTTTTGCTTGATTTCATCTTTCAAATACTGTAATAATTTTGCGTAATACTCGCCATTGATTGCTTTTCGTTTTTGAAGATGCAATGAAAATTATTCCACACACACATTCCAAAAAACTGACGCCGTGACCTTCTCTGCAAATGCAACTGTCCCACCTCCTTGGAGCCGATTCTCCCCTTTCATTCCAATGTTTGAATGTTCCTTCGTCTCAGGTGTGAACTGATGGACCCATGGTTATGAATCGACACAAAAACTCGGTTTTATTGCAGCAAAACGTCGCCAAACACTCGATTGAAACATCTTCATTCCGGTACTTCTGAGACTGCCCTCTACATTTAGAGCATATCTTGCTCGTAATCGCCGGGAAGATGCAATGTAGATGAAAAGTAAAACAAAACGTAGAAGAGAAAGTAAAGCAACAATAGGAGAGAGAAACACATGAGGCAGCAAACATTGGAGACTGTTGTAGAGTGTTGGTATCTGGCTATCCAACACGGAGTGCTTCAGTAAAGCATATAGGTCCGGTAGAATTCAATCTAAGCTAGTGGACTGGTGTCAAGTATGATCAACCTTGGGGAAAGACTGATGGGAGTGTTGATGGCAAGAAATCCTTGGACTGCCACAAGTCCAGTCAATGGTGGACTTGGAAGAGATTTTTCGGAAGAAGCTTCTAAGCTGGATGGGATTTATTAACCCAGAGTTTTCACCCATTATTGTGTACTTGTTATAAACTTTCTTGTCCATTTTGCGACAACAGCATACTGAATTTTGTACGTTTCATTTTTGTTCCTTTCGTGAATTTGATGGTGCTCCAAGTGTTGTTTTTGTATGTACTAGGATGTGAATAACTATATAGCCAGAGTGTGGCGCTGATGACCACAGTAGTTTTGTGTCACCCAAAACTTATTTCTACTACCAACACAACTTTCGCCTGTTTCCGGACCGGGGTTGCTCATATCAAATACATACATTTGTGCTTCTTAATCTTCCCTGAAAGTTATATCATCATAACTGGTAAACTATAAGATATAAACAAAATTGTTGTACGCAAAAAATGTAGATCTCGTTAAAACACACAATTTTTGTCATACACTTTTTGTGGAGTGAACCATTTCCGAGATATTCCTTGTTATTTGTTTGAATTTTAAATACTTATACTTTTTCTAAATTAGCAATTCGTTATCCGTTTTTTTTTGTCCTGGACATACAAAGAAAATGCAATACTCCACATAGCAACCAGCTCTTAAAACCTTTGACTGTCGTTTAAAACCTACCATATTCCCCTTGCATCTACAAGAAAATTAGCAATAAGAAGTAAATGGAGAATAAGCGTTTGTAAAAATAGTTTGTACAAGTGTAGAGAAACTCATGTGAGTGCAAAGCATCACATTTTTTTTAAAACGTAGCTATTATTAACAGACTTTTTTACTAAAAGGCCCATTGGATACAATAGTTTATGGACAGTATTAATTTTGTTTAATTGTTGGGTTGTCCTGTAAAAATAAACGATAGTGGCTAGAGAAAATCATGTGAATGTAACATAAGGTTGTCTTTCATGTGTTAAGCTGCCATTCGTTTTTTCTCGTGCTCATGCAAAGAACATGAAATTCAAAGGCATCACAGTGACATGCTCTTTAGAGAAAGCTGTACTAGTGCTTTGTGGCTTACACTTGTATTGTAATGTTATTGTAAGGAATGTGGTGTAACCTACCTGGAGTAGTGCAATTGATGCCAGGATTACTGCCATGTAGAGTGAGGCCTTCATGATGAATTTGTTTTCGTCGGAAGTGCTCGTCTGATGCCATCTTCTGCCTTCAGACACTTTATATATACCTTGTGCTGATTCATACGCATGTCCTGAATTATCTGTGGCTTCAAATTTTCAAATCTAGAAATGCTAGGCGACTGGATTATCTGAAAGTTACTTTCGATAAGTGCCAGTTATCTAGATTTGAATATTTCATTGGTGATAAATCTCTCTCTCTCTCTCAGTCAATGTGAATCTGGTTTCAGAAAACGTGAGCAGATATTTACGCTTTAACGAACACTTACGTAAATTTTAAGTATTCACATGTAAATGCAAGTAATAGAGCCTGTATCTCTGTGACCCATTTCTGTTTCCGTGAATATTACTTTCAGCATAAGTTAAAGGAAGAGTCATTTAGTGGAATGCCATATGTACAGCTACGTACAAAAAAGTCTTGCTGGTATAGTTGCTGTTGTCTTTAGAATTACTCGAGTAGCTGTTTTTAGCCAAGCAAGTAATACACTTTTACAGCCTTGTTGATGAATCTTCAAATTGATCCAAATTAAAGCAACTACACAGTTACGTTCATCTAACGAGATAATAATCTGAAATTCATTTGTGTAAATTATGTGCTTAAATACATGTTTTGAGGTACCCTGGGCCCAAAAGAAGACATCTTTAGAAAAAGGTCTGCGGTCGCGCGCGCGTGTTTGTAGTTGACAGCGTAACGGACAAGCCAATTGTCAGACAAGATACATTATTCTACTATTATCATCCCTACCACGTACATAACGCGTAGAGAAGGTACTGCATTTCACCCTGTCTCGTAACTGAAAACGAAAAGTCGGATCAATACCAAACTTCGTATTTAATAACGGTACCTTACAAAAATGCGACGATTTTCAAGAGAATCCCCCATCCCAACTACCCTTCAGGTGTAACTTTTTTTCAAAGCTTTCGATTTTGATTAAAATATTTACGTGACAATTATGTTGTATACTTAAAAGTTCTGGAAATATACTGTGAAGTACTCTTGTAACGTTAGTGATATGACGAAAATGCACCATTCAAATAATACGGATTGCTTTAAAACATGCAATTTATCTCTAGTAATATTATGTGACATAAGCCTTTTCTGAGATACTCATTATTAATGGTACGATTTGCTCAATACTTTTGTCATTCTTGTCAAGTCCTGTCGATTTTCAGTTATTTCTAGTAACAGTAAGCAAAGATTTTGCAATTTAAGGCCAGCATATAGCGACCAGTTTTTAAACATTAGACTATCGATGTTCTCTTTGTATTTATAACGAAATGTTGTAATGTGGCTGTTTCTGCAAAGGTATATCTCGATTAAAATGAAGTAGATAGAAAAAAATCTGATGTGTTACACTCACATGACTTTCTCTACTCTTGTACAAACTATTTTTACAAACGCTTATTCTCCATCTACTTCATGTTAATCGAGATAAACATTTGCAGACTCTATCTTATTGCTAATTTTCTTGTAGATGTAAGGGGAATATATATTTACAAGGGCAATACAGAAATACAGTAGCCTTTAAGCATATACATATCTCTTAATAGCTGGTTGCTAGTTGCAGCACCATTCCCTTTGCCACAGATTAATACTCTTTGCATATCCAAGACAGAAAAAGAATAACGAATACCCATTTGAGAAAAAAAAGTATTGAAAAATTTAAGGGAATAACAAGCAATATCTCGAAAATGGTTTTATATCTTATGGTTTACCAGTTATGCAAAAGTCGTTCACAATGAAGAATACTTTTGGAGACATTCCCAGAAAATTCAAGATATACATTTTATTTGTCATGAAAATATCTTAAACATATGATATTTTAATGAAAATCGTTAGAGCCATTTTGAGAAAATAAAAATTTTCGAAACATATTCCATGTAAAGGGTAATCTGGGCAGGGGGGGATTTTCTTGAAAACCTTCGTGTCGCATCTCTGGAAGATACTGAACCTAAACAACTGACTGTTCGTTTCTGAGTTATGCTGTTCACAGACACACACATGGACATGTCTCCAAAAATGCTTTTTTTTTGGATTCAGAGGGTTTCAAAACATATATTGCCGGTGAAATCGCGGTATCGAATTTTTGGGTGGAATACAATACTTCCCCTACTTACTATGCATAGTAGAGAAAGTAAAAATACTATGTGTTACATTCACATGTCTTCTCTACCCTCTATAGCTTTTATGGGTATACAAATTATAATCGAGATAAAGCTTCCAGGAAAAGCTGCATTAAATTCCATATTCGTTCAATAATATCGCGAGAAACAACTGAAAATCGACAGAAATTGAAAGCAATGACAAAGGTATTGAACAATTCGAACCATTTATAACGGATATCTCGGAAATGGCTAGGCCAGAAAAAAGGTTATTTGAAATAAATTCTGTGTTTTAAGTAAATCTCCTTTTTTTTGTAGTATGTTTATTCTATCACTTAATGTTTACTAGTTATACAAGATGATATAAAATTTCATCGGAATGAAGAGGACTTCACAAACTGTTCCCAGGAAATGCAAGATCTACATTTTATTTATCATGGAAATATCTTTAATACAGACTATTTTAATCAAAAATTTTGAAACATTTTAAGAAATAAAAAATTATGAAAAATGTTCCATGTAAGGGGTATTTGGGGAAAGGGAAGTTTACTTGAAAATTTTTGTATACCATCCTTAGAAGGTGCTGGTGCCAAATACCAAGTTTGGTATTTATCCAACTTTTCGTTTTTGAGTTGTGTTCACACAGACACACAAACACATACCTTAACAGAATGTAAATTAATAAAATACTTTAATAGAAATATTATTAGAAATGTATTTTTAAAAGTTCTGAAAATGATTCTTTTGGATTCAGGGGTCCTCAAAAATGTATTTCCGGTAAAATTTCAGTATCGAACTTTTGGGTGGAATGCAATACCTTCCCTACCTAATATGTATGCGGTACATAGGGCGTAAAAATCCTTAGCATGACTTCCTTCGGAAGGGAAGTAAAGCCGTGGTCCCGTGTCGTAGTTTTACGGCACAAGAACCTCAAGCCTGATAAAGAGGCCTCTGAGCAAAATTACCGGTCTTTCACGCCCAATATAGAATGGGACGCTAATAGCCACAGTAGTTAAAGAGCGTCCATAAATTAAACTCAACTTTCTTTGTGTGTCCCTCCCACGGGCTCACTTTTGTGAGTACGGGTTTGGCGTACCCGGGGTGCCCGAACCAATCATCACCTTCATCATCCCTCCACCCTCGTCCGGTCGAGGTGCGTTCGTCCTCGTGACCGGGGGACTCAAGGTAGGCTCTCGTGCTTTCTCTGCATTTCGTTCCATGCCGCCCCTCGCCATCGTTCTTTCTTGACCTCTCTATTTACGAACATTTCGCACCACGACCATTTATTCTCATATCCCTTTTCCTTTCTCGGCGGCCTACCTGCGTTCGAAATGCCCACACAGTTTTGATTTATTTTACCTGTATCATTCTTTTAATCCTCCGTGGGCACAGCCTGGCGGATACTGCCGGCGCGTAGCTGGGTGAGTGGGTAATGACGTCTTCCCCACCACCCGGGGTCGTCATGTAGGGTATGTGTTCGTATCCGCTGTTCAACTGCAGTCCCGCGGGGCGGCCATTGCAGGAGCTGCTTCCGACGGCCATTGGGTCCCTCTGTCTATGTTCGAGGTGTGAGCCTGGGGTGAGACTGGTATAGATAGGCCACTCACCCAAGCCGGGGTAACGCCCGGAAAGTCAGCTCGAGGTCGGAGACCGTTGCAATGGTGGAGGATTTCTTTCGCTATGGAGCCCTCTTTCTCCATTATTAACAAGAAGTACCGAAAAGTCGTTGTAACGGAAGTAGCACCACCGGCATATGGTTGTTACTTAGTCGTTACCCGAACAGAAGAAGACCAGTCTTTTGAGAAGGTGAACCCTTTTTATAATTCAAAAGGCATTGACGCTATTTCTGGTGCGGTTCAGTCCTGCACTCGTCTTCGGAATGGTTCATTGTTGGCTCAAACCAAGTCCGAACAACAAAGTAAGACCTTGTTGCGCGCCAGGCTTCTCCAAGGTTATCCCATCGGTGTTGAGAAGCACCGCACTTTGAATTCCTGTTCGAGGCGTCTTTACCACCCATAACCTCGATGGGCTGTCGGACGAGGAACTGGTCGACTATCTTTCTGATCACAAGGTGACAGCAGTTCATCGAGTGCAGGATAAACGTGACAATTTATTGGTACCAACTCGTAACCTCTTTCTAACTGTTGTTGGCGTTGATCTGCCCACGAGTTTTTCAGCAGGGTACGAACGTATTGCAGTGAGGCCCTATATTCCTAGACCTCTGCGTTGTTTTAAGTGCCAACGTTTTGGGCATACGCAAGTCTCTTGCAAGAGTGACGTTTCCAACTGTACCTCTTGAAGTCAGCCCTCACACGTTGGTACCTGTTCATCAGCCACCGTCTGCGTGAATTACAAAGGGTTTCATTCTGCATCATTTGCCGACTGTCCGCGGTACTTGGACGTAAAGGCGATCCAGGAGATCCGGGTAAAGGAGAAACTCTCCTTCGCTGAAGCCCGGAGGCGTTTCCATGCGCGCCAACCTTCGCTCCAGCGATCGGGTTAATTTAGTTCTGTTGTTGCCTCGCCAGTACCCCGGAAGGATGCCGAAACACAGACTTGCACCATGACTGCATTGACGGCCACTACCATACGCCGCTTGTTTCTTGCACAGTTATCAAACCATCTAAAGCTAGTTCTAAGGTTATGAAGTTACAGGGCACTGAAAAGAAATCAAAGCAGAAACTTCGTAGGGAAGATTATCTTAAAAACCCTCCGCGTGCGCGCGGTTAGAAATGTTCACCTTCTGCTCCTCAAAGGTCGCAGTCCCAGGATGCTCCTGGAACAAGCCGTACACAGCGGCATCCTTCACCCATTGCCACCCAGAACCGATTCTCGGCGCTTGAATCGGTTTCTGGCACTGAGCGCGTGGGCCCTCCCTTCGAGGAGGCTATGGAGTCTGACCAACTCTATACCAAAAGCCCGAGCCCCAAGGTTAAGCAGAAGGTTATTTTGAGCCGCCCTTCTAAGTAAACAGTTTATCCCTTTTCTTTATGCCTATCCTGACCTGAAATTTACGACGTGTACGATTGCATAGGGCGGAACTGCAACTTTTATTGCGTTCCCATTCACCTATGGTCGTGTGTTTGCAGGAGACCACGATCCTTTTGATCTCCGAGGGTATACACCGGTTTGCTACGATCTTGCACCGGATGAGGGTTCTCCTGCTCATGGAGGTGTCATGCTATTAGTGCGTAACGACGTTCATTTTCAGACTCTCACACTTACGTCCGACTTGCAAGCTGTTGTTGTTAGCGTTCAATTACGCGGCTTTCTCTTTTCTATTTGCGACATTTATTCACCTCCGTCGTCTCCCCTCGCTAACGTGGGCATTCGAGATCTCTTGTCTGCTATCCTAACACCATTTCTTCTGTTAGGAGATTTTTAATGCCCATCACCCCCTGTGGGGTTCGCCTAGGTTTTGTGCAAGGAGATCGCTTCTTTCCGTCATTTTTTGTCAGTTCAACCTCGTCATCCTCAATACAGGCGAGCCTACTTTTCTTTCTGGTTCTTCTGGTACATTCTCTCAGTTGGACTTTGCCGTTTTCTCGCTCCAACTTGCTAGTCGTCTCCAGCGGAACGTCGTCGCTGTCACCTACTCCTGCGACTATCACCCCTGCATCGTTTCTCTTCTGTCTCACCACGTCTAGAATTTCAGAGTACCTACCTGGATGTTCAGAAAAACCGACTGGAAATTGTATTCTAGCCTCGTGTATTTTGAGGACCAGCCCTTCACTGACGTTGACCAAATGGTGCAGCAGCTTACCTCTACGATACTATCTGCCGCCGAACGCACAATTCCCCGTTCGTCCTCTCACTCTCGGCGTATTCCTGTTACATGATAGAACGAGGAGATTCGGGACGCCGTTCGTGCCTGTAGAACTGCGCTTAGGGTGTTTCGACGACACCCTACACTTGATAATTTGATTACTTTTAAACAATCGCGCGCCAGGGCTCGTCGCATTATTCAGGATAGCAAGAAGGCGTCCTGGACTCGTTTTGTCGAGTCTTTTAATTGCTTCATGCCTTCCTCTGTTGTTTGGAATAAACTTCATCGCTTTTCCGGTAGAGTGTCGCATTGTACTGTGTCTGGCCTTCAGGTTTCCAATACCACCATAGTGGATCCGGCTGCCATTGTTAACACTCTGGGTGCCACCTTTGAGGCGGTTTCCAGTTCTGCCCATTATTCCGCCGGCTTTCGCAGTCTCAAAGACCGGCTGGATTCTGAGGCTTATAATTTTCGGTCTGCTAGTAAGGACTGTTATAATGAACTTTTCACAATGAGGGAGCTGGACCACGCTCTCCGTTGCTCCAGGTACTCCGCTCCTGGGCCGGACAGCATTCATGTTAAGGAACCTTTCAACTGACAGTAAACTCTTTCTCTTACAGGTCTATAACCGTATTTGGCAACCCGGTTTTTTGTCCCTATACTTGAGCCTGGGAAGGATCGCCAAGTACCTTCCAGCTACCGCCCTAGCTCCCTCACCAGTTGCATTTGCAAGGTGATGTAGCGCATGTTCAATGGGCGGTTGACATGGTGGCTTGAGTCTCAGAAACTTCTAGCGAACGTTCAGTCGACCATCAGGTGTCTCTGTCGACGCATTTTATGAGAAAGTGTCAAACAGTGGCTGTGTTTTTTGACCTGGAAAAACTTATGACACTTGTTGGAGGGGCGGCATTTTACCTACACGCCACGCATGGAATTTACGTGGTCGTCTCCCCATATTTCTTCGGGAGTTTATGACGGACCGCGTCTTTCGTGTACGTGTGGGCTCGGTTTTATCTAGTAGTTTTATTTAAGAGAACGGTGTAGCGCAGGGCTCTATACTCAAGTGTCACACCTTTTGCGATTGCCATCAACACCATTTGTGGTTGTATTCCACCTGGTATTTCATCGTCCCTTTTCGTTGACGATTTTGCTATTTGTTGCAGTTCACGGCGGACCTGTCTGCTCGAACGGCGTCTCCAGAGCTGTATCAACCGTCTCTACGCCTAGAGTAACGCCAACGGCTCTAATTTCTCCGCCGAGAAATCCATCTGTATCAATTTCTGGCGCCGGAAGGCTTTCCCTCCGCCCTCTCTCGATCTTGGGCCGGAGATACTTCCGTTTGCAGACGAGGTGATACTTGTGGGGTTGATCTTTGATAGAAACCTGAGCTGGACTTCGTACATTTACTTTATAAAAGCAAAGTGTGAACGTTCTCTTAATCTCTTACGTGTTTTAAGTGGCAGGAGTAGAGAAAGTGACATTTTTTTAAAACTTATCTATTACTAAGAGACTTTGTTTTTTAAAAAATAAGCCCACTGGATGAAATAGTTTATGGACAGTATTAATTTTGTTTAAATATTCAGTTGTCCTGTAAAAATAAACGATAGTGGCTAGAGAAAATTATGTGAATGTAACACAAGATTGTCTTTCATGTGGTAAGCTGGTATTTGTTTTTTGTCGTGCTCTTGCAAAGAGCATGGAATTTCAAAGCCTTCACATTGACATGCTCTTTAGAAAGAACTATCAGTTGTGTTGTAATGTTATTGTAAGGTATATGGTGGAACTTACCTGGAGAAGTGCAATTGATGCCACGATTACTGCCATGTAGAGTGAGGCCCTTTGATGAATTTGTTTTCGTCGGAATTGCTCGTCAAATACCACCTTCTGCCTTCAGACACTTTATAGATACCTGCTACTGATTCATACGCAAGTCCTGAAATATCTGTGGCTTCATATTTTCAAATCTAGTCGTGCCAGGCTACTTCATTATCTGAAAAGTAGTTTCGATAAGCGCCACTTATCTAGATTTGAATATTTCATTGGTGATAAATCTTTCTCTCTCAAGTCAATACGACTCTGGTATCAAAAAATGTGAGTAGATATTCATGCTCTAACGAACACTTACCTAAATTTTAAGTGTTCATATGCACATGCAGGTGATAGAAGCTGAATCTCTGTCCCATTTTTGTTTGCGTCAATATTACTTTCAGCATAAGTTAAAGGAAGAGTCGTTTAGTGGAAGGTCGTATGTACAGCTACGTACAAAGAAGTCTTGCCGGTGTAGGAATGCAGCTGCTTTTGTCTACAACTACTCGAGTAGCTGTTTTAGCCAGGCAAGTATACACTTTTACATCCCTGTGACTGGATCTTCAAATTCATCAAAATTAAAGCAACTGGAGAGTTACGTTCATCTAACAAGATAAGATCTGAAATTCATTGGTGCACATTATATGGTTAAATACATGTTTTGAGGTACCCCGGGCCTAAGAGAAGAAATTATTAGAAAAAGGTCTGCGGTCGCGCGCGTGTTTGTAGTTGACAGCGTAACTCACAAGCCAATTGTCAGACAAGATACATGTATTATACTATTATATTCTCCACAACGTACATAACACGTAGAGAAGGTACTGCATTTCACACTGTCTGTGAACAGCATAACTCCAAAACGAAAAATAGGATCAATACTAAACTTGGTATTTAAGTTCGGTACCTTACATAAATGTGAAGATTTTCAAGAAAATTCCCTATCCCAACTAACCTTTAGATGTAACATTTTTCAAAGTTTTCGATTTTCTCAAAAATGCCTAACGATTTTGATTAAAATATTTACGTAACATTTAAGTTGTATACTGAAAAGTTCTAGAAATAGACTGTGAAGTACTCTTCGCTCGGAAGGAAATTCCTAGTATCTTGTAAACATCAGTGATATGACGAAAATGCACTACACAAATAATGCAGATTGCTTTAAAAGACGCAATTTGTCTCGGGTAATATTATGTGGCACAAGCCATTTCCGAGATACTCGTTATTAATGGTACGATTTGCTCAATACTTTTCAACTCCTGTCGATTTTCAGTTATTTCTGGTAATTGTAAGCAAAGATTTTGCAATAAGGCCAGCATATAGCGTCCAGTTGTTAAACATTTGTCTATCGCTGTTCTCTTTGTATCTATAACGAAATGTGTAATTTAGCTATTTCTCTAAATGTATATCTCCATTAAAATGAAGTAGATAGAAAAATACTATGTGTTACATTCACATGATTTCTCTACCCTCTATGGTTTATTATGGGTATACAAATTATAATCGATATAAAGCTTTCCAGAAAAAGCTGCGTTAAATTTCCATACTCTTTCAATAATATCGTGAGAAACAGCTGAAAATCGACAGGGCTTGGAAGGAATGACAAAGGTATTGAGGAATTCGAACCATTTATAACGGATATCTCGGAAATGGCTTATGCCAGAAAAAATGTTATTAAATAAATTCTGTTTTAAGTAACTCTACATTTTTTGTAGTATGCTTTGTATATCCCTTAATGTTCACCAGTTATACAAGTTTATACAAAAATTGCTTCCGAAAGAAGAGGACTTTACAGGTTATTCCCAGGAAATGCAAGATCTACATTTTATTTGTCATTGTAGCGGGAACTACGATACTATTGTAAATGTCAATGTGATATGAAATAAGGTAACTTAGTATTGTAACACATATGTAAAATGTGAAGGAAGGCCAGCTAGCCATGAGAAGGGAAAGAGTGAAGGTAAAAAGAGGACAGATAAGGTGACAGAACAGGCAACCCTGCTGCAGTGGTCACAGGCACTTGCAAGAGATGAGTGAGGGAGATAGCGATCGAATAGAAAGAGGGAGAGAGACCTTGACACTTTGGGAAATTCCGAACTTGTCAGGACTCCAAATAGGAGGGAAAACATTTTCATACCACACGCAGGGGAGATCCAATAAGAGTAAAGCTTTTAAAATAGCTAGGCAAATATAGCTCCCCTGTGATGATATAAAAGAGAGCACGTGTAAAGCATTGGCGTCTTTTCGCCTTGCTGATTTTGGAGAGGAGGTAAAATTCACGCCATGTTTGTGGCGAAGCGTCTGAAACCAGCAATAGAAAACAGATTTAGCTTGGGGAGGTAATCTCTGCAGATAGATCCCTTAGAATTGTGTATTAAACAAAACACACGGCTAGCGGCGTTGTAAAGTACTATTATTATTATTACTAATAATAAAATTAAAGCTAAATCATCAAGGAGTTTCATTTTGTCTACTGTTACCACACCCTGGGGAAGAGTTTAGCAATAGGACAACACACAAGTGTGCTAGGCTTGCAATTTCAGCTTAGACCAATCGCCCACAACTCCATCACAGAAGGAAGGAAGGAAGGAAGGAAGGAAGGAAGGAAGACGACGCCCCGGGAGAGATCCGCCTATAATGTTTTCTATTTTAATCAAAAAGTTTAAGAAGTATTTTTAGAAGTAAATTTTTTTTAAAAATATTCCATGTAAGGGTTAGTTAAAGTAAGGGAAGTTTACTTGAAAGTTTTTGTATCCCATCCTTAGAAGGTACTGGTCCTAAATACCAGGTTTGGTATTTATCCGACTTTTCGTTTTTTAGTTATGCTGTTCACAGACACATAAACACAGAGCTTAACAAATTGTAAATTAATAAAATACTTCAATAGTAATATTATTATGAACGTATGTTTAAAAGTTCTGAAAATGATTCTTTCGGAATCAGGGGTCCTCAAAAATGTTTTTCCGGTAAAGTTTCGGTATCGAATTTTTTGGTGGAATACAATGCCCTTCCTACCTACTATGTACGCGGTATATAGGGCGTAAAAATCCTTAGCATGATTTCTTTCGGAAGGGAAGTAAAGCCAGTGGTCCCGGTCGTAGGTTTACGGCACGTACAAGAACCTCAAGTCTGATAAAGAGGCCTCTGAGCAAAATTACCGGTCTTTCACGCCCTCTATATAATGGAACGGTAAGGACCATAGAAGTTAAAGAGCGTCCATACATAAAACTCATTTTTCTGTGTGTGTCTGCTGTGAAAGATAACTCAAAAACAATAAGTCAGATACATACGAAAGTTGGTATTTCGGTTCAGCATCCTTCAAAGATGTGACACAAAGATTTTCAATCCCCCCCACCCTAGATTACTCTTTACATGGAACATTTTTCGAACGTTTTGTTTTTCTGAAAAACGGCTTAACGATTTTGATTAAAAAGTATATTAAAGATATTTTCATGACAAATAAAATGTGTATCTTGAATTTCCTGAGTCCTCTTCTTTCTGAATGGCTTTTCCTAACTGGTAAACCGTAAGAGGGAAACAACATTTTTCTTCACATAATATGCAGAGCTTGTTAAACACACAATTTATGTCATATACATTTTTACTTTCTCTATTACGTATAGTAAGTAGGGGAAGTATTGTATTCCACCCAAAAATTCGATACCGAGATTTCATCAAAAAATATATGTTTTGAGACTCCCTGAATCCAAAAAAATCAGTTTTGGAAACATGTTCGTGTGTGGGTCTGTGTTTGTGTGTGTGTCTGTGTCTGTCTGTCTGTCCGTGAACAGCATAACTCAGAAACGAACAGTCGGATAAACACTAAACTTGGTATTTAGGTTCAGTATCTTCCAGAGATGCGACACGAAGGTTTTCAAGAAAATCCCCCACCCCAGCTTACTCTTTACATGGAACATTTTTCGAAAATTTTAAGTTCTCAAAAATGGCTCTAACGATTTTGATTAAAATATCATAAGTTTAAAGATACTTTCATGACAAATAAAATGTCTATCTTGAATTTTTTGGGAATGTCTCCAAAAGTGTTCTTCATTGTGAACGACTTTTGCATAACTAGTAAACCATAAGAGATAGACAAAATTTTACTGCACAAAAAATGTAGATCGAGTTAAAATACACAATTTATGTCATATGCATTTTTTGTTCTTGAGTGAACCATTTTCGAGATATTGCTTGTTATTCCCATAAATTTTTCAATAATTTCTCAATGGGAATTCGTTATTCATTTTTTGTCTTGGATATGCAAAGAGTATTAATCTGTGGGAAAGGGAATGGTGCTGCACCTAGCAACCAGCTATTAAGCCTTAAGCGATAGTCAAATACGTTTAGAACTGGTCGCTATGTGTGAAATGTAATTCTCTTTGCATGTCAAAACCTCGTTTCAGCAAATGTTCATCTCGATTAATATGAAGTAGATGGAGAATAAGAGTTTGTAAAAATAGTTTGTACAGGAGTAAAGAAAGTCATGCGAGTGTAACACATCAGATTTTTCTGTTTATTTTAATCGATATAAACCTCTGCAGAATTAGCAACATTATACATTTCGTATAGGTTTAAAGAGAACAGTGATAGTCCAATGTTTTAGAACTGAAGCAAGATATATGCTGCCCTTAAAATTCCATGCTCTTTCCAAGGAAGTGAGTGAAAACGCTGAATATCAACATTACTTCAAAAGAATGAAAAAGTATTGTGTGTATTTGTGTCTGTGTACAGTAGAACTCAAAATGAAATGTCGCATGATTACCAAATTTGATATAAGTCGAGTGTCTAATAAGGATGCCACACGGAAGATTTAAAAAAAATACCCCTACCGCAAAATACCCTTTATACGGAAACAAATTTCGAAATTGTTTAGGTATATTCTCAAAAATCACCTAAAAATACTGTGATTAAAATACCATATATATTACGATATTTAAACAGCAAATAAAATGTATATCTTTAATTTTTCTGGGAATAGCTTGTGAAGTCTTGTTGATTGGAAGGAACTTTGTATAATCTTGTACCTATAACTTGTAAACGTTAAGTGATAGACAAAACCGCACCACAAAAAAGAAAGAAAAATGTAGATCTCTTTTAATACACACAGTTTATCGATTCAATTACCTTTTTTGTGCCATCAGTCATTTCTGAGAGCCGTTATTAATGGTTCAAATTGATACTTATTCTCTTGAAATCTTTGATGTTCAGCTGTTTCTCGCGATGTCATGGAAACAGTATGGAATTTTAAGGCCAGCATATAGCGTCCAGTTGTTAAACATTTGACTATCGCTGTTCCCTTTCTATAACGAAATGTGCTACTGGCTTTTTCTGCAAAAACTTATTTCAATAAAATGAAGTAGATAGGAAAATAAGCCTATGTAACCATATTAATATATGATAGAGGGTAGAGAAAGTAATGTGATCGGCTTAAACCACAATAACAACAGATATGAGAACTAAATTTTGATTCCATCGTAGTCGCTAGGTCGAAAGTATTTTGTTAAGAAATGAATGAAAGTTTGCATTGTAGATGTCTTTAAAGGATTATTTTAAGGACATCACACTGAAAATGCTAATTTCTACAAATTTCAAACAATTTAACTAAAATTTTTATCATTTATTTGTTTAACACAATTTAGCTAATTAGTATTTCAAAAACTGACAGTCAAGTCTCACGTGAAAGCCCTCATACAATGAAAGGTTAAATATTATATGATTTTAATGTGGCAAAAATAATGTTCTGGGAAATTAAATTTTGAGGCTTGTACGTGCATTTAAAGGTCAAATTTATTTTTGTGTTAAATACTATCGAAAATTCCATATCAAGTACTCTTAAATAATAAAGGTTGTTGTTAATTGAAGGAATAAGTACTGTTTAAAACTATTTATTGTGTTTTTAATATACATATGTTTCTTTGAACTGATATAATTATATTGCTGGTGATATGGAAATTCTCTGACAAAATCTCTGTTCTGATCTTCTTCTTCTGCACGGGTGAAAGCAGGTTACTTATTATGAAAATATAAACAGAAAGAACGAATTTAAATTAATATTATTGTGAGTATTAAGATTGAGTGATGATGAGAGAGGTTCCAATTATTGTATTTCATGTTTTATTTTATCAATATTACCTTCATTAAGTCATTAACCACGATGAAATTCAGGAACTGCAGCGAATTCTTCGGAGTCCTCCGTCTGGGCTGATGCAAAACCGCACCACTGTAACAAAACATTACAACAGGTGTAAAACATATCTAGAACTATTATTGTATTCCAACCAAAAATTTGATATCGAAATTACAACGGAAATTCATATTTTTAATAGCATAAGTTAAATATCCCATGCCTTGTAACCTTCTATATCCTCTATCGCTGATTAGTAGGTATACAAATTACTCTTACGAAAGTATAGTTTCCAAATCTACTACATTTTAATCCAAATAAACCTTTACACAAACAGCTACATTACACATTTCGTTATAGATACAAAGAGAACAGCGATAGTCAAATGTTTAAGAATTGGACGCTATATGCTGGCCTTAAAATTCCATACTGTTTCCATGACATCGCGAGAAACAACTGAATGTTAGACGGGTATGCTATAAAATCAAAGATTTCGAGGAATGTTCTGTTTAAAGGCAATTGCGTGGGAGAGTTTTGTTAAAACATTTTTGTCGCAACTTTGGAAGATACTGATCCTAAATACCAACTTAGGTATTTATTGGACATCTCGTTTTTGAGTTATGCTGGACCTTAATCTTAAAGTTTCTCCACCAGTATATAGTAGGTAGAGAAGATATGGCATACCACCCAAAAATTCGATACTGAGATTTCACCGGAAATTCATGTTTTGAGGCCCCTGATAGGATAGGACTAAGGGACATCCGCACAGGAGAGCCGGCGCAAGTGAACAGAGGCCGGCAGTGCAGACTCGATTTGCCTCCCTCTAGCAAGGGCCGAGAAGAAGTTCTAAATTGCAAGCCCCGTAGTCAACCTGAAACATGAATGGGAAACGAAATGAGAGGAAATCCATGGTAGAATACACCACCAGGGAAAACCACGAAAAACCCCTGGTCAGAATGAGCGGCCACGGGAACCGAACCCGATACATCACATTTTACCTTGCAGCCCTCTCGCTCGGTTTGAGACGCCTGAATCCCAAAATAACTAAGTTTATAAAATGGTCCATATGTGAGTGTGCGTAAACAGCTTAACTCAAAATCGAGAAGTTGGTTAAATACCAAACTTGCTATTTAAGTTCAGTATCTTTGAAGAATGCGACACGAAGAATTTCAAGAAAAGTGCTTCATCCCAAACTAACTTCTAGATGGAAATTTTGTTAGTTATTTTATATTTTCTCAAAAATGGCTCCAACGATTTTGATAAAAATTCTGTATGAGCAAGATATTTACATGAAAAATAAACTGTATATATTGAGCTTCCTGGGAATAGTCTCTGAAGTCATCTTCATTATTAATAACTCTTGTGTAACTTGTAAACGTAACAGATAGACAAATTAAATTGGGGTTTATTTATGGACGCTCTTCAACTTCTATGGTTCTTAGCGTCCCATTCTATATTGGGCGTGAAATACCAGTAAGTTTGCTTAGATGCCTCTTTATCAGACTTGAGGGTTTTTTACGTACCGTAAATCCTATGTGGCTAGATAACTAAGGTGAGCCACTCCGGGGTGGGAGCTGCCATTGGCTGCCCGCCTGTGACGTAAGTGAGAGTGAAGACGAGGGCGCGGAATACAAACACAGCGCAGTGAACACACTAAATTCCTCCCGATTAACTCCCAATTGTTTATTATTAGCACTTCTTCCAGTTTTTTTAAAAGGTATACTATTTCAGAGCATTCTACAAACATTGTGGGCTAAACATAAAGCAAAACGAATGGAAACTGCATTACATTAGTAATATATTTACGTATAAACAAAACTACTGGAACACATCCAGTACTTCAACGTAAACTGTAGGCGCTACAAGAGATTCAAACATACATTACTTTAGTACTAAAGGAAAATTTACAACTACTCTGAAGGAATCGCTAAATGGATATGCTGGTGTATTTTTTATCGTAAGAAATGAAAACAATAATTCCAGAATGCATTATTCTGTTACATGATGTAAAAATGAAAAAGACATACCTGCAACATTCCACTTGTACTTGAACCTTCACTAAGTGCATATCCATGCCAATCGGGAATGAACTGCTACGGAACTGCATCTGGGAGCAGAATTTTCTTAACCGGCAAACCTAAAAGTTCACTCTTCAAATCCCGTTTATAGTTACTAGGAAGAAAGTGCACTGAACATACACGTGAATTATCAGCGTTAAATTTGTCAGTACGCTTACAGCGAGACGCCCACACGCGCTTTAATTGCTCATTTTTTTTGGAAATGTGTGATAATTCACACCAACCGTTTTAAAACCGTAATTACGGTATTGTGCTACAGCACAATACATTCTACTCTTAACGTTCTCACTCATTGCACACCGACTTAAACACTTCACCAAAGCAGAGAAAACTGAATCTATATTCAAGATTCTAGTTTAAATATGTGTGTGCAACTTATTTGTTGAAGTGGGGGGGGGTATATGACTGAGTGATAAGGAACAATGCACTTTCGTACATCTGTTGTTAAGTTGTGAAGTTTCCGCCAACATAGCGAGATAAAGTAGGATAATTGTACGTGACTTTTAAAGCCAAGAGAAGCTCAGATTAATATCTGTTGCCTTTTACGCAGTTGAGTGGCATAATTATTTCAACGGAAATGCTGTTTGCTCTTACAGCCAAAGTTTAACAACCTTTTCCCGTTCACTGTGGTTCTGTAAAGGATTATATACCTGGAAAAGCTTGCCATTTTCAGGGAAGAATACCTTTGGCCCGCATTACATCTGTTTTCATGTTATGAGTCGACCTACCTGCCAAAAAGTAAGTTCTTTATATTCCTCAAGAATGCGTATTAAACAGTATATTATTGTGAGCAGAAGCTATTTGAAGACCAAGTATCATATAAGCATGATCCGGATTCTGATGACATGCCATCTTTTAATTCTTGCAATAAAGGTATTGCTTTAGTGTACATAAATCCTTATCATGGGTCCCATATATATATATATATATATATATATATATATATATATATATATTAGATCATTTTGGTAGTTTCAAGTTTTGTATTTTGGATAATGTTTTTTTCGATATTACATCATTAATTTGTAATTTCTTTGTCCTTTGCCGCTTTATTTGGTAACTTCCTTGCATAAGTATAGAGTATATAAAGATTATTGGTTGGTCTGGAAAGAGTTGCTTGTGGGTGGAGAGATGGTTATTGTCAGGGAAACAGGTATAACTACTGTTATGAATTCATGTCCAAAATTAGGGATGAGGAGGTCAGTTTTCCCTTTTTTGGTTAATAAGTGCGTATTGCTCTTATTTATGTATGACATGGACTGTGAAATCCTCTTCATTTGCAATAAACATAGCATATTCTGAGTTCTCAAAAGAGTTAATGCTACACTTTTGTAAGACCTGTTTAAAAACACAATAAATTAGAAAATTAATTGAAAATATATTTGTTCTATGTTCTTGTTTGGAGAATCTGAAAAGCAAAGAAAATAATGTTCTTGTTTGAAGAATCTGAAAAGGAAAGTAAGAAAATTTTCTTTTCTTTTCAGATTCTTTGAACAAGAACATTTTCACTGCTCTTTTACTTATTTTTTCTTCTTGTATAGGAGTTATATCAATATATAAATTAATTTATAACTTTCTGTACACTAATTTTAGTAAATCAAATAAATCTCATTTTAGATAATTTTTTGTAATTACAAAGTCATTTTGAAACAAATGTAGTCATTTAAAAAAAATTAGTCATCAAAATCCGCGCCCTGCTTATAAAACACAGCTCTGACATTTTCTCTCATGTATTTACGTTCATCTCCCCTGTATTTGCTTACAAAATATTGATTTGTTTCGTAAAGCCTCTCCTGCCAGTTTGGCGTGAAATGTGTCCATGTTTTATACAAAATAACGAAAACTAAGATACGAGTAAGTTATTGCACTTTCCTTGCATAAATACTAAATAATATAGGCACCTAATTACAATTGGCAAGTTCCTTAGATCTACCTCCATTTAAAAAGATCAGTGTAATATGTTTCAGTGATCGCCAGTGCAATACACTAATACACCTCCTTTTAACAACACCCACTTTCCCGTGGGTGAAAGCATTACATTTGTGTGCCTTTAAGGGTATTGGTTGCCAGCGTATACTAAAGCATACAGGAAAGGTTGTTCTAAAATTAATATCTCCAAAATATTAAGGCTAGACGCATCCTTGTTCTTACTCTTTCAAGTAGGAAGGATCAAATGGGAACTATGTACAATTAATTATTCATTAATTAAAAAATTAAAACAACTTTATACTAGTAATAATTAAGAAACTAGGTTTATATAAGCACATTCTCAGCCTAAATAATGAAGCCAAAATATCCAAATTTTGAACACATCATTCGTATGTACACTACTCTGTAAATTCGGTTTATTTGAAAATTGGAGGATATTTGCAAGATTTGCTGTGCAGATAACTGTTTTTCAGCATGTGTCCATTATTTACTTAAAGTAGTCGAATGTTATGTGAATTTAATTCATTTTGTGGAGTTACTCTCTTCTGCCAAAATAGTTATATTAATAAAATTCTTTTTAAAAAAATTATTTTAAATATGCATGTCGATTATTCATGCTTTTACCTAGACGCGAAAAAAAAAGTCTCGGAAAACATGCACATATATCAAGTTTTCAGCTATCATGACTTTTAAAACTGCTATGTTTAAGTCATATTACATAATAGCATGATCAACATAGAGTTTCTCTCATTAAACTGCGTTTTTCACAATCCATAAACAAACAATACAATTTAATTTCGAATCAAAGTTTAAGACCCGATAGCGTATAACGTTGAATTTTATATAGCGTATAACGTATTTTATTTTCGTTGCTAAAATTGGCCGAATAATGTGTTATTGGTTTTCTTTAACATAATATAATTAAAGTCAAGCAATAGCATAAACTAAGAAAATGGTTTTAAAGCTTGCAACTTAGAGCTTCTGAACAACTTTAATATAACAAATATCTGCTTTATATCTACATATCTCTCTTTCTTTGAATAACATGTATGCTGTAAGTCATCCCTCAAGACAAAATTTCATATATCGACAGCGTTTTAGTGAATATTTCAAGGAGAAATGAAATTGGCGCCACGTTTGTGTTTATTATTTCCAAGACTAAGTCTAGTTATAGATGCGATTTTGTTTCAAGTAGTATAGGGTCGAAACAGATCGTATAACGAGAATATTATACGAACTTTCATGCCGAAAAGTACGGTGCAGAATACTGGCTAGCTAAAACTTCACTCTCGATGACGTCATGCAGCAGGCGGACCGAAAGCAGTACAAGCGAAAACGGTGCGGGAACAGACCCCCCTGATTCAAATGTATGTTTTGAAGATACCTCTGATTAAAAATTCTGAAGTGTTATACTCACATGACTTTCACTACTCTTGTACAAAGTATTTTTACAAACGCTTATTCTCCATATGCTTCATGTTAATCGAGATGTTAATCTTATTGCTAATTTTCTTGTAGATGCAAGGGGAATATGGTAGACTTTAAGCGATAGTCAAATATTTTAAGAGCTGGTTGCTATGTGGAGCATTCCATTCTCTTTGCACTACAAGGACAAAAGAAATGAATAACGAATTCCCATTTGAGAAAAAGTATAGTATTGGAAGATTTACGGGAATAACTAGTAATATCTCTAAAATGCTTCACTCAACAACAAAAAGTGTATATGACATAAATTGTGTATTTTAACGCGATCTACATTTTTTGTTTAGTAAAAGTTTGTCTATCTCTTATGGATTACCAGTTATGCAAAAGTCGTTCACAATGAACAATACTTTTGGGGACATTCCCATAAAATTCAAGATGTATCTTTTATTTGTCATGAAAGTATCTTAAATAGATAATATTTTAATCAAAATCGTTAGAGGCATTTTTGAGAAAATTAAAATTTTCGAAAAATGATCCGTGTAAAGGAAATGGGGTGGGGGGATTTTCTTGAAAACCTTCGTGTCGCATCTCTGGAAGATACTGAACCTAAATACCAAGTTTGGTGTTTATCCGACTGTTCGTTTCTGAGTTATGCTGTTCACAGACAGACAGACACACAGACACACACACACACGGACATGTTTCCAAAATTGCTTTTTTTTGGATACAGGGGGTCTCAAAACATGTATTTCCGGTGAAATCTCGGTATAGAATTTTTGGGTGGAATACAATACTTCCCCTACTTACTATACGTAGTAGAGAAAGTAATAAAGCCAAAAGGCATCTTAAGCGAAAGGTCATAAACAGCACAACTTTGAAACGAAATGTGCGATAAGTACTAAAATTAATATTTAGTTACATCATCTTCCAAAAATGCGACACGAATATTTTCGAAATAAATCTCACCACTATATCGTTTTCATGGAAAACTTTTAGAAATTTTGGATTTTTCAAAAACTAAGTAATGAATTTGAATACAGTAACATATGTTTAAGATTTTTTGGATTTTATGGGAATAGCCAGTGAAGTGCACTTTATTCAGAAGGATTTTTATACAGACTGTTTCCCTGATGATAATATAAACTTTCAGGGAAGATTAACAAGGACAAATGCATGAATTTGATGTAAAGTACACAGGTCTAGAAACAACTGCGTCGCAAATTATAGGCGAAAGCTGTTTTTGGGATACCTATGAAGGTGAAATTATGCGAACTTTGGAATATCTGTATTCTACTTCGCTGTATTATTTATACAAGGGGCGATCCTACAACATGTGCTTAAAATGACGTCCTTCAGCTCCGATGACAACGTCGGGCGAAGTTCTGTTGTACTTGGGCGAGCAACCCCGGAGTCGCTCTGACTATGTCACAGGAAGTGAGAATTCGTATAGTAGCTCCTCTTCGTTTGGTACTGGTGTCTCGTACACAAGAGAACCCCACAAAAAGATATCAAGTGGCTTCAGATCAGACGAACGGGCTGGCAATGGAACAGGACCTCAACCTCCTATCCACTTTTAAGGGAACGTCTGATTATGGTGTTCTTGAGCATGATGTGAAAAATGAGCTGGGGTTCCATCATGTTGAGTATGTATCTCAAAAACACAGTGTACACTGTCCCAGTTATTCGGGGTGGAAGAAGAAATGCACCTAAATCGTATGCCCCCAATGCAAATCTGTTTTGATGGCAGACTATCCGACTATTTAGAATGTTGTCTTTGGTATGATGAACCTTGGGGAAAGGCCGATGGGAGTGTTGATGGCAACAAACCCTTGGACTGCCCCAAGTACACTCAATGGTGGACTTGTCAGAGATTTTCCGGAAGAAGCTTCTAAGCTGGATGGGATTATTAACCCAGTATTTTCACCCATTATTGTCTACTTGTTATAAACTTTCTTGTCCAGTTTGCTACAACTGTACTGAATTTTCTATGTTTCATTCTTTCCTGAATTTTATGGTGTTCCAAGTTTGTATTGTTTTTGTACTAGGGTGTGAATAACTATACAGCCAGTGTGTGGCGCTGATGATCACAGTAGTTTTGCGTCATCCAAAACCTATTTCTACTACCAACACAACTTTCGCCAATGTTCCCGACCGGGTTCCTCATATCAAATACATACATTTGTGCTTCTTAATCTTTCCTGAAAGTTGTATCATTATAATTGGTAAACCATAAGATATAAACAAAATTGTTCTACACAAAAAATGTAGATCTCGTTAAAACACACAACTTGTGTCATATACAATTTTTGTGAAGTGAACCATTTCCGAGATATTCCTTGTTATTTGTTTAAATTTTCCAATACTTATACTTTTTTTAAAATTCATTATTCGTTTTTTTATGTCCTGCACATGCAAAGAGAATAAAATGCTCCACATATGTACCAACCAGCTCTAAAAACATTTGAATATCGCTCAAAGCCTACCATATTCCCCTTGCACCTACAAGAAAATTAGCAATAAGAAGTAAATGCAGAATAAGCGTTTGTAAAAATAGTTTGTACAAGTGTTGAGAAAGTCATGTGAGTACAACACATCACATTTTTTTAAAACGTAGCTATTATTAAGAGACTATTTTTTAAAAAAAAAAGCCCATTGGTTAAAATAGTCTATGGACAGTATTAATTTTGTTTAATTGTTCAGTTGTGTAAAACTAAACGATAGTGACTAGAGAAAATCATGTGAATGTAATACAAGATTTTCGTTCATGTGTTAAGCTGCTATTCGTGTTTTTCTCTTGCTCATGCAAATAGCATGGAATTTCAAAGCCATCACAGTGACGTGCTGTTTAGAGAAAGCTATACTATTGCTTTGTTGGTTACAATTGTAATGTTATTGTAAGGTATGTGGTGTAACATACCTGAAGAAGTGCAATTGAGGCCACGATTACTGCCATGTAGAATGAGGCCTTCATGATGAATTGTTTTCGTCGGAAGTGCTCGTCAGATGCCACCGTCTGCCTTCACACACTTTATATATACCTGCTACTGAAGCATACGCATGTCCTGAATTATCTGTGTCTTCTAACTTTTAAATCTAGACATGCTAGGCTCTGCATTATCTGAAAGTTACTTTGGATAAGGGCCAGTTATCTAGATTTGAATATTTAATTGGTGATAAATCTCTCTCTCTCAGACCAATTCGACTCTGGTATCAAAAAACGTGAGCAGATATTTACGCTCTAACGAACAGCTACGTAAATTTTAAGTGCTCACATGTAGATGCAAGTGATAGATCCTTAATCTCTGTGATCTATTTCTGTTGCCGTGAATATTACTTTCAGCATAAGTTAAAGGAAGAGTCGTTTAGTGGAAGGTCGTATGTACAGCTTCGTACAAAAAAGTCTTGCCGGAATAGGAATGCAGCTGCTGTTGTCTTTAGAACTACTCAGGTAGCTGTTTTAACCAGGCAAGTAATACACTTTTACGTCACTGGATCTTCAAATTGATCCAAATTAAAGCAACTGTACAGTTACGTACATCTAACAAGATAAGAATCTGGAATTCAGTTGTGCACATTATGTGCTTAAATACATGTTTTGAGGTACCCTGGGTCTAAAGAAGAAATTATTAGAAAAAGGTCTGCGGTCGCGCGCGCCTGTTTGTAGTTGACGGCGTAACTCACAAGCCAATTGTCAGACAAGATACATTATTATACTATTATTTTCTCCACCACGTACATAACACGTAGATAAGGTACTGTATTTCACCCTGTCTGTGAACAGCATAACTCGAAATCGAAAAGTAGGATCAATACCAAACTTGGTATTTAAGAACGGTACCTTTCAAAAATGTGAACATTTTCAAGAAATTCCCCCATCCCAACTACCCTTTAGAAGCTTTTTTACTTTCTCTACTACGTATAGTAAGTAGCGGAGGTATTGTATTCCACCCAAAAATTCGATACCGAGATTTCACCAAAAATATATATTTTGAGACACCCTGAATCCAAAAAAAGCATTTTTGGAAACATGTCCGTGTGTGTGTCTGTCTGTGTACAGCATAACTCAGAAACGAACAGTCGGATAAACACCAAACTTGGTATTAAGGTTCAGTATCTTCCAGAGATGCGACACGAAGGTTTTCAAGAAAATCCCCCCCCCACCACAGATTATCCTTTACATGGAACATTTTTCAAAAATTTTAATTTTCTCAAAAATGGCTCTAACGATTTTGATTAAACTATCATATGTTTAAGATATTTTCATGATAAATAAAATGTATATCTTGAATTTTCTGGGAATGTCTCCAAAAGTATTCTTCATTGTGAACGACTTTTGCATAACTGGTAAACCATAAGTGATAGACAAACTTTTACAACACAAAATTGTAGATCGCGTTAAAATACACAATTTATGCCATATACCTTTTTTGTTGTTGAGTGAACCATTTTCGAGATATTGCTTGTTATTCCCTTAAATTTTTCAATACTTATTTTCTCATATGGGAATTCGTTATTGATTTTTTTGTCTTGGATATGCAAAGAGTATTAATCTGTGGCAAAGGTAATGGTGCTGCACCTAGCAACCAACTATTAAGAGATATGTATGTGTTTAAAGGCTACTGTATTTCTATATTGCCCTTGTAAATATATATTCCCCTTACAACTACAAGAAAATTAGCAATAAGATAGAGTCTGCAAATGTTTATCTCGATTAACATGAAGCAGATAGAGAATAAGCGTTGTAAAAATAGTTTGTACAAGAGTAGAGAAAGTAATGTGAGTGTAACACATCAGGATTCTTTTCAAAGTTTTCGATTTTCTCAAAAATGGCTAACGAATTTGATTAAAATATTTACGTGACAATAAAGTTGTATACTTAAAAATTCTGTAAATACACTGTGAATTCCACTTTGTTTGGAAGGAAATTGCTAGAATCCTGTAAAGGTTAGTGATATGACGAAAAGGCACTACACAAATAAGACACGCAATTTATCTCAAGTAATATTATGTTACATAAGTCATTTCCGAAATACTCGTTATTAATGGTACGATTTGCTCAATACTTTTCACATTCTTTTCAAGTCCTGTCGATTTTCAGTTGTTTCTCGTGATGTCATGGAAACAGTATGGAATTTTAAGGCATCATATAACGTCCAGTTGTTAAATATTTGACTATCGCTGTTCTCTGTGTATCTATAACAAAATGTGTAATGTAGCTATTTCTGCAAAGGTTTATCTCGATTAAAATGAAGTAGACAGACACTATGTGTTACATTCACATGACTTCTCTACCCGCTATGGCTTATTACTGGATATACAAATTATAATCGAGATCAACGTTTCCGAAAAAAGCTGCAATATACATTACGTTATAGATACAAAGGGAATAGCGGTTGTTAAATGTTCTAGAACTGGGCGCTTTATACTGGCCTTAAATTTCCATACCCTTTTCATGACATCGCGAGAAATAACTGAAAATCGACAGAACCTGAAAGAGATGACAAAGGTATTGAACAATTCAAACCATTTATAACGGATATCTCGGAAATGGCTTATGCGAGGAAAAAGGTTATTTATAATACATTCTGTGTTTAAAATAGATCTACATTTTTGTGTGGTACATTTTCGTCTATCGCTTAACATTTATCATTTATGCAAGGTTATACCAAATTCCTTCTGAATTAAGAGAACTTCACAGGCAGTTCCCAGAAATTGCAAAATCTACATTTTATTTGTCATGTAAATATCTTTAATACACGCCATTTTAATAAAACAGTTTGAGACATTTTAAGAAATAAAAAATTTTGACAAATGTTTCATGTGAAGGGTAGTTGGGATAGGGGAAGTTTACTTGAAAAAAATTTTGTATCCTATCCGTCGAAGGTACTAGACCTAAATGCCAGGTTTGGTATTTATCCGACTTTTCGTTTTGAGTTATGCTGTTCATAGACACACAAACACAGACCTTAACAAATTGTAAATTAATGAAATAGTTTAATAGAAATATTATTATAAATATATCTTTAAAATTTCTGAAAATGCTTGTTTTGGATTCAGGGGTCCTAAAAAGTGTATTTCTGGTAAAATCTCGGTATCGAATTTTTGGGTGGAATACAGTACCTTCTCTACGTACTATGGATGTGGCAGAGAATGTAAAAGCCTTTCGTAAGAATAGGGTTTACACTCATTAATACATATAGAGAAGGTTAGTCATCCTCCATGGTGTAGTGGTTAACATGCTATCCTCTATCTCCCGAGGTCGGGGGTTCAAACTCGACAGAGGGCGATGGATATTTTCGGGCATAAAAATCCTTAACATGGCTTCCTTCGGAAGGGAAGTAAAGCCGGTGACCCCGTGTCACAGATTTACGGCACGTAAAAGAACCTCAAGCCTGATAAAGAGGCCTCTGAGCAAAATTACCGGTCTTTCACGCCCAATATAGAATGGCACGCTAAGCACCACAGCAGTTAAAGAGCGTCCATAAATTAAACTCAATTCTCTTTGTGCGTCTATGAACAGCATATCTCAAAAACGAAAATTCGGATAAATACCAAACTTGGTACTTAGGTTCAGCATCTGTAAAAGCTGCCACACAGGTATTTTCAAGACCCAAATACACTTTACTTGAAACATTTTTCGAACATTTGATTTTCTCAAAAAGGGCTCTAACGATTTTGATTAAAATATATATATTTCAAATACTTTTTTGACAAATAAAATGTGTATCTGGAATATTCTGAGTCCTCTACTTTCTGAATGACTTTTCCTGACTGGTAAACCGTAAGAGGGAAACAAAATTTTTCTTCACAAAATATGCAGAGCTTGTTAAAACACACAAATTCTTTTTGGTGGAGTGAACCATTTCCTAGGTATACCTGGTTATTTCTATGAATTTTCCAATACTTATACTTTATATCAAATGACAATTCGGTATTGATATTTTTTTAATGCCCTGGAGATGCAAAGAGAATGGAATGCCCCAACTAGCAAGCATTTCTTAAAACATTTGACTATCGCTTAAAGCCTACCCATTCCCCTGGCATCTACAAGAAAATTAGCAATAAGCTTAACATCTCGATTATCATGAAGCATATGGAGAATAAGCGTTTGTAAAAATAGCTGTACAAGAGCAGAGAAAGTCATGTGAGTGTAACACATCAGATTTTTCTGTTTATTTTAATCTAAATAAACCTTTACAGAAACAGCTACATTACACATTTCGTTATAGATACAAGGAGAACAGCGATAGTCAAATGTTTCAGAACTGGACGCTATACGCTCTTTTCATGCAATCTGGAAAAGCCGCTGAAGATCGATATTACTCAGAAAGTATGATGTGTGTTTGTGTCTGTGAACTGTAGAACTCGAACGAAATATCGGATAAATAGCAACTTGATATAATTCGAGTATCTTCTAGGTATCTGACACGGAAGATTTTCAAGAAAATTTCCCAACCCCAAAATACCCTTTATACAGAAAAATTTGCAAATATATTCTCAAAAATAGCTTAAAAAGATTTTGTTTAATGTACCACGTATATTACGATATTTACATAGAAACTAAAATGGATATTTTTAATTTTTCTGGGAATAGCTTGTGAAGCCTTCTTGTTTGGAAGGAACTTTGTATAATCTTGTATAACGTGTAAAGGTTAAGTGACAGACAAAACGCACCAAATAAAAAGGAAAAAATGTAGATCTCTTTAAAACACACAATTTATTGATTCAATTAACTTTTCTGTGCTTTCGCCCATTTCTGAGAGCCGTTATTAATGGTTCAAGTTGATAAATACTTACATTCTCTTGAAATGTTCGATGTTCATTTGTTTCTGGCGATGTCATGGAAACAGTATGGAATTTTAAGGCCAACATATAGCCTCAAGTTGTTAAACATTTGACTATCGCTGTTACCTTTCTATCTATAACAAAATGTCCTACTGACAATTTCTGCAAAGGTTTATTTCAATAAAATGAAGTAGATAGGAAAATAAACTTTTGTAACCATATTTGTATACACACTAGTATACGATAGAGGGTAAGAAAGCAATGTTAAGGTTTAAACCATAATAACAGCAGATATGAGAACTAAACTTTGATTCTACCTTAGTCGCTCGGTCGAAAGTATTATGTTAAGAATTAAATGAGAGTTTGCATTATGGATGTCTTTATGGGTCATTTTAAGGACATTAAACTGAAAGTGCTATTTTCTACAAATTTCAAACAATTTAAATCAAATTTTTATCATTTATTTGTTTAACATAATTTAGCTAATTAGTTTTCCAAAAAATGACCGTCAAGTCTGACGTGAAATGCCTGTCATATGATGAAGTCTTAAAGTTTTGCATCTTCTACCTCGAATGTAGTTCTTTACAATGAGAGCTTAAATATTATATAACATTAAAGCTTTCTGGAAAGAATCAATCATTTGTGTTATGTCTGTATCTATTTTTAAAAGACATATATGCAAAAATCTGATGTTACACTCTCATGACTTTCTCTAGTTTTGTACACACTATTTTTACAAACGCTTATTCTCCATATGCTTCATGTTACTCGAGATATCGAGATGTTAATGTTATTGCTAATTTTCTTATAGATGCAAGGGCAATTTGTGGGCTTTAAGCGATAGTAAAATATTTTAAGAGGTGGTTGCTATGTGGAGTATTGCATTCTCTTTGCAATACCAGGACAAAAAAATGAATAACGAATTTGAGAAAAAGTATAAGTATTGGAAAATTTAAGAGAAGAACAAGCAATATGTCGAAATGGTTCACTCAACAACAAAAATATGTATATGATATAAATTGTGTATTTTAACGCGATCTACATTTTTGTGTAGTTAAATTCTGTCTATTTCTTATGGTTTACCAGTTAAGTAAAAGTCGTTCACAATGAAGAATACTTTTGGAGACATTCCCAGAAAATTCATATATGCAGTTTATTTGTCATGAAAATATCTTAAATATATGATATTTTAATCAAAGTCGTTGGAACCATTTTTGAGAAAATTAAAATTTTCCTAAAATGTTCCATGTAAAGGGTAATCTGGGTTGGTGGGATTTTCTTAAAACCTTCGTGTCGCATCTCTGGAAGATACTGAACCTAAATACCAAGTTTGGTGTTTATCCGACTGTTCGTTTCTGAGTTATGCTATTCACAGGCTGACAGACATACACACAAACGGACATGTTACCAAAAGTAATTTTTTTGGATTCAGGAGGCCTCAAAACGTGTATTTCCGGTGAAATCTCGGTATCGAATTTTTAGGTGGAATGCAATACTCCCCCTACTTACTATAAGTAGTAGAGAAAGTAATATGAAAAAAAATTTAAGGAATATTTTATATTGGGAATGATTTTAATGTAGCAGAAACAATGTAATGGAAAAATCAAGTTTGAGGCTTGCACGTGCATTTGAAGGTCAAATTTATTTTTGTATAAATACTGTCGAAAATTCGATATGGAATGCTCTTAAATAATAAAAGTTGTTGTTAATTAAAGCAAGAAGTACTGTTTAAAATGTATTTATTGTATTTTTAATATACATATGTTTATTTAAACTAATGTAATCTACATTGCTGGTGATATGGAAATTCTCTGACAAAATCTCTGTTCTGATCTTCTTCTTCTTCACGGGTGAAAGCAGGTTACTTATTCTGAAAATATAAACAGAAAGAACAAATTTAAATTAATATTATTGTGAGTATTAAGATTGAGTGATGTTGAGAGAGGTTCCAATTATTGTATTTCATGTTTTATTTTATCAATATTACCTTCACTGGGTCCCTAGCCTTTACGTTTAAAAATTGGAGCCGCCTCTGCGGACGGATGGGCTGATGCAAAACTGCACCACTGTAACAAAACATTACAACAGGTGTAAAACATATCTAGAACTATTATTGTACTACACCAAAAAATTGATATCTAAATTACAACGGAAATTCATGTTTTTCGATGGCATAACTAAAACATTCTATGCCTTACATTCGTGTAACCCTCTCTACCCTCTATCGCTTCCAAGTTGGTATACAAATTACTCTTACTAAAGTATATTTTCCTATCTACTTCCTTTTAATCCAAATAAACCTTTACAGAAATAGCTACATTACACAACTCGTTATAGATACAAAGAGAACAGCGATAGTTAAATGTTTTTAAAATTCCATACTTTTTCCATGAGATCGTTAGAAACAACTGAATGTTTAAAGGAATTTAAAAGAAAGACCAAGAAACGAAGAATTCGTAACGGTTACCTCGCAAATGGCTGACGCCACTTATAAATTGTGTGTTTTAAATGGATCTAACTTTTCTTGTGTAGATGTTTCGTATAAGGTTTAACTTTTACCAGTAATACAAGATTACACAAAACTATTTCGGAAAGAAGAGGACTTCACAGACTATTCACAGAAAATTCCAAATATACATATTATTTATCGCGTAAATATGTTTAAAATACGTGGTTTTAATCAAAATCGTTAAGAGGGGTACGTTAGAAAATCAAAGATTTCGAGGAATCGTCTGTGTAAAGGGAAATTGCTTGGGAGAGATTTTTGAAAATCTTCCTGTCGTATCCTTGGAAGATACTAAATCTAAATACCAAGTTTGGTATTTATTCGACTTTTCGTTTTTGAGTTATGTTGTTCACAAACAAACATGCGGGCCTTGACCTTAAACTTTCTCCACCAGTACTTAGTAGGTAGAGAAAATATTGCATACCACACAAAAATTCGATACTGAGATTTCACCGGAAATACAGGTTTTGAGGCCCCTGATACGATAGGACTAAGGGAAACCTTCACAGGATAGTCGGCGCCAGTCAATAGGAACGGGCAAAGTTCCCTAATACACCGGTGTGCAAAACCTAAGGACGAAATGTGTAAAGTAACATAACAAATGAACTACTTGGTGGAAGTAGGTGAAGGTGCGGGAACATGTTGCCAGAGGTCTCTCGCACGTACACAGAAAGCTGGACGTCACATGACGTGAGTGTAGCGAGCCTATAGTGTCAAATGTGTCTGATCCCCCCACACGGGGCAGTTGATGAAAACGGATAAGACGGTGTGTGGCAATTAGCGAGCTGTTACGGTGCATTGCAATATAGCCCGTAGACACCATTTCGATGACTTTACACGGGGAAGAATCGTCGAGAAACTGGAAGATGGACGAAGTGCGACGAGTATTGCTCAGGAGTTTGGAATTACTCACAGCATTGTTTCACGTGCATGGGGAACCTTCCAAACCACAGGCACTGCTGTCCTAAGGAGAGGTGGTGGTCGACCACGCTCAACTACAGCAGCAAATGACCGCTACATTGTGCCACAGGCAATAAGGGATACACGCCAAACTGCGGGTGCAATTGCAACCACATTTAGCAGGACAGCAATCTCACTATACACAGTGGCACGGCGAATACACAGACGGCCAGTACGTTGTGTTTCATTATCATCCGCACATCGGTGGCACCGTTTGCGATGGTCCCAAGAGCAACAAAATTGGACCAACGAGGAATGTGGTCGCGTGCTCTTCTCGGATGAGAGCAGATTGAGTCTAAGTAGTGATTCTCGACATACCCTCATATGACGAGGGGTGGAAAGATGTAATGAAACATCCTTGAATATGATCGTTTGGTGGTTCTTGGTGTTATGGATTGGGGAGGCATAATGTTGCCTGGGCGCATCGACCTCCAAATCTTTGAACACGGTACACACACTGGTAAACTTTGTTGTGATACTGTACTGCTTCCCCTTGTGCGTCTTTTCAGGGGTGCAGTCGTCGCTGACTTCATATTTATGGTTGACAATGAGCGACCGCATCGAAGGTGGAGGAAGTCTTGGAACGAGAGGATATTCGGCGAATGGACTGGCTTGCCTGTTCCCCGGATTTAAATCCCATCGATCACGTGTGGGTTGCTTTGTGGAGACGCATTGCAGCACATCCACATGCACCAACGACCATCCAAATGTTGTCAACAGCGCTGCTGGAAGAATGGAACGCCCTACAACAAGAACTGCTTATCAACATTGTGGCCTGCATGGGAGCACGATGCAGAGCATGCAATGCGGTCCGTGGTGATCATAAACCCTTTTAAACACCATGTATCATTTTCTGTAAAGCTAGAGAGCCATCATATGTCGTATTGACTTTAGTGTAGCTTATGGTCTATGAATAAAAGTGATATTCCTGTTTGTCTCATTGCATATTTCGTTTAGTTGCCTGTTCTTTCTATGTATAATTCGAGTTATGTCAGTTTCACAGCAAGCGAAGATTACTTTTGTCCTTAGGTGTTGCGCACCAGTGTAGTTGTCAGGCTGGACCACCCGACAAAGGGACACCTATATTGGGATCGGTCAGTGCACACTCGACATGTTTCCCCCTAGCATGACCGAGAAGAAGTTCTAAATTGCAAGCTTTTGCGCTATCTGAACGACAGCGACAGAACCATAATCACGGAGTCAACCTGAAAAATGAAAGGGAAATGAAATGAGAGGAAATCTAAGGTAGAATATACCACTCCAGCATTTGCCTTTGTCAATCAGGGAAAACTACGAAAAACACAAGTCAGAGTGAGCGGCCACCGGGAATCGAAAACGAGACTTCCCTGATGCGAGCCTCACACTTTACCTCGTAGCCCTCTCGCTCGGTTTGAGACGCCTGAATCCCAAAAGAACTATATTTATAACATGGTCCATGCTTGAGTGTGCGTGTGTGACAGAACTTCCTCCGAAGTTGTCATGCCTGCATCGGAGCTTGAGGACGCCATTTTGAACACCTGTTGTAGTATCGCGGCTTGTGTAAGTACTACAGCGAAGTGAAATACAGATATTCGTAAGTTGGCACAAGTTCATAGCTATCCCAACATCACATTCTCCCTCAGGGTCTTACTTCGGTAAGTACGGGATTGGCGTTCCCGAGCCACTGGTCCTTCAGGTTTTGGGGGTTTGGTTTAGAATCAAGAGCATTGTCCGTAAACCTGCGACATTCTTGATCTTTTGTGTGTGGACATATGTTTTCAGAAAAGTTTGAAGGTAGCTGATTTGAAGGTAAATTAGAACTTCTGAATGCGGCAACAATGAAGCTAGTGGTGAGAGAACAAACTTGTGTCACGCTAGATGATGACAATGCTCTGCTTGGGCCCTATTTGGTGAAGAACGATATGCTACTGCCCGTAATTGAGAATTTTGATTTACCTACTGAAATGGAAGAGTTTTCAAAAGTAGAGGTGTTTGAGCTTTCATTGAAAGAATATGCCAAACAAGAAGATACGAGGCTGCCCCAGAAGTACCCGACCTAACAAAGAAAACACAAATATTTTGGGAAAATATCTTTATTTCTCTGCACAGTCTCCTTTTATCTCGTTACACTTTTCCCAGCGATGTTCAGTAGCTTCGATACTCTGTTTATACTGAGAACCATAGTGTTCTGCAAAATAGCATTCAACTGCAAACTCCACCTCTTAAATGTTGGCAAATCGTTTATTACCAAGCCATTTCTTCAACTTTGGAAACAGAAAAAAATCAGAGGGGGCTAAGTCTGGCGAATAGGATGCATGAGGAAGCAATTCGAATTTTAACTCATTGAGTTTGGCCATGGCGATAATGGATGTGTTAACTTGTGCATTGTCTTGATGAAACAAAAGTTTCTTTTCCACTAGATGTGCCCGTTTTTGCTTGATTTCATCTTTCAAATGCTGTAATAATTTTGCATAATACTCGCCATTGATTGCTTTTCGTTTTTGAAGATATAATGAAAATTATTCCACACACACATTCCAAAAAACTGACGCCATGACCTTGTCTGCAAATGCAACTGGCCTAACTTCCTTGGAGCCGATGCTACCCTTTGATTCCACTGTTTTGACTGTTCCTTCGTCTCAGGTGTGAACCGATGGACCCATGGTTCTGAATCGACACATAAACTCGGTTTTATTGCAGCAAAACATCGCCAAACACTTGACTGAAACATTTTCAGTCAGGTACTTCTGGGACATCCGTTGAACATTTAGAGCATATCCTACTCGTAATCGCCGCGAAGATACAATATAAAGGAAAAGTACAACAAAACGTATAAGAGAAAGTAAAGCAACAATAGGAGAGAGAAGCAGATGAGGCAGCAAATATTGGAGACTTTTGTATAGTGTGCGTATCCGGCTATCGAACATGGAGAGCTACAGAAAAGCATATAGATCCGGTAGAATTCAATCTAAGCTAGTGGACTGGTGTCAAGTATGATCAACCTTGGGGAAAGACCGATGGGAATGTTGATGGCAACAAATCCTTGTACTGCCCCACGTACACTCATTGGTGAACTTGCCAGAGATTTTCCGGAAGAAGACTCTAAGCTGGATGGGATTTATTAACCCCGTGTTTTCACCCATTATTGTCTACTTGTTATAAACTTTCTTGTTCATTTTACTACTCGTACAACCGTGTACTGAATTTTGTATGTTACATTTTTGTTCCGTTCCTGAATTTGATGGTGTTCCAAGTTTGTATTGTTTTTGTACTAGGATGTGCATAACTATATAGCCAGAGTGTGGCGCTGATGAGCACAGTAGTTTTGCGTCATCCAAAACCTATTTCTACTACTAACACAACTTTTGCCTATGTTCCCGACCGGAGTTCCTCATATCAAATACATACATTTGTGCTTCTTAATCTTCCCTGAAAGTTGTATCATCATAACTGGTACACCATAAGAGGCAGACAAAATTGTTGTACGCAAAAAATGTAGATCTCGTTAAAACACACAATTTGTGTCTCATACATTTTTTGTGGAGTGAACCATTTCCGAGATGTTCCTTGTTATTTGTTTGAAGTTTGAATACTTATTCGTTTTTAAAATAGCAATTCGTTATTCGTTTTTTATGTACTGGACATGCAAAGAGAATAAAATGCTCCACATATGTACCAACCAGCTCTTAAAACATTTGACTATCGCTTAAAGCCTACCAATTCCCCTTGCATCTACAAGAAAATTAGTAATATGATTAACATCTGGATTAACATGAAGCATATGGAGAATAAGCGTTTGTAAAAATAGTTTGTACAAGTGTAGGGAAAGTCATGTGAGTGTAACACATCACATTTTTCAAAACGTAGCTATTATTAGAGACTCTTTTTACAAAAAAGCGCATTGTACAAAATAGTTTATGGACAGTATTAATCTTGCTTAAATGTTCAGTGGTCCTTACAAATAAACGATAGTGGCTAGAGAAAATCATGTGAATGTAACAGAAGATTATCTTTCATGTGTTAACCTGCTGTTTGTTTTTTCTCGTGCTCTGCAAAGAGCTTGGAATTTCAAAAGCCATCACAGTGACATGCTGTTTAGAGAAAGCTTTGTTGGTTACAATTGTAATGTTATTGTAAGGTATGTGGTGTAACATACCTGGAGAAGTGCAATTGATGCCACAATTACTGCCATGTAGAGTGAAGCCTTCATGATGAATGTGTTTTCGTCGAAAGTGCTCGTCTGATGCCACCTTCTGCCTTCAGACACTTTATATATACCTGCTGCTGATGCATACGCATGTCCTGAATTATCTGTGGCTTCAAATTTTCAAATCTAGACATGGTAGGCTACTGCATTATCTGAAAGTTACTTTGGATAAGGGCCAGCTATCTAGATTTGAATATTTCATTGGTGATAAATCTCTCTCTCTCAGACCAATTCGACTCTGGTATCAAAAAATGTGAGCAGATATTTACGCTCTAACGAACAGCTACGTAAATTTTAAGTGCTCACATGTAGATGCAAGTGATAGACCCTGAATCTCTGTGATCTATTTCTGTTGCCGTGAATATTACTTTCAGCATAAGTTAAAGGAAGAGTCGTTTAGTGGAAGGGCATGTGTACAGCTTCGTACAAAAAAGTCTTGCATGTATACGGATGCAGCTGTGTTCTCTTTAGAACTACTCGAGTAGCTGTTTTAGCAGGGTAAGTAATACACTTTTACATCCTTGTTGATGGATCTTCAAATTGATCCAAATTAAAGCAACTGTAGAGTTACGTTCATCTAACGAGATAAGAATCTGAAATTCAGTTGTGCGCATTATGTGCTTAAATACATGTTTTGAGGTACCCTGGGTCGTAAACAAGAAATTTTTAGAGAAAGGTCTGCGGTCGCGCGCGCGTGTTTGTAGTTGACAGCGTAACTCACAAGCGAATTGTCAGACAAGATACATTATTATACTATTATTTTCTCCACAACGTACATAACACGTAGATAAGGTACTGTATTTCACCCTGTCTGTGAACAGCATAACTCGAAAACGAAAAGTGGGATCAATACCAAACTTGGTACTTAAGAACCGTACCTTACAAAAATGCGAACATTTTCAAGAAAATCCCCCATCCCAAATACCCTTTAGATGTTTTTTTACTTGCTCTACTACGTATAGTAAGTAGGGGAAGTTTTGTATTCCACCCAAAAATTCGATACTGAGATGTCGACGGAAATACATGTTTTGAGGCCCCCTGAATCCAAAAAAAGCATTTTTGGAAACATGTCTGTGTGTGTGTTTGTGTGTGTGTCTCTGTCTGTGAGCAGCATAACTCAGAAACGAACAGTTGGATAAACATCAAACTTCTTTTTTATTTTCAGTGTCTTCCAGAGATGCGACACAAAGGTTTTCAAGAAAATCCCCCCTCCCCAATTTACCCTTTACATGGAACATTTTTCGAAAATTTTAGTTTTCTCTAAAATGGCTCTAACGATTTTGATTAAAATATCATATGTTTAAGATATTTTCATGACAAATCAAATGTATATGTTGAAATGTCTGGGAATGTCTCCAAAAGCATTCTTCATTGTGAACGACTTTTGCATAACTGGTAAACCATAAGAAATAGACAAACTTTTACAACACAAAAACTGTAGATCGCGTTAAAATACACAATTTATGTCATATACTTTTTTTTTGTTGAGTGAACCATTTTCGAGATAATGCTTGTTATTCCCTTAAATTTTTCAATACTTATTTTCTTATATGGGAATTCGTTATTCATTTTTTTTTGTCTTGGATATGCAAAGAGTATTAATCTGTGGCAAAGGGAATGGTGCTGCACCTAGCAACCAGCTATTAAGAGATATGTATGTGCTTAAAGGCTACTGTATTTCTATATTACCCTTGTAAATATATATTCCCCTTACATCTACAAGAAAATTAGCAATAAGATAGAGTCTGCAAATGTTTATCTCGATTAACATGAAGTAGATGGAGAATAAGCGTTTGTAAAAATAGTTTGTACAAGAGTAGAGAAAGTAATGTGAGTGTAACACATCAGGTTTTTTTCAAAGTTTTCGATTTTCTCAAAAATGGCTAACGAGTTTGATTAAAATATTTACGTGACAAAGTTGTATACTTAAAAATTCTGTAAATACACTGTGAAGTCCTCTTTGTTTGGAAGGAAATTGCTAGAATCCTGTAAAGGTTAGTGATATGATGAAAAGGCACTACACAAATAATACACGCAATTTATTTCAAGTAATATTATGTTACATAAGTCATTTCCAAAATACTCGTTATTAATGGTACGATTTGCTCAATACTTTTCACATTCTTATCAAGTCCTGTCGATTTTCAGTTGTTTCTCGTGATGTCATGGAAACAGTATGGAATTTTAAGGCCAGCATATAGCGTCGAGTTGTTAAACATTTGACTATCGCTGTTCTCTTTGTATCTATAACAAAATGTGTAATGTAGCTATTTCTGCAAAGGTTTATCTGGATTAAAATGAAGTAGACAGACACTATGTGTTACATTCACATGACTTCTCTACCCGCTATGGCTTATTACTGGATATACAAATTATAATCGAGATCAACGTTTCCGAAAAAAGCTGCAATATACATTACGTTATAGATACAAAGGGAATAGCGGTTGTTAAATGTTCTAGAACTGGGCGCTTTATACTGGCCTTAAATTTCCATACCCTTTTCATGACATCGCGAGAAATAACTGAAAATCGACAGAACCTGAAAGAGATGACAAAGGTATTGAACAATTCAAACCATTTATAACGGATATCTCGGAAATGGCTTATGCGAGGAAAAAGGTTATTTATAATACATTCTGTGTTTAAAATAGATCTACATTTTTGTGTGGTACATTTTCGTCTATCGCTTAACGTTTATCATTTATGCAAGGTTATACCAAATTCCTTCTGAATTAAGAGAACTTCACAGGCAGTTCCCAGAAATTGCAAGATCTACATTTTTTTGTGGTACATTTTCGTCTATCGCTTAACATTTACCATTTATACAAGGTTATACCAAATTCCTTCGGAATTAAGAGATCTTCACAGGCTGTTCCCAGAAATTGCAAGATCTACATTGTATTTGTCATGTAAATATCTTTAATACACGGCATTTTAATAAAACAGTTTGAGACATTTTAAGAAATAAAAAATTTTGAAAAATGCTTCATGTAAAGGGTAGTTGGGATAGGGGAAGTTTACTTGAAAAAAATTTTGTATCCTAACCGTCGAAGGTACTAGACCTAAATGCCAGGTTTGGTATTTATCCGTCTTTTCGTTTTTGAGTTATGCTGTTCATAGACACACAAACACAGACCTTAACAAATTGTAAATTAATGAAATAGTTTAATAGAAATATTATTATAAATATATCTTTAAAATTTCTGAAAATGCTTGTTTTGGATTCAGGGGTCCTAAAAAGTGTATTTCTGGTAAAATCTCGGTATCGAATTTTTGGGTGGAATACAGTACCTTCTCTACGTACTATGGATGTGGCAGAGAATGTAAAAGCCTTTCGTAAGAATAGGGTTTACACTCATTAATACATATAGAGAAGGTTAGTCATCCTCCATGGTGTAGTGGTTAACATGCTATCCTCTATCTCCCGAGGTCGGGGGTTCAAACTCGACAGAGGGCGATGGATATTTTCGGGCATAAAAATCCTTAACATGGCTTCCTTCGGAAGGGAAGTAAAGCCGGTGACCCCGTGTCACAGATTTACGGCACGTAAGAGAACCTCAAGCCTGATAAAGAGGCCTCTGAGCAAAATTACCAGTCTTTCACGCCCAATATAGAATGGGACGCTAAGCATCACAGCAGTTAAAGAGCGTCCATAAATTAAACTCAATTCTCTTTGTGCGTCTATGAACAGCATATCTCAAAAACGAAAATTCGGATAAATACCAAACTTGGTACTTAGGTTCAGCATCTGTAAAAGCTGCCACACAGGTATTTTCAAGACCCAAATACACTTTACTTGAAACATTTTTCGAACATTTGATTTTCTCAAAAATGGCTCTAACGATTTTGATTAAAATATATATATTTCAAATACTTTTTTGACAAATAAAATGTGTATCTGGAATATTCTGAGTCCTCTACTTTCTGAATGACTTTTCCTGACTGGTAAACCGTAAGAGGGAAACAAAATTTTTCTTCACAAAATATGCAGAGCTTGTTAAAACACACAAATTCTTTTTGGTGGAGTGAACCATTTCCTAGGTATACCTGGTTATTTCTATGAATTTTCCAATACTTATACTTTATATCAAATGACAATTCGGTATTGATATTTTTTTAATGCCCTGGAGATGCAAAGAGAATGGAATGCCCCAACTAGCAAGCATTTCTTAAAACATTTGACTATCGCTTAAAGCCTACCAATTCCCCTGGCATCTACAAGAAAATTAGCAATAAGCTTAACATCTCGATTATCATGAAGCATATAGAGAATAAGCGTTTGTAAAAATAGTTGTACAAGAGCAGAGAAAGTCATGTGAGTGTAACACATCAGATTTTTCTGTTTATTTTAATCTAAATAAACCTTTACAGAAACAGCTACATTACTCATTTCGTTTTAGATACAAGGAGAACAGCGATAGTCAATGTTTCACAACTGGACGCTATACGCTCTTTTCATGCAATCTGGAAAAGCCGCTGAAGATCGATATTACTCAGAAAGTATGATGTGTGTTTGTGTCTGTGAACTGTAGAACTCGAACGAAATATCGGATAAATAGCAACTTGATATAATTCGAGTATCTTCTAGGTATCTGACACGGAAGATTTTCAAGAAAATTTCCCAACCCCAAAATACCCTTTATACAGAAAAATTTGCAAATATATTCTCAAAAATAGCTTAAAAAGATTTTGTTTAATGTACCACGTATATTACGATATTTACATAGAAACTAAAATGGATATTTTTAATTTTTCTGGGAATAGCTTGTGAAGCCTTCTTGTTTGGAAGGAACTTTGTATAATCTTGTATAACGTGTAAAGGTTAAGTGACAGACAAAACGCACCAAATAAAAGGAAAAAAATGTAGATCTCTTTAAAACACACAATTTATTGATTCAATTAACTTTTTTGTGCTTTCACCCATTTCTGAGAGCCGTTATTAATGGTTCAAATTGATAAATACTTACATTCTCTTGAAATGTTCGATGTTCATTTGTTTCTGGCGATGTCATGGAAACAGTATGGAATTTTAAGGCCAACATATAGCCTCAAGTTGTTAAACATTTGACTATCGCTGTTACCTTTCTATCTATAACAAAATGTCATACAGACAATTTCTGCAAAGGTTTATTTCAATAAAATGAGGTAGATAGGAAAATAAACTTTTGTAACCATATTTGTATACACACTAGTATACGATAGAGGGTAAGAAAGCAATGTTAAGGCTTAAACCATAATAACAGTAGATATGGGAACTAAACTTTGATTCTATGTTAGTCGCTCGGTCGAAAGTATTATGTTAAGAATTAAATGAATGAGAGTTTGCATTGTGGATGTCTTTATGGGTCATTTTATGGACATCATACTGAAAATGCTAATTTCTACAAATTTCAACCAATTTAACTAAAATTTTTTTCATTTATTTGTTTAACATAATTTAACTAATTAGTTTTCCAAAAAATGACCGTCAAGTCTCACGGGAAATGCCTCTCATATGATGAAGTCTTAAAGTTTTGCATCTTCTACCTCGAATGTAGTTCTTTACAATGAGGGATTAAATATTATATAACATTAAAGCTTTCTGGAAAGAATCAATCATCTGTATTATGTCTTTATCTATTTTTAAAAGACATATATGCAAAAATCTGATGTTACACTCTCATTACTTTCTCTAGTTTTGTACACACTATTTTTACAAACGCTTATTCTCCATATGCTTCATGTTACTCGAGATATCGAGATGTTAATGTTATTGCTAATTTTCTTATAGATGCAAGGGCAATTTGTGGGCTTTAAGCGATAGTAAAATATTTTAAGAGCTGGTTGCTATGTGGAGTATTGCATTCTCTTAGCATTACCAGGACAAGAAAAAGAATAACGAATTTGAGAAAAAGTATAAGTATTGGAAAATGTAAGAGAAAAACAAGCAATATGTCGAAATGGTTCACTCAAAACAAAAAAATGTATATGATATAAATTGTGTATTTTAACAGGATCTACATTTAAGTGTAGTAAAATTCTGTCTATTTCTTATGGTTTACCAGTTAAGTAAAAGTCGTTCACAATGAAGAATACTTTTGGAGACATTCCCAGAAAATTCAGATATGCAGTTTATTTGTCATGAAAATATCTTAAATATATATTTTAATCAAAGTCGTTGGAACCATTTTTGAGAAAATTAAAATTTTCCTAAAATGTTCCATGTAAAGGGTAATCTGGGTTGGTGGGATTTTCTTAAAACCTTCGTGTCGCATCTCTGGAAGATACTGAACCTAAATACCAAGTTTGGTGTTTATCCGACTGTTCGTTTCTGAGTTATGCTGTTCACAGGCTGACAGACAGACACACAAACGGACATGTTTCCAAAAGTAATTTTTTTGGATTCAGGAGGCCTCAAAACATGTATTTCCGGTGAAATCTCGGTATCGAATTTTTGGGTGGAATGCAATACTCCCCTACTTACTATAAGTAGTAGAGAAAGTAATATGAAAAAAATTTAAGGAATATTTTATATTGGGAATGATTTTAATGTAGCAGAAACAATGTAATGGAAAAATCAAGTTTGAGGCTTGCACGTGCATTTGAAGGTTAAATTTATTTTTGTATAAATACTGTCGAAAATTCGATATGGAATGCTCTTAAATAATAAACGTTGTTGTTAATTAAAACAATAAGTACTGTTTAAAATCCATTTATTGTATTTTTAATATACATATGTTTATTTAAACTAATGTAATGTACATTGCTCGTGATATGGAAATCTCTGTTCTGATCTTCTTCTTCTTCTTCACGGGTGAAAGCAGGTTACTTATTCTGAAAATATAAACAGAAAGAACAAATTTAAATTAATATTATTGTGAGTATTATGATTGAGTGATGTTGAGAGAGGTTCCAATTATTGTATTTCATGTTTTATTTTATCAATATTACCTTCACTGGGTCCCTAGCCTTTACGTTTAAAAATTGGAGCCGCCTCTGCGGACGGATGGGCTGATGCAAAACTGCACCACTGTAACAAAACATTACAACAGGTGTAAAACATATCTAGAACTATTATTGTACTACACCCAAAACTTTGATATCTAAATTACAACGGAAATTCATGTTTTTCGATGGCATAACTAAAACATTCTATGTCTTACATTCATGTAACCCTTTCTACCCTCTATCGCTTCCAAGTTGGTATACAAATTACTCTTACTAAAGTATATTTACCTACCTACTTCGTTTTAATCCAAATAAACTTTTACAGAAACAGCTACATTACACAACTCGTTATAGATACAAAGAGAACAGCGATAGTTAAATGTTTTTAAAATTCCACAATTTTTCCATGACATCGTGAGAAACAACTGAATGTTTAAAGGAATTTAAAAGAAAGACCAAGAAACGAAGAATTCGTAACGGCTATCTTGCAAATGGCTGACGCCACAAATAAATTGTGTGTTTTAAATAGAGCTAACTTTTCTTGTGTAGATGTTTCCTCTAAGGTTTAACTTTTACCAGTAATACAAGATTACACAAAATTATTTCGGAAAGAAGAGGACTTCACAGACTATTTACAGAAAATTCCAAATATACATATTATTTATCGCGTAAATATGTTTAATATACGCTGTTTTAATCAAAAGTCGTTATGAGGGGTATGTTAGAAAATCAAAGATTTCGAGGAATCTTCTGTGTAAAGGGCAATTCCGTGGCAGAGTTTTTTGAAAATCTCGTATCTTTGGAAGATACTGAACCTAAATACCAAGTTTGGTATTTATCCGATATTTCGTTTTTGAGTTATGCTGTTCACTGTCAAACACGCGGGCCTTGACCTTAAACTTTCTCCACCAGTACTTAGTAGGTAGAGAAGATATTGCATACCACACAAAAACTCGATACCGAGATTTCACCGGAAATACATGTTTTGAGGCCCCTGATTGGATAAGACTAAAGGATACCTCCACAGGAGAGCCGGCGGAAGTCAATAGAGACGGTCAGAGTTCCCTAATACACCGGTGTGCAAAACCTAAGGACGAGATGTGTAAAGTAACATAACAAATGAACTACTTGGTGGAAGTAGATGAAGGTGCGTGACAATGTTGCCAGAGTTCTCTCGCACGTCCACAGAAAGCTGGACGTCACATGGCGTGAGTGTAGCGAGCCTATAGAGTCAAAATTGTTTGGTCCCCCACACGGGGCAGTTGATGAAAACGGACAAGACGGTGTGTGGCAATTAGCGAGCTGTTACGGTGCATTGCAATATAGCCCGTAGACACCATTTCGATGACTTCACACGGGGACGAATCGTCGAGAAACTGGAAGAAGGGCGAAGTGCGACGAGTGTTGCTCAGGAGTTTGGAATTGCTCACAGCATTGTTTCACGTGCATGGGGAACCTTCCAAACCACAGGCACTGCTGTCCTAAGGAGAGGTGGTGGTCGACCACGCTCAACTACAGCAGCAAATGACCGCTACATTGTGCCACAGGTAATAAGGTATACACGCCAAACTGCGGGTGCAATTGCAACCACATCTAGCAGGACAGCAATCTCACGATACACAGTGGCAGACGAATACACAGACGGCCAGTACGTTGTGTTCCATTATCATCCGCACATCGGTGGCACCGTTTGCGATGGTCCCAAGAGCATCAAAATTGGACCAACGAGGAATGTGGTCGCGTGCTCTTCTCGGATGAGAGCAGATTGAGTCTAAGTAGTGATTCTCGACATACCCTCATCTGACGAGAGGTGGAAAGACGTAATGAAACCAGGAACATCCTTGAATATGATCATTTTGGTGGTTCTTGGTGTTATGGATTGGGGAGGCATAATGTTGCATGGGCCCATCGACCTCCTATTCTTTGAACCCGGTACACTCACTGGTAAACGTTGTTGTGATACTGTACTGCTTCCCCTTGTGCGTCTTTTCAGGGGTGAAGTCGGCGCTGACTTCATTTTTATGGTTGACAATGAGAGACCGCATCGAACAGCGCAAGTGGAGGATGTCTTGGAACGAGAGGATATTCGGCGAATGGACTGGCTTGCCTGTTCCCCGGAATTAAATCCCATCGATCACGTGTGGGATGCTTTGTGGAGACGCATTGCAGCACATCCACATGCACCAACGACCATCCAAAGGTTGTCAACAGCGCTGGTGGAGGAGTGGTACGCCCTACCACAAGAACTGCTTATCAACATTGTGGCCTGCATGAGAGCACGATGCAGAGCATGCAATGCGGTCCGTGGTGATCATACACCCTTTTAAACACCATGTATCTGTTTCTGTAAGTCTAGAGAGCCATCATATGTCGTATTGACTTTAGTGTTGCTTATGGTCTATGAATAAAAGTGATATTTCTGTTCGTCTCATTGCATATTTCGTTTAGTTGCCTGTTCCCTCTATGTATGATTCATCGAGCTATGTCAGTGTCACAGCAAGCGAAGATTACTTTTGTCCTTAGGTGTCGCGTACCAGTGTAGTTGGCAGGCTTGACCACCCGACAAAGGGACACCTATAGAGGGATCGGTCAGTGCCGACTCGACATGTTTCCCTCTAGCATGACCGAGAAGAAGTTCTAAATTGCAAGCTTTTGCGCTATCTGAACGACAGCGACAGAACCATAGCCACGGAGTCAACCTGAAACATGAAAGGGAAATGAAATGAGAGGAAATCTATGGTAGAATATACCACTCCAGCATTTGCCTTTGTCAATCAGGGAAAACTACGAAAAACACAAGTCAGAGTGAGCGGCCACCGGGAATCGAAAACGAGACTTCCCTAATGCGAGCCTCACACTTTACCTCGTAGCCCTCTCGCTCGGTTTGAAACGCCTGAATCCCAAAAGAACTATATTTATAAAATGGTCCATGCTTGAGTGTGCGTGTGTGACAGAACTTCGTCCGAAGTTGTCATGCCTGCATCGGAGCTTGAGGACGCCATTTGGAACACCTGTTGTAGTATCGCGGCTTGTGTAAGTAGTACTGCGAAGTGAAATACAGATATTCGTAAGTTGGCACAAGTTCATGGCTATCCCAACATTACATTCTCCCTCAGGGGCTTACTTCGGTAAGTACGGGATTGGCGTTCCCGAGCCACTGGTCCTTCAGGTTTTGGGGGTTTGGTTTAGAATCAAGAGCATTGTCCGTAAACCTGCGACATTCTTGATCTTTTGTGTGTGGACAGATATTTTCAGAAAAATTTGAAGGTAGCTGATTTGAAGGTAAATTAGAACTTCTGAATGCAACTACTGCGACAACAATGAAGCTAGTGGTGAGAGAACAAACTTGTGTCACGCTAGATGATGACAATGCTCTGCTTGGGCCCTATTTGGTGAAGAACGATGTGCTACTGCCTGTAATTGAGAATTTTGTTTTACCTACTGAAATGGAAGAGTTTTCAAAAGTAGAGGTGTTTGAGCTTTCATTGAAAGAATATGCCAAACAAGAAGATACGAGGCTGCCCCAGAAGTACCCGACCTAAGAAAGAAAACACAAATATTTTGGAAATAAACATCTTTGTCTCTTCATAGTCTCCCTTCAGCTCATTACACCTTTATCAGCGATGTTCAATAGCTTCGATACTCTGTTTATACTGAGAGCCATCGTGTTCTGCAAAATAGCCATCAACTGCAAACTCCATCTCTTCATGGTTGGCAAATCTTTTACCACCAAGCCATTTCTTCAACTTTGGAAACAGAAAAAAATTAGAGGGATTTCAGTCTGGCGAGTAGGGTGCATGAGAAAGTAATTAGAATTTTACTCATTAATGTTGGCCATGGCGATTATGGATGTGTTAACTAGTGCATTGTCTTGATGAAACAAAAGTTTCTTTTCCACTAGATGCGACCGTTTTTGCTTGATTTCATTTTTCAAATGCTGTAATAATTTTCCATAATACTCGCCATTGATTGCTTTTCGTTTTTGAAGATACAATGAAAATTATTCCACACACACATTCCAAAAAACTGACGCCATGACCTTGTCTGCAAATGCAACTGGCCTAACTTCCTTGGAGCCGATGCTACCCTTTGATTCCACTGTTTTGACTGTTCCTTCGTCTCAGGTGTGAACCGATGGACCCATTGTTCTGAATCGACACAAAAACTCGGTTTTATTGCAGCAAAACATCACCAAACACTTGACTGAAACATTTTCAGTCAGGTACTTCTGGGATATCCGTTGAACATTTAGAGCATATCCTACTCGTAATCGCCGCGAAGATACAATATAAAGGAAAAGTACAACAAAAGGTAGGAGAGAAAGTAAAGCAACAATTGGAGAGAGAAGCAGATGAGGCAGCAAACATTGGAGACTTTTGTATAGTGTGCGTATCCGGCTATCGAACATGGAGAGCTACAGAAAAGCATATAGGTCCGGTAGAATTCAATCTAAGCTAGTGGACTGGTGTCAAGTATGATCAACCTTGGGGAAAGATCGATGGGAGTGTTGATGGCAACAAATCCTTGGACTGCCCCACGTACACTCATTGGTGAACTTGCCAGAGATTTTCCGGAAGAAGACTCTAAGCTGGATGGGATTTGTTAACCCAGTGTTTTCATCCATTATTGTGTACTTGTTATAAACTTTCTTGTTCATTTTACTACTCGTACAACCGTGTACTGAATTTTGTATGTTACATTTTTGTTCCGTTCCTGAATTTGATGGTGTTCCTAGTTTGTATTGTTTTGTACTAGGATGTGAATAACTATATAGCCAGAGTGTGGCGCTGATGAGCACAGTAGTTTTGTGTCACCCAAAACCTATTTCTACTACCAACACAAATTTTGCCTATGTTTCCGGACCGGGTTCGTCATATCAAGTACATACATTTGTGCTTCTTAATCTTCCCTGAAAGTTGTATCATAACTGGTAAACCATAAGATACAGACAAAATTGTTGTACGCAAAAAATGTAGGTTTTGTTAAAACGCACAATTTGTGCCTCATACATTTTTTGTGGAGTGAACCATTTGCGAGGTGTTCCTTGTTATTTGTTTGAATCTTTCAATACTTATTCGTTTTTAAAATAGCAATTCGTTATTCGTTTTTTTATGTACTGGACATGCAAAGAGAATAAAATGCTCCACATATGTACCAACCAGCCCTTAAAACATTTGACTATCGCTTAAAGCCAAACCATATTCCCCTTGCACATACCAGAAAATTAGCAATAAGAAGTAGATGGAAAATAAGCGTTTGTAAAAATAGTTTGTACAAGTGTAGAGAAAGTCATGTGAGTGCAACACATCACATTTTTTTAAAAGGTAGCTATTATTAAGAGACTTTTTTTTACAAAAAAGCCAATTGGATAAAATAGTTTATGGACAGCATTAATTTTGTTTAATTGTTCAGTTGTCCTGTAAAATTAACGATAGTGGCTAGAGAAAATCATGTGAAAGTAACAGAAGATTATTTTTCATGTGTTAACCTGCTGTTCGTTTTTTCTCGTGCTCTTGCAAAGGGCTTGGAATTTCAAAAGCCATCACAGTGACATGCTGTTTAGAGAAAGCTTTGTTGGTTACAATTGTAATGTTATTGTAAGGTATGTGGTGTAACATACCTGGAGAAGTGCAATTGAGGCCACGATTACTGCCATGTAGAGTGAAGCCTTCATGATGAATTTGTTTTCGTCGGAAGTGCTCGTCTGATGCCACCTTCTGCCTTCAGACACTTTATATATACCTGCTGCTGAAGCATACACATGTCCTGAATTATCTGTGGCTTCAAATTTTCAAATCTAGACATGGTAGGCGACTGCATTATCTGAAAGTTACTTTCGATAAGGGCCAGCTATCTAGATTTGAATATTTCATTGGTGATAAATCTCTCTCTCTCAGACCAATTCGACTCTGGTATCAAAAAATGTGAGCAGATATTTACGCTCTAACGAACAGCTACGTAAATTTTAAGTGCTCACATGTAGATGGAAATGATAGACCCTGAATCTCTGTGATCTATTTCTGTTTCCGTGAATATTACTTTCAGTATAAGTTAAAGGAAGAGTCATTTACTGGTAGGTCATGTGTACAGCTTCGTACAAAAAAGTCTTGCATGTATACGGATGCAGCTGTGTTCTCTT